>OU612095.1:93262874-93862874 GCA_914767995.1 Thecocarcelia acutangulata
AGCAGAATGCGCTACTATTATTCTGAAACAGCTTCGTTACAAGCTTATATGTCACAGCTTGGCAATTTTTATGCTCCAAACTGCAAAAAAATATATAATGTGGTGCTGTAAAACCCAATTTCTTTTTTTTTTTTTGTGTCTTTGCGCTTAAAAACTGAGCTCGTCGATGATCAAAAACACTTTTCATGAGATGCCCAGCAGAGTCTTCTAAGGTTGAAAATGCTAGCTGGGTTGTTTCTGTATCACCAATACATTCTTCTCCATTTTCTCTTTCCTTCGGTCTGTGCTAACAACATTTTTATCGCTATGCCAAGTTTGGTGTTCCAGATTACGAGTTTTAGGCGTCAGTCATCAAAATCATATTTAAACATTATTGTCACAAAATTTTTTATCCAATAAAGCCAGTTTCATTGATATTAAAAATATTTGTCCTTATTTTCTTATGTCTGAAGCGTGTGTAACTCTTAAACTGGCCCAAAAGCACAATCGTTGGTGAGGTGGCTTCCCGTAACAAATGTTACAAAATAAATCAGTTGCGCTTTTAGTAAAATACAAAAAAAAAATGTTTTTATTTTGTTAGTGTTGGGTTATTCCAGCTTTTGGCATGTCAAAAATATCTCTTCTTCATTGTCCTTCCTTTTCCTACAATCTTATTATAAAACTTTTCTTTTTATTATTATTTTATTTACTCGTATTTGTAAGACTTTATTTCATATCACTGTTATGTCTGATAGACCTGCTTTAGGGAGATGATTAAAGTTTGATGACTTTCAAAGAAAATGAATTTAAAAAGCCTGTAAACTAAAGAAGCCCGAGAATTAAATGTCTACAGACAATTTAATTTAATTTGAAAAGCCCCCACAAATAAAGAACATCAAATAGAATATCAAAGACAGTTGTTGAACACGGACAAACAGCACTTATACCCGTATTATAAAAATTGTGGATTTAACATATATTTTAAAGTAAAAAGTAAACACAGCTGATTAATTAAGTTTTGTTAGAAGAAATGTTTTCAACATGAAGTCATGTTAAATTAATATAAAATTACAATGAAGTAAACAGTTTTAAAGGGTGCATATATTTTGGACTGCAACTAAACACAAGTTACATATAAAGAAAAATAAAAATTGTATTAAAAAAAATTAAATGAAGTAAATCCAGTTTACTCGAGTCAATTAAAGTTAAAATAAATTTACATGAAATAAGGTTTTTTAATTTTTTTTTTCAATTGTTTTCAGTCAAAAAGTTTGCTGAATCTTCAACCCGGATAGAATATAGAATTAATTTACATCAGCATTTAGCTTGAAGGCCGCATTTGATGATGGATCAACTCAACGAGGTGACTTATTCACGCTTCACCAGCGCCCACATTTGACTGGCAAGGCTCACACAAGGTCGCAATTTTCGGTATTGTTGGATTTTGTGCCCAAAAGCAATTCTGGCTCAATTTATATTCAGTGCAGGGAACTAAATTGAAACATGAGCAATTCGATAGATACCTGATTGTAACATTGTCTTTGCTAAAAAATCTGGTAACCTTCGTGATTTGCATGCGAATATATTAACGCCGGTACAAGGCGAATTCATTACCAGGAGAACTTAACAGCACAGGTGATTATTTTTTGCTTCTCGCGTTTTTTTTTCCAATGAGACTGTCAAATTTTGTTTACAAACTCTTTCGCGCCATTTTAATCTGTAGATTTTTTTGCATGATTTAGTACAATTTCAAAAAATTTGTGTGAATTTAAAAGTGAAAAACTAATATAATCTGTGATTTTAATTACAAACAATTATAAAAGCTTATATTTAACGTTTATATAAAATTTTTTCTCTGCTGAGCAATCTTAGGCGAATTTAGATTATGACATTCACGATATGTTTTACAATAACAAAATACATAGTACTGAATTCGCCTTTCCGCTTGCATTCACCTGTATAAAGTCGCCTTGCGCCGGTATTAGCAACGTTGCTTTCAGTTTTCTTTCTCTCTAGTCCGACATTCGAGAAGAAAAAAAAAGGAAAGAAGCCAAGCGGCATTTAATTGAGAAAAAAGTGAAGCGGCATTTAATTGAGTGGTTTTGTCCAGTTGTGACGTCCGTACACTGAACCAAAAATTTACCTAAATACTGCAAAATGGAGTGTAAACTTCAAGAAATGTAGGTTATTTACAACCTACATAATACGTTATTCAAATTTACTCGGTCTATTGTAATATATTTAACTAAAATAAAATAAAGAATTTTTTTTCATTTCTACCTGGCATTTATTTAATTTTATATACCTTTACGAGTAGTTAAATGGAAAAATATTTTTCAAGTTTGATAAAATAAATTAAATGAGTATAGAAAAAAATTAATTAAAATCTACAAGGCGATTTTTATTAACAAAATTTTTTTCAAATAAACAAATATTTTATTTAACAAAATTTTGCCCACATTTTTAACAAATCTGTTTTGATATGTACAAATTTATATTTTTAACAAAGTCCATTGGAGTGGATTTGAATAATATTTGTTTACTTGAATAAATTTTGTTCCGAGTTTAAAAATAATCTTTTGATTTTAATACCAATCAAAAAATTATAAATAGCTTGTTTTCTATGTTTTCCAGTTATCTATACGTCGACGTTTCATAGGAGCTACCCTAATCATCAGTAGACTTTGGAAATTTTTGAAAGATATTCTCAAACATTCAACTTTATATCCAAAAAAAAAATTCCAAAGTCTACTGATGATTAGGGTAGCTCCTATGAAACGTCGACATATAGATAGCTGGGAAACGTAGAAAACAAGATATTTATAATATTTTGATTGGTATCAATATTAGTGAATAAAACTAAATTGTTTTTTTTTATTTTAAAATTTTGTTTTCTAAATTTTCTACTTAATAATACTGACGAAATTTGGTTCAGTGTATTAAAAGCGGAATAAAGACAAAATTTGTAATCTTTGAAGTTTTGTGAAATCTAGTTTAAAAAGCGATGAAATAAGTGCTTTCTTTCTCGCTTTTCCCTCTCCCTCTCTCTCTCTCTCTCTCTCTTTCTCGGATAATGCATCATGATTCATGATCATATCGGGCTGGTTTGTTTTTATGTGATAATGTTTCCATCTTGCAGCACATAATACCATCTTGAGTAACAAAAATAGAGAGTCTAGAATAAAGAAATGTATTGTATGAGTAATACCGATATCTACGTTTATTTGAGAAGGGACTGAGCCCACCCACATTCAACTAATGGGTAATTTTATAAGAACTATCGGAAATTAAAAAAAAAAAAAAAACACATAAAATTCAGAAAAATGCATGAAATATTTATTTGGATCGATAGTTGGGTCGATATAATTTATTGTTTGAAGATTATTTCATGCAAATGTTGGCCGCAGCTGCGCCTCAAATGGTCCATCCGCTTAGTCCAATTTTGGCATACTCTTTCCAACATTTCGGCCGGTATCTCACGAATAATGTTGGCAATATTGGCTTTCAGTGCGTCAATCGAAGCGGGCTTGTCGCTATAGACATTAGCCTTAACATAGCTCCACAAAAAATAGTCTAGAGGCGTTAAATCGCACGATCTGGGCGGCCAATTGACTGGTCCCAAGCGTGAAATAAACTGTTCACCGAACTCGCCTCTCAATTGGTCCATTGTTTCGCGTGCTGTGTGGCATGTGGTACCGTCTTGTTGAAACCACATGTCATGCAAGTCAAGCTCTTCCATTTTGGGCAAAAAAAAATTTGTTATCAGCG
Organism: Thecocarcelia acutangulata; assembly: GCA_914767995.1. NCBI lineage: Eukaryota > Metazoa > Arthropoda > Insecta > Diptera > Tachinidae > Thecocarcelia > Thecocarcelia acutangulata. Next base: position 93,266,622 of record OU612095.1, read on the forward strand.
CACGGTAGCGCTCACCATTCACAATAACGTTGTGATTCGCATCATCTTTGAAGAAATACGGCCCAATGATGCCGCCAGCCCATAATCCGCACCAAACGGTTGTTTTTTGTGGATGCATTGGTAGCTCTTGTAATGCTTCTGGCTGCTCTTCACTCCAAATACGGCAGTTTTGCTTGTTCACGTATCCATTCAACCAGAAATGAGCCTCGTCGCTGAACACAATTCTTCGATAAAAAAGTGGATCTTCATCTAACTTTTCAAGAGCCCATTCACCAAAAATTTGGCGTTGTGGTAGGTCGTTTGGCTTCAATTCTTGCACCAGCTGTATCTTATAAGGCTTCACACCCAAATCCTTCCGCAAAATTTTCCACGTAGTGGAGTACCAGAGGCCCAATTGCTGCGAACGGCGCCGAATCGATAATTCACGGTCATCACCAACACTGGCCGATACGGCTGCGATATTTTCTTCAGTTCGCACTCTACGTAAGCGTGTTGGTGGTTTAATGTCCAACAATGTAAATTTGGTGCGAAATTTTTTTACAATAGCCCGAATAGAAGGCTCAGTAGGTCGGTTAAACTGACCATAAAATGGAAGAAGCGCGCGATGAACTTTCTTAACAGAGCACGCATTTTGGTAATAAAGTTCAATAATTTGCAAGCGTTGTTCGTTTGTAAGACGATTCATGATTAAATTATAGACCAAACTGAAGATGTTTGACAGTGACACAAGATACAAAACGTGCGTGAGCTGTCAAAACTAGTGTTGCCAAAAAGATAATAGCAAAAAAATCACTCGTTATTAGCTAGCTTCCACGATCAAATTGTTCATGTTTCAAGTAGTTCCCTGTACGGAATATAAATTGAACGAGAATTGCCACAAAATCGTATAATACAAATAAATAAAAGTATTTATTATAAGTTTAAAAAATCTTTAAAATTTAACAATAATGTAAGAACTTTTAGTTTAAAGCAAAAGCCTCGAATATGAACAAGCTTTATTAAGCTTGATAATTATAAAGATAATTTAGCTCAAACTAAAACATTTAGCTAAGCCAAAAAAAAACCCTAAAGTAGAATATGCCAATACGCGGAAACTTCTCCCCTCTACTAATCTAATCCTCTCGTCTACTAATCTTTTAATTTTTTTCTTTTTTCATCTCTTTACTTGTTTCAACATCCTTTCACTCTAATTACCCATTAAAATATTAATTATTCTCATTATTATATTATCCCGATTTTCTTTTAAACGGATATAGTTTAAAACAAACAAATGTTTTAAAAAATCTTAAAGAAAACTAATTTCATTTTTGCTTTTACTTTGCTCCTTAACCGTATCGTGTCAATAATGTTTTTATCTCTGCCATAAGTAGAGTAATTTTATTTGTTCCCCCAGCACACAAGTCGTAAAACTTCATTATAAACAAATCAGTCAAGTTTAAAGAGAAGTTTTGTAAGTGTATATATTTTTTATTCACGAGTATCTGGGCGAAATTTTATTTTTACTTATAACTATATACATATGAACATTAATGTTTCTTTCATTTATATGTTAGTTTTCTTATTGCATCTAAAGAGGAGCACAAAAATATTTTACTTAAAGTAAAATGGAAAAAGTTACAAGTCCCGTCAACTATAATGGATGAGTTTACTAAGCGTAAATATCAAGCAGTTTAACAAAAAATTCCAAGAGAAAACAGCACAATAGATGCTCCAAGTTTCGAAAAAGAAGGTGAACGAACACAACCGGAAAAAATAAGCACATGTACCAAAACATTCTAGAGCGAAGGAGAGTGGAAATGGAAAAACAAAACTTTTCAAACAACAAACTAAAAGTAATGCGAGTATGTATGCATTTGCATATACGAGTATGATTAGAAGTGAAACTAAGAAATATATTAGGTGTACAACTCTGCTTCCACCGTTTTTCCACAGATAACTGTAGCGGTAAGTAGTAGTCGAAATAGATCGTAATTGTAAACATAACGCCATCGAAATATTAGTGGATTTGTGTCGGCATCATAAAGCTATTCTCGACCAGATGTCAGCTTACGAGACAAATTCCCAACATTTGTTGGAGGTTTCAATTTTCTGCTTTAATATGAAAAAATTTCCGGCTGAGACTTATCGACTGCGCCAAAATACGCTGCTAGGAATAGAACGTGCTGAGTGTGGTTTCAACACTTCAAAACCGGTTAACTAAACTAAAAAAAAAGAAAAAACTGCATGAGTGTGTCTAGCAGAAGTAATTCTGAGAAAGAGCTAAGCTCCACTAGCAAAAGCCTTTGGATTCCTGAGGAGGAATCGTTAAGAAAATCACTGGATAATCTTCTGTCTGTAAGAGATGGCCCGCGGTCGTGACATATAGTTGTTACAACAAAAGACGAACCACCTTCCAGTTCCAATTTCTGCAGATAAGCCGAAAACAAAAGTAAGCATGGACAGATATGTAACCGTGGTTAAACGGCAGCGAAGCCACAAGTCCGCTCAAATAACTCAATTTAAAATATCTAAAGATGATCATACCACTACGGCAACGGAAAGTTTCCTACTTCTAGTGATTACTTCTTATTACTGCAATTGGTAAGGACAACTGCAGGATTAGTGTAACAAAAATCCAGGTAAACCATAAAAATGAATACCGAAAATTTTCTGACGTTCTTATGTAGACACGGATGAGGTAAAGTTTGGATTGATGGATAACGGCTTAAAAATCAAAAATGTGGTAAATATCCCGAACCGTGAAAAGATCCCTTAACCCATATTTAGGGTTGAACTGAAAACAGGGGATGTTATTGTCAAAAAGAATGAAACCATAAATTTCCTCCTCAACGTAGGGCAATAGTTGAGGAGCCGCACAAGCGTTTACGGCTCGTTCAGTGCCTAAACTGCCAGGAATTTGGCCATACTAAGGCCTTGTGTAAACTGTCCACAGTTTCTGTTGTGTGAGGAGAACTGCACGGAACATCACAGTGCAAAAAGTTAAAGACTAACTCGAGCGTTAAAAAAATGCAGTAACTGTGGAGGTAACCATACTGCAAATTACAGGGGCTATCCTGTCTATACTCATTTTAAGCAGTCATCAATTACCTTTAAGCCACCCCAGCAGTCAAATATATTTCCCATAAACTATTTTCTCCAGATAGGCCAGTCAATAATCATGCAAAACTTCAAACAGTGCATTTCATTACCTTGTAGTGTGGAAGGTGTTGGACTAAATTTTGCTAATCTGAGCAGTGTCGAAGGTATATACACTGGGCACTGATCACTTTTAACTAATTTAATTCCAATATTTTGAATGCTGCAATAGAGTTTGTTTTAGTCTTTCGTGTTGTTATTGTTAACACTCCGCGAACACTACTCCCTCTTTTCTCCTCATCATAACCTATTTTCCTAGTTCCAGTACAATGCGCTGCATATGTAGGGGACATCCCCTGAGCACTGGTCCCAGATAAAAAATAAAAAAAATAAAAAAAACTAGTTTCTTAAGCTAATGTGGTAAAATCCGATAAACAAAACTTAAATCAAGAGCCCAAGCCTCAAAATTCCCATCAAAATTTAAACAATCTTGAGGCAACTCTGCAGACTCTTGTTCAATCCATAAACACATTTACGTTTTCTACGACGAACATGATGCAGCAAATGCTGAAAATGCAATCCACTATTTGGCACACAATTTTAAACAAATGATTTGTTTTAAAATATGTTTCTGGAATGCAAACGGCATCCGCCAGCACATTGCTTGATCACGATTCATGGCAAACACAAGAATTGGCAGGAGCATTAAGAGATTTCAAAATGCCCAAAAGCCATGGCAATGATTCAGAAATAAGGAAATTGGGTACCGTACGAGTTGAAGGCTCATAATCTATTTTGCTAGTTTTGGTGCAATGCACTGCATATGTAGGGGTTATCCCCTGAGTACTGGTCCAAAATAAAAAAAAAGATATGTTGAACGGCGTTTGTTTTCTTGTGAACAGCGGCTTGCAAGGACGAAAAGGATTTCTGCATCACATTGTGACTGCAGACAAAAAACTAGGTTCATGACGATAATTCCTAGCACAGAAGATCATGGGTATATCCCGGCTATGCTTCCACGTCAACGGCCAAACCGAATATTTATGGTTTCAAGGCCAAGCTTAGTACTTGGTTATTGTATTCTAAATTGTTAAAACTGACAGAAAAAATCTTGGGCGATCGTTATCAAACGCACGAGTGCGTTTAAGCTGAGTATTGAAAGACAAACGTCCGCCATACAACGTGAGACATGATAAAATGATTTTACAGCCTAACAATGCTCGACCGCATGTTACGAAAGTAGTTAAGACATTAGGAACGTTGAAGTGGAAAATCCTATCCCATTCGATGTATTCTTCACTCGTTGCTCCGTCGCACTATCATTTGTTTCGACCAATAGCATTTGCTGTCTTACTAATAAATAAAAAAAAACGGATAGATTCGTGGAGCGCCTCAAAAGATGACCAGTGTTTTGAATGTGGGACTCCTGCGCTGCCCAAAAGATAAGAGAAAGTAGCGGAAAGAGATGGATGTAGTTACTATCCATTTGAATCATAAATGTGTAACTAGTTTTTTACAATAAAACCTCGAATCTAAAAAAAAAAAAAAAGTCGGCGGAAGCAAAGTTATACACCTATGTATGTAAAAACAGTAAAGTGCCAATAACTAGTAAACCTTAAAATCAAAAATATCACAAATTCTTAACATTCCGCGCAGATTCTATTTTCATAGTCAATAATATAGTTCGTTGAATCGGATAGAACTTAGTTTGAGGTTTGAATACCTGTTAAGGAATTTGAACACCTTGTAAAGGAGTCGAACAATAGTTCATTAAAAATAGTTGTTAAACGAAAGCAAACATTTATTCCAACAAACAAATATGTTATCCAAAATTATTTTTTTGCATGCAGATACATATAAGCGGAAAATATACTAAGGATGCGTATTTTAGGAAAGCCCAGAAAAACTAGCAGATGATTATATTTTTGTATTAGATTAGGTTAGATAGGCAGGAGGCTGAATACTCCAAAAAGTGCCTGGATTCTCCAATTCACTTTGGTCCAGAAAGATCGTTCCCTTTGTGATTGCCTAAAAAGTGGGATAGTAGAGTTGGATAATGAAAGTTAGAGGGATGTAGTGGTAGTGAGGGAGAGGAAAAAGAAAGCTGGGAAACTGCTTAATGTGGCATTACTTGCCAATGAACTAGCCTTCCGCCGCTCCTTATGATAATAAGGTATTGAAGCTCCTCTCGCCTGGATATCTTAGGCAATGATGCTCCAATGCCGGGCATGTTCCGAGGAGATGAAGGATTGTCTCCTCCTCTTAGTCGTCTTCGCAGAAGTCATTATAGAGTAAACCTAGCCTGCAGGCATGGTTCGCAAACGGGCAATGTCTAGTGATGACAGTGACTCTTAGGTGAGGTATGAGCCGTTTTAATAGCTGTGCCGTTCTCTTACAGTTAATGTTATAGTTATATCAAGATTCCTTGATAAAAGGCATGTAGGCTCTGTGAGCCATTTTCCAAACTGACTTTTATGGAAAGAAGTCAGTTTTGGAAAATTTTGAGTTGTGACCCTTTTGTATTTAGAGTGCAATATACGAGTACGTATCGCTTCTTTATTGCAACATAGTCATATCTTAAAAAATTAGCTTTTCGAGCTAACAATGCAGAGTTGTTAACAGCAAATTTATTCAAATTGCATTTTAAACTATTTACGCTAAGAGATATTTTCTAAAAAAAATTTCTAATACTTGTATGGAAATTAAAAATTTGAAATGTGTTTTTCTCAGAACAAGCTTTTTTTAGTTATGACTATGTTGCGATAAAGGAGCGATATATTTTCACGGTTTTCTTAGTTTCAACATTGGATTTTATATGAAATTGCATTATTATTTATTGCGTTGGCCGGTGATTCCCACTAGTTTAATTAACCTGTATTGATGTAGCAATTTGAAAAAGATATAGTTTACATTAGTGTAATCAGTATGCTTAATGTCAGAAAAGAGAAGGAGCTAAGCACGCCGGTATAGGAGTGGGTCATTAAACACAAATGATCTCAAAAACTACAAACGAGTAAATAAGATGTAAAGCAATTGCTTTTCAAGTTTTCATTTTCATTTAAGGGAAAAAGCAATTTGGTTCTGAATTTGGTATTATTGTAAAAACCATAAAACAAATCAATACAAAGGACCTTATAGATTCAAGGGGAATGCCTGCGTTATGGTAAAAACAAAGCAGACAGTGAAATTTCTTTCAACCTGTAACTTTGAAAACTTTTTTTTCACATTTTCAAAGGTTTGTTGCTGAATATTGTATAACATAAATAATGAATCTTTAAAGATTTAATAAAGAAAATGCAAATCCATATAGGCTTAAATTAATTTTGCTACTTTGTATTCAACAAAACAACAACTTTGTATGTAAGAAAGCGTTTTAAGACGTATTCCTTGTACATCCTTGCAAGCAAACACATATTTACGAACAGTAATCGTATATCCTGACGCATAAAAATTATAATATACTTGTACATTTATGGTAAAGTGCTTTGCATTTCTTCAGTTTACTTTATGTTCTCATACACTCAAAAGGAAAATAATTTAAATTTTTCTTAAAATATATATAAGGTGGCGCAAAAGTAATCCTCCTATCAGAAAATGCTATAAATTTTGCGATTGACCCCTAAAAATAAAGTCACCGTATGGTGTGCTGTTTTCGCTGGAGGAGTCATCGGACCTTTTTTCTTCGAAGACGTCGCGGGCCAAATGGTTACTGTGAATGGTGAGCGCTACAGAACAATGATCAACGAGTTCTTTTGTCCGCAACTTGATGAATTGGGATTGAAAAACATGTGGTTCCAACAGGACGGTGCTACGGCATATACTGCACGTGCCACAACCGATATGCTGAAGGATGCATTTCCCGTTCGCCTAATCTCCCGTTTTGGCGATTTGCACTGACCAGCAAGATCGCCTGATTTGATCGCTGCAGACTGCTTTTTGTGGGGCTTTTTGAAGTCGGGGGTTTATGTACACAAGCCTCAGACTCTTGTAGCTCTTAAAGACAATATCCGTCAAGAATGTGAGGACCTATCGCCGGAAGTTTTGGCCAATGTGATGGAAAATGCTATAAAAAGGGCTCAAATGACAATCAACTGTGGCGGCGGCCATTCTCGACTTGATATAAAAAAAATTAAAAGACCAAATAAAAATAATCAAAGTTTTTCTTTTTTTTTTAACTACAGCCAAAAAACATCAAAAGATTATTTTTGCGCCACCCTGTACTTAGTTATCCGATAATATTAATTTTTCTACTGTTGATTTAAACATTTGCTGTCATATTTGCGGCAGAAAAAAAAAATACATAAAATTGAAATAAAACATAGAGATTCTTTTAAAAGCTTCTAAAGCAAATATTTGATCTTTTAAAACATAAGTGTCTTTATAATCTATTTTTCTATTTTAAAACAAACTGCAACGTACTCAAAAAATATACATATGTATGTGTCTGCATGTGTGTTTTCAGTGTATTGTAGTTCTGAAATAAAAAGTTGGCTGAATAAATGTTATTGTTTGCTGGAGACTGTTTGTGGTTGTTGAAATGTAGCTAAAAGCACAACGTCAGGCGAACACTAATTCTTCTATCTTGCTTACAATGCTTCGTTGCGTGCTCGCTACCCAGCCAAAATATTTATTTGAAGTTTGCAGGAATATATTTCTGTAAGAGATAAAGGAGCGAAGTTTCGCAAAATCAAAGTTAGTGAACGAATATAAACAGGTGTCTAAAATTCAGGTATCATTTTAATACACCGATTCTGTTACTTATATAACGATAATCGAATCGTTTAAATAATTATAACGACAAAATAATTATATGTACAAAATAGTTATATGCACAAACCAAAAAATTTTTAATTTAAAAAATTATAAAGTTCAACAAGAATTTAACAAATTAATAAATATAACGACATTTTATCTAATTTGCTATTATGTAAAACATTTTTAACGATATTCGCAGTCGATCAAAATCAGCTGTTAATTTTACTGCCGATTGTCGATATCTTCAAGACAAAAATTTTCTTGCTGTTTATTCAATCGTTAACGTGTATTTTTTTTAATTGTGCTTCCATGAAATAAAATTTTTTAACCGGTAATCTGAATTTTAAGACATAAAAATATTTATTAAATATATAAATACATAAAATAAAAACAAAAAATTCAGTATAATTTTTTAACCGGTAAAGTGTGTTTTGTGTTGAAATAGCTATGAAATTGGCATTCGAAATTGCAAGGAATGAAACAACCCTTCAAGGGATAATCAGTGTGTTTATCGGGAGTTGGACAATTCCTTTGACTGAACAGTTAATGCTTTTAAAAAGTTATATTGGTTATCACCAGCCTTAGTTGTGGTCATTCTGATCATACAGAAATTAGTACATACATGTATAAGGTTAGGTTTGACAGGCTGCCAGCTATTACAAGGCCAGCCCACTTGGGTCCTGTCAGATCCCGTTGTGTTGTACATGTATAAATGAATAAATGAAACGTATGAACTCATATTTTATTTTACTTACCTTATTACAAATTAAATAATTGCTGAATTCACAAGATCAGTCGTATAGTGTATCGATGTATTTGGAGAGAAAATTCAAACACAAAACTTCAAAGCAAAAACAATTTTCAAATGTATTTTTTGTGAGTTTAATGTTTGTGTTTGAAATTGTCTCTCCAAATACATCGATACACGATACGACTGAGCTTGTGAATTGAACAAATACTTATTGTCACTTAAAAACTAAAATCACAACAAATAAAAATCAATATGTATACATATTTTTATGGGAAAATTTATTGTTTTTTCTTTTCTTCTTTGTGATTTTCGTTTTTTTTTTCTGGCAGAGACGCCACGTGATATTTATATGGATGGACAGAAAAATACAGCTGTTTACCATCGTTAGAATTAAGTTACAGAATCAGTCAATCGTTAGCAAGCGTTGAAAATTTGATGACAAAAATTGCAATTATCAGATCGTTAAAAGTTAGAGAATCGCACTGCAGGCATTTGTAGGAAAACGTCTTTGAATATGTATCAGAAAAAATTACACATTCCTGCTGTTAACGTTGACTTTCCCTAATAATGTATTTGTAATAAACATTATTTGGCACCACTCCTTAGTGGTCGAAAAAATCGTAGCTGAGTCGATTCCTAAAGTTTACCTCGCTGTCAAATAAGAAAAAATGACTAAATTATTTATAAGTTTTTGCAACTACTGCTCATTTGTGCATTCTACTGGTAAGATCATATAAAAATTAGTTTTGGTTTTTATTCTTTCTTCTTGTATATACAACTCACGATATTCAGATTCCCGACTGAGTTTCAACATCAACTGGAAGTTGTTTAGGCTCAATGAGATTAAAATCCTTCAATTATCCAACTTACAGGTTTTTCCAACTCCAAAGACTTCTGAGCTATAGCTATTCAGCTGCCAATCTAAGTATGGGTGTGTATGGGCAGAAGAACTCAATAGGTATTGACATATTTTTATTAAATTGGGTAATTGCATTACTAATACATATGTATATGGAATAAGTTGCCTGCAGACGTGTTTCCTGTCTGTTATAACCTTGGAAGGTTCAAGTCAAATGTTCACAAACACTACTCCCTCTTTCCCCCTCCTCACAACCTATTTTCCTAGTTCTGGTACAATGCACTGCATAAGTAGTACTGGTCCAATATAAAAAAATATATATATATATATATATATATATATATATATATATATATATATATATATATATATATATATATATATATATATATATATATATATATATATATATATATATATATATATATATATATATATATATATATATATATATATATATATATATATATATATATATATAAATAAGTATACTTACATATGTACACACTCAAGTATTTACGTACGCATACGTACGCATACGTACGCATACAGGGATGGTAATGGCAATTTTAAAAATGTTCATCAGTATTTCTATGTCAAGTTAAAGGATTTCTAATATCTAAATTAGTTGTTTTCTGCAAACAATTTTTTAATTGTTTTAAAGTACCCATTTTATATATTAGCAATCATATTATATAATAAATGATACATATATATTATACCCTTCACAAAAATGTAAAGGGTATATATAAGTTTGTGACTTCGTTTGTAATTTCTATAGTTTTTATTTGCGACCCTATAAAGTATATATATTCTGATTCAGAATTAATGGAATATTCGATTACCCGATGTCTGTCTGTCCGCTGTTGAAATATGGTTTCTGACAAAACCATTAGACTTAAAACTCTTTTCTTTCACCATTCTTTTACCCATTCGATTCATGGGTTTGCTATTGAAATTCAGTAATATTGTTTCACATATAGCTGAGATATATCCAAAATTCCGAAAAAAGCCATTTTTTTTGCAATTTTGTATGGAAATTTTTGAAAAAAAAATTGTTTGTTTTGCTTCAAACTTCACACAATCATTAAGCATGGCGACTAAAAACAAAAAAAAAAAAAAATAGATATCGGTCCATATATACCCGACATATAGCCTAAACCGGGTTTCTCAGGAAAATGTTGCATAAGCGAACTAAAACATTTTTTTTGGGTTCAACCGCAGTTCTGATAATGAAATAAGGTTATATAAATATGGAAAATGAAAATTTCCGATATCGGTCCATATATACCCGATATATAGCTAAACCGGGTTTATCATGAAAATGTCGCGTAAGCGAACTTAAACAACTTTTTTTGGGCTCAAAAGCAGTTCTGATAATGAAATAAGGTTATATAAATATGGAAGATGAAAATTTCCGATACCGGTACATATATATCCGAGATATAGCCTAGACCGGGTTTTTCATGAAAATGTCGCGTAAGCGAACTTAAACAACTTTTTTTGCTTAAAAACAGTTGTGAACTAGAGCACGGATGCGGCAGTATAATTCAGAGGCACCGTTTAAGCGAATTGATGTGGATGTGGCAAGGCCAGTTGTCAGCCAATCACGTTGGCGATTTGGTATCACACCTACACCAGAAAATGATGATACGATACAAGTTGCCTAGAACTTGTATCGCAAGATCTAAATGATATGCATAAGAGGGGAGTTCCTCGTTTGTTTTAGCAAATACAACACTAGGAAGCTGCATAACTTATGTTGTGCTGGAATTTTGAAAACCTTACCACGGACTAATTGGCAGAACGAGGGTCAGCAAAGCCTCCGATAAGTTCTGCTTGCAGGTCATCTCCGCGCTGATTATGGTTGAGGTACCTAGCTTGTCTAAAAAGTTCTGGTTGTGGTTTAAACCTAAAATTGCAGGAAGGGGAATTATTTTCACGGATGACAATGGTGCATGCCGGTTTTGAGGTGCAACAGGTAAAGAACCGAAAGTGATGGATAGCTGATCCTCTTGATAGGGCTTGCATTGGCTTCTGGGAGGGATTAGAAGGCACGAACTTTTAAGCGAGGGGTTTATTTTTCTATAAGTCTACATTTTTATGGGAAACACTTGCGGTGAATCGTGAATAGTTCACCCGGTGGAGTAGGCCCATCATTACATTAGGCAAACAATGCAGGTGCTGATACAAATAAAATTCACAGTTTGCTTGTCCAACCAACCATTCGGCATATTGACGACCTTGGATTGTCAAATATTGAAAAAAATAAATGTCAAATTAAATTTGTTAAAAAGCTTGACGTTTTGTCACATCTTGCATTACGGTTGGACCACCCTTCATATGTAAATAACAAAATACTCATACGAAACATATTCTGTTCGCTGGGCTAGAATCTGTATGAATGTTAAGTGCAAGTACCTGAACGTAAAGAGTTTCAAAAGCAAAATAATAATAATAACAACTACAAACAATTTTGTTTTGAAAGTAAGTATGTCTCAAAAATGTTTTTATTTCAGCACTATAAAAAACATTTCCTTTTTTTCCATTTTTTCTATGAAATATTTTCAAATGAAATATGTTTTTTTTATCGTATCCTTGCAACTCTTTTATTTATATTTTTTTTTTTGCAATTCAACATTTTCGCGTATAGTTTTGTATAAAAAAAAAATCATTATCATCATACAGAGAAAATACATAAAAACTCAGTTGATATTAAATAAATGTCCTTGAGGCTTCATACGCATATTGTATTCAACTTTATTCCTTATTCAACAAAAGAACATATTCTTCGTATGAACATACTTGAAATTGAAACTGATTTTACTAGAGAGCATATATTATTGTGTGTGGTATATGCAAACATATACATATAAATATACTCGTACATACATATATGTATGTAGTAAAAAAAAATTATAATTATATCTAAAATAAAAATTCATAATGATCCCAAACCACTTCGGTAATTGTAAGCCTTTCTGCAATGACTTATCTAACATATTATTTTGGATAATTAAGTGTAAAGGGTGTTCCAAAACATTGATGCATATACTCGTTAATACATATATTGACTCACACATAAGTTGTTATTGTTAGTGGCATATTAAAAAATGTATTGGAGTATTCCGTTCACTTACTCTTTCGCTATTTACCTTCCAACATTTATTTGCTCGTATTTCGGAATAAAGACTGGGACAGTCATGAAATTGATTTAAATACAAACCTAGTTTACAGCAGCGTATGGCGCAGAACACAAGGCTCCGTTTTGAACAAAGTGGTCAACTCGACAGAACTCATCTGAATGGATTACTTTTCAAATAATAAATTTCATTCTATGGTCCAGTGCTTTTAGTTAAACAATGGAACTACCCGGCCATACGTCTACATCCACAGCAAAACTGCTTACTCAGGGAAAAAACTCTTGGTGTATATTTGGGGTAATTCGCTGGGTGTAGTGTATTACGAGTTTTATAGTCCATGCAGATGAGCCTTGAGATAATTTACCCCATTAAATTGGTCCACCGTTAGATTGAACCATAATGGCAGGGACTGGAGCATATCAATTACACATCTGTCATCTGTTCTGGTCAATGCTCAATGCACATGCTCAGTCAGATCAATAGTACGCATCAAATAAATATACCAAAAATTGGATTATTTCGTGGGTAAACTCAAGAGATAAGGCGTTTTTTTGAGACGTGGAGTACGAAGATCGGAAAAAGTACTTTCTGGTATCCATCACTACTACAGTGTGGCGCAAAAATAACCTTCCGTTGCTTTTTGGCTGTAATTTAAAAAAAAATGAAAAACTTTGATTATTTTGATTTGGTCTTTTAATTTTTTTTACATCAAGTCGAGAATATGATGTCATGTAAATGGCCGCCACCCCAGTTGATTGTCATTTGAGCCCTTTTTATAGCATTTTCCATCACATCGGCCAAAACTTCCAGCGATAGGTCCTCACATTCTTGACGGATATTATCTTTAAGAGCTGCAAGAGTCTGAGGCTTGTTGACATAAACCCGCGACTTCAAAAAGCCCCACAAAAAGAAGTCTACAGCGATCAAATCAGGCGATCTTGCTGGTCAGTGCAAATCGCCAAAACGGGAGATTAGGCGAACGGGAAATGTATCCTTCAGCATATCGGTTGTGGCACGTGCAGTGTATGCCGTAGCACCGTCCTGTTGGAACCACATGTTTTCCAATCCCAATTCATCAAGTTGCGGCAAAAAAAAACTCGTTGATCATTGCTCTGTAGCGCTCACCATTCACAGTAGCTGATTGGCCCGCGACGACTTCGAAGAAAAAAGGTCCGATAACTTCTCCAGCGGAAGCAGCACACCATACAGTGACTTTGAGTGGGTATAACGGCTCTTCGTGGGTTACGCCGCGGATTTTCAGTGCCCCAAAAGCGTAAATTTTGCTTATTTACGTACCCTGTAAGATGGAAATGGGACTCATCACTCATGATTATTTTTGAAGAAAAATCATCATCCTCTTGGTGGTGATCAAGGATGACTGGAGCGTATGTTAGACGCGATTGGCAGTCAGCAGCTAACAGCTGATGCACCGTCAGAACTTTGTATGGAAACATCTTCAAATCTTGTACCAAAATTCGCTGTAAAGACCGTCGGCCCATTTGCGTGGCACGTCGCCTGGTCAAGGTCGACGGCGCTTCCATGACATCCTCGGCTACAGCAGCAATATTCTCTGCAGAGCGGCTACTCCAGGGTCTGCCACGCCTGGCAGACCCTGGACGCCTCCAAGAGAGTGCTGTGCCACTCTCTTCGAGGCGAACGGTTAAACGTTGCAGTGTTTCGGCAGTAGGCGTTGGAAGTCCAGGAAATCTGCGACGAAATTCACGTTGTACCAAAGTGACCGACCGATATATGTTTTTTCACTATAAATGTTATATCAAAAAAATGGCGGAAAGTAATTTGTACTGTTTGCCACATAGTCATAATTATAGAAAGCTTGTTTCGAAAAAAAACCTATTTAAAATTAATAGTTTCCATACAAGTCCTAGATATTTTTTTTAGAAAATATCTGCTAAAGGAAACAGTGTAAAAAGTAATTTGAATAAATTGTTGGCACAATATAAAAGGTAGTACTGTTTGCAATTCTGCATTGTTTGCATTTTTTGAGATATGACTATGTTGCAATAAAGGAGCGATATGTACGTTAACGATTAAATTGTTGATAGTGGCAGATATATTATGAACTACAACAATAATAGGATCAAGCGTTAAATTTGTAAATCTTTTATATAATATGTCAACAATGTTAAAGTTCTTAAAATAAATGGTTTATTTTTAATTGGAAAAAGCAATAGGAAATGCGAAAAAAAAACAAAAATTTGATTTATGAACTACAACGTTTGTCACATTTCAAGGGACTTAAATTAATCCTTTTACAATAAACAGACGAAGCAATTGAAATCCAATTCTCAGAAAAATAACATTAAATTTGTTAAACATGTTTTTCTTAAAATCTTTCTCAAGAATGTATTTCGAAGTTAATATTTATTTCTTGTTGACTTGAAAATAAATTTTGATCATTGGACTTAAATTAACAAAAGAGAAAAAAAATTTTTTCTTATGAACGGAATTTATTTCTTCACTTAAAGAAATGAGCACTTCCATCCAAAAGCCGACAGTGGAAAACTGGTGCTTTGAAATCAATTAAATAATTCTCATCTTGGGCATTTTATTAACAAAACTTTTCAACAGCAAGAAAAAACATACAAAATTAGTATTTTGTTAACAATTGTTAACGCGACACCATTGCGACCTCAACGACATTCATCACCATCCCGAAGATGGTGCTTGTCGAACAAGGAAATGTATTGGAGCAAACAGGGAAAAAAAATAATCCAATCATGTCGTATTTTATTTTTATTGAATTCAATTTAAAGACATCCTAATAACAGAAAAGTAATTTATTTATGGGAAACCAGAAAAATCAACAACGCAGAAGTTGGTTTTAGAAAAACAAAATTCTTAAGAAAGAACAAATAAATAAATCAAAATAAGCGAAATCTTCTGCCAGCCATATGTTGCTTGGATCCTTAAGAAATGTTTTATGTTAAATTTAATAAGCAGGATTTCTTTTCTCATCTGTGTTCTTTTCGAATCCATCTGGACAATA
Organism: Thecocarcelia acutangulata; assembly: GCA_914767995.1. Lineage (NCBI taxonomy): Eukaryota > Metazoa > Arthropoda > Insecta > Diptera > Tachinidae > Thecocarcelia > Thecocarcelia acutangulata. The sequence continues at coordinate 93,282,212 of OU612095.1, forward strand.
CACGTAGTACTGGCAACATTTTTTTTTTTTACAAATGCGAGTAAAATGCGATACATTCAAGGCAGTACAACACAATCGTTCTTAAGCAACAGCAAATCCAATATAAATAAAAACTAAACTTGTAACAAACGAAATTGTATTTTTATTGTAAATAAACGCATAGATTTGACAGATGTGGAGCAACAAGGATATAACTCGGAACCAACACTTAAACCACTGGTGGCCGAAAACACATGCAATCAATGTTATACGTTTGTGTTAGTAGAAGCAAAAAACGAAGGTGTATTTTTGAAAAGCTAGGCAGTGAGATCTTACTCAATTTTATGTTCGTTGTTGAAATTTGGTTTAAAATCGTCAAATCCGACAGAAAAAATCACCAATACGATTATTGTAAATCGTCAGCTAGTAAAATTAATTATTTTTGAATAAAAGATTTATTTCCACGGCGTAAAATATAGAAAAACAAGTCGCCTTTGAATACCAAAAAACTAACGCATTCAAAGCTATAACAACAAGTGTATACTCCTACAAATATGAAGTTAATTTCATAAGTATACCATACATTAATTTTTGTGACCTATTTTTAAAATAAGATTTAATAGAAGCAAAGTGAATTTAGTACCAGATGGCCTCGTTAGCGTAGCTGATCGACAGCTGTTTTAGGTGCTCATTACCCAACTATCAAAATTTGTTTATATTTTCATATTTTTTCACACATTTTCATGCGCGCCATTTCATATTTCCTGTATACAAATCTTAACCCATTTGGTGCGGCTATACTTAATTTAGTACAGTTAAACATTAGGTAACAATTTTAAAATTGATTATAATTTTAAAATTGATTATAAAAACAATACGCACGCAACTGTCAGTAGATGAAATGGACCAGTCCAATTTATTGTTCAAAATTGACATTTGTAGTATGAAATTTTCGTGGGTATTCTGTATCGATATTTTCAATAGATATAGTCACAGTGAAATATTTGCGGTATAAATAATATATGAAAGTTAAAAAATTATGAAAATTGTATATTATTTTCACCAGCTAGCTGTTTAATCTAATATAGCCATATGGGCTCGATTAAAAAAAATTGAAATAAATGAAGTGAAAAATGAAATAAAATACTTCGCTGCCAATGCAAACAATTTTTAAAACCAAACATTTTCACTTAACTACCACCACCCTGCTCCACCCATTTATTATTTCTTTATTATATATGTACATTTTATATACAACGAATAAAAAAAATAAACTTTTTTGTTAATAATTACTTCCAGTTTTATTTCGACAGTAGTGGGTTAATCATGTTTTTGAAAATAGATACACAATTTGAATACATTTTATTTCAGCGTTGCCGCTTAGCATGTACTCGTAATTATCAAAAATTGGAACAAAAACAAAACAAAAATTCTGATAATTTTTGTGCAATTAAATTTTTTCATAATTTCTTTGTATATTATAGCATCATCATATTTTTATCCGTATTTATATTCAAAATTGTTAAGGAAATATATTTATCAATTGAAAATACTTCATTGTTGCTAATAACATTTACGTTTTCGAGACTCATTTTCTTAATCTGACACAAATTGTTCTGAAGACTTTAAAAATTTTGTTATTAAACATAAATATGTATTTGGACAAGTAAATTTAAAATGTATTATAGTGAAAATTTTATTCAACTAAAATAAAACTGCATTTCGTTGCAAAAAAATCTAACCAAAAAATAATTTTCCAGACGCACAATACATCCAAAATGTATTTATATTTTACATTAAAAATAAAATCAAGTATTACTTTCGTTGATTTACAAAACTTTTAATAAGTTCCTAATTCCAATATTTTTTTTAATTGTTCCCTTGATAGGTCCAAATCATCATCGACAATTTCTTAGACCTTCTCTAGCAAAAAACAATGAAGAAATCGTACAAGAGACTTATAATATATTTCTAATTTCTAGTTTTTAATCTTTTAAGTTTGCTAAAAAAAAATTTCCACTTAATATATTCAAAAGTGGAAAAATTTAAAGACAATTGATTATTATTACAATTTAAAAATTGTTTCTTCCTTAATTTTTATGTTCTCAAAAAACGAAAAGAATTTTTTTGGATTTTGTGTAATATCGTTCCCGGCAATACTAATTTGTTCAATAGAATTTAAGCTTTATTCGACTGGGCTGAATCTAAAATACCCTTCACGATAGTCACGTATATGTATAGTATATATTACAAATTTGAACTACTCGTAAGTATGCTCGGAAATATATGGACCGATACCGGGGAAAACATATTTTTGCCCTGTAATCACTATTCCAAAAATAAATCTTTCATGGACATTTTCATGGAAACGTTTGTTTAAGCTATATCTCTAAATTTTTAAGTTCGCTTACGCGACATTTTCATGAAAACCCCGATTTAGGCTATATCTCGGGTATATGTGGACCGATATCGGAAATTGTCATTTTCCATATTTATATAACCTTCTTTTATTACCAAAACTGCTTTGTTCATGCCGTGAAGAGATGTCTCATCCCTGATGTAATAATGCCCCCTCAGGCTTCTTACTAATTCAACCAACGGTGATGAGTGCAACGAGTGGTTCAACACCAATCGTGTTTTTTCTGTTCGTTCGTCACAAGAAGAAATAAGGAATACCAAAAAACTACCGCGTTCAAAGCTATTACAACAAATATATACTGCTACAAATATGAAGTTAATTCTCTGTATGTATAATTTGTTTTTTGTTACATCAATTTGTTTTCAATTTTATAAAAATTTGTAGATAAAAAATGTCGAAATATTTCTGAAGAAAACACACAAGGGGGTGTCGAAATATCGAAACATTAATAAACGAACAATTTTAAAACAAGTAACCTCAAGCTCATATAAACAACAATTATATTTAAAAAAAGATCTAAAAACTAGAATCAAGCTACGAATAAGGAATACCTTTTTACTAAGTCTGATCTCGCGCTAACTCAATATTAAATTATTAGCAAAATAGTTAAATCTTTAAAAAACTCGAAATTAAAAGATTAATTTTTTTATGCATACAAATTAGTCGATATTAAATATTCAATGTAAAAGGTGAAAGAATTAAATAAATATCGATATTTATAACCTTGGATGAAAAGTTACGGCGTTTTTATTTTATACTCGTATACATATACATATATGTATGAACTCGTATGTATTTTCTGTCGCCCTAAAACTCGTAAAACCAGCTTTTAAGCAAAAAAAAATGTTTAAGTTCGCTTACGCGACTTTTTCATGAAAAATCCGATTTAGGCTATATCTAGGGTATATAGGTGCCGATATCGAAAATTTTTATTTTTTGCATTTTAGTCGCCATGCTTAATAATTGTGTGAAGTTTGAAGCAAAACAAACAACTTTTGTTTCAAAAATTTTCATACAAAATTGCAAAAAATAACAGCTTTTTTCAGAATTTTGAATATATCTCTATGTGAACCGATATTACTGAGTTTCAAAAGCAAATACATGGCACGATGGGGTAATAGAATGGTGAAAGAAAACAGTTTCTATTTCTAATGGTTTTCTCAGAAACGGTATTTCAACGACCGATAGACGGACAGACGGACAGCGCTTAGTCGACTTTTCCATTAATTCTGATTCAGAATATATATACTTTATAGGGTCAGAAATGACAGTTGTAGAAATTACAAACGGAATCACAAACTTATACAGGGTGGCGCAAAAATAACCTTCCGATGTTGTGCATATCGGTTGTGGCACGTGCAGTGTGTGCCGTAGCACCGTCCTATTGAAACCACATGTTTTCCAATCCCAATTCATCAAGTTGCGGCAAAAAGAACTCGTTGATCATTGCTCTGTAGCGCTCACCATTCACAGTAACCGGTCTTCGAAGAAAAAAGCTCCGATGACTCCTCCAACAAAAACAGCACACCATACAGTGACTTTGAGCGGATGTAATGGCTCTTCGTGGGTTACACGCGGGTTTTCAGTGCCCCAGAAACGTAAATTTTGCTTATTTACTTACCCGCTAAAATGGAAATGGGCCCCATCACTCATGATTATTTTTGATGAAAAATCATCTTCATCAATATTCCGCGTTCTGGAGCAGTGTAGCGTAAGATTGTTTATTAACGTGTATTTCGCACGTGTTTGCTACACAAATGTCAAAACAGAGCTGACATTAGGAGCCAATCGCAAATTTTAAAGCATTTTCTGATACGAGAATAACTTTTGCGCCACCATGTATATACCCTTAACATTTTTGTGAAGGGTATAAAAAACCGAATTATTCGAACGATTACTGCAGCTCTACGGTATGTAAAAAACTCACAAGCATCTGTGTAGAACGTTAGTAAAAGACGAATTTTCCAAGCATGCGACAAGGTATATCAGTAAGCTGAAACGTCAGCCAAATTCTCTTGTGCGCAACATACTTAATTTTGGCGGCCACTGTCAGTTAAGAAGAAGGGATACTCTTGCCACTATCAGAGCGTTAAATAGGTGATTTTACCGATAAGCGAGTATTTGGGCAAAATAAAACTTTTTGTCTAGCACTGGGTGGGTTTAGTTGATTTTTTTTTGTCTTTAGTATTAAGATTCGAATACTTATTGTTAGTTCACATTGTGAAGATTCAATAAAAAAATAAAAAAATTTGATGCGCATTGTATTCATATTTCCTTAAGACCCAATTTGCTGAAATTTGCGCTTTTTTTTAGACTTTTTTTTTAAATACAGTGGATTATGCTGACCTTTTTTAGCCAATCAATCAATTTCAATCTAAGTGGGACAAAACATTTGACGTCAAGGTGTGATTAGCAATTTGCATCGTGCATTCTGGCTGGACCAAGCTTTATATAAACATTTTCATAAAAACCTCAAAACTCGACAAAAACAATATCGGTTTTTTGTTTATGATATGTTTTCGGTAAATCCTCGCTGTATTAAAAAGTCAGAAGTATGTGGTTGACTTTAGCTTAAAAAGACCCTTTTTAAATCATTTAAATCAACAAAGAATTATTATTACTCGTATGTATACGAGTACGTTTATGAATGAATTTTTTAATGCTTTGAATAAAATTACTGTAGTATACATTTGTGCGGTTGGTTGGTTGGGAAAGCAGGTATTTACTGCAATTGTGGGCTGTACTTAAAATATCATATAAAGTATAAATTGTTTAAATACTCGTTTGTATGCTTGCAATACAAACACTGACATACGTGAATAGCAGTTTGTATTTGCTTGTTTTCGTTACATTTGCACAAGCCGGTTTTATATACAAGATAGCCTAGCAAACATTTTATATCAAAGTGAGAGTAATAAATGACAATCATAAAAGGGAAACTGTTCAACTATTCAGCAAGCAAAGATTTAGCATTTAGTGTCATTACACATCGCTCCTTTATTGCAACATAGTAATAACGCAAAAAAGCTTCTTTCGAGAAAAATGCGATTCAAATTTTTAGTTGCCATACAAGTCTTAGAAAAAATGTTTAGAAAATATCTCCTAAAAGAGACAGTTTAAAGGTAATTTAAATAAAACTTTGGCACAATATAAGAAGTAGCACTGTTAACAATTCTGCATAGTAAACTCGAAAAGCTCATTTTTTTAGATATGACTATGTTGCAGTAAAGGAGCGACATTTTTTCGATTGTTCTGACCTAAAAAATCACAAAGTGCATGAAATATATTGTACTGTATTGTTTTGTAACTATACATAAAACAAAATTTTTTCGTGTTCAATAACGAAATTCGTTGAATCAATTAATAAATTGTTTGAATGCGGACCTGTAAAGGAATTCGTGGATTCAAACAAAAGTTTAGTAAAAATAATTATTGATCGAAAACAACTATTTTGTTTAAACAACAATAAAATACGATATCTAAGGGTTGTTTTTTTATATTTATGCATATTAATACAATTTATTTTTTCAGACAAAAATTTTGTTGATTTTATTTTTACTATAATTTTTTCTGCGTACAGTTGCAAATAAATATGCAAAGTATAAATGCACAGCATTGGCGGAGTAACGTAGACATTATGCTCACGATGGTATTAACAGCATTTTTTGCGGCGCTGTGACTAACTTTACCAACCTATGCCTTCGCAAGGAAGTTGCCGCGTGGTTAACAACGAAATACCTCACAAAAACTGTAAACTAATACAGTTAGTTGAGGTAGACAGTTAACCAATGAGAGTGAGATGCAAAACTCTCGAAGTCCAAACAACAACGACACGCCTGACGGCAGTTAAGACATAATTACTATGATGCGTGAACTGTTCCTCAGCCCAGAGCGGCTTTACGACTGTGAGCGCATGAAATGCATTTTGATTTAAACACCCATTTTCCTAAAAGGCTGCAATAATCTTAGCTCTCACCTCAATTGTGTTTGAATTTGCCATACAGGGAAACAAAGAAATTTAAAATAACGTTGGACAAAAATTATTTGATCTTGTTTATATTGTTTTCTTCTAAATTTTCCCGCCTAAGATCTTAAGCTGGAAAATTTAGAAGTTGGAAAAAATTTTGACGTTAAGGTCAAACGTGCATAGCGCAAATTAGTATATGTGCGAGCCAGCTGTGGCGGTCATATACAAGAAATCATATATAAATTATAATGTCCGAAGAATACCATTTCGAAAAAAAAGTAAATTTCCTCCTTATTTTTATACCATTTCAAAGCTCTATACCTCAAATAAAAAACACCCTTTATATGCATGTAAGTGCTTCATTTTACTCTTTTGTTTACATCACTTCATGAAAGGATAAAACTCTTTTGTAGCATATAAGATTAATTTCTGATGTCGCCATTTTTACACTCATCTGCTTTATATCTTTTATCTGTTGTTTTTTTACTGGTGCAAAAATACTGTTTCGAAAACACATCTATGGACTCAAATAAATAATTTACCTTAATATGTATTATAAAACTTTTGGGTCTGATTACATATATTATGTACAACCATCAATATTGTTTTTACATGGTGGTTGTATGAGTGCATGTAAAAAACAAGATTAAGTTGAAACCATAATAAGCTACTACTGCTCGCATCCTGCGACTCCTCGCAGTTCTCGCATCCTTAAACAAAAGCAATCCTTAAACTATTCATATTTTACAAACTTATTTTTAACAAAAGAATACAGAATAATGAAAAAAATGGTGTTCTGTATTGCATACCGAAGGTTTAATATAAAAAAAGATGTATCTCCTTTAGAATAGCATAATTTTACTACTTTTTTAAATAAAATTTGACAATCTTTAACCTTAAGCACAAAGGAAACTATACTTTTTTTCAGTTAAACTTTAATAAGAAGTTAACTTTTAAAAGTGAATGTTGAAATATTTTGCAACATGATTTTGAAAATATCAAGATACTCAGTCTTTATTAAGCGAAAAATATGTGCAAACTCGCAAACAGACAAAGTATTTAAATTAAATTTTTGGTTTGTACATTTGTACAACGAGTTATAGTTCAAATTTTATCCTTTCATAAGTTTTTTCTTAAGAAGGATTTTTTACAATACAAATTTGCTGTAATCAATAATTTTTTAATGAAGAAGACAAGAAAAATAATAATCAAATCTTTAGCTGGGGGACAACTGTGAAAATGATTTACATCAGTACCTGCCTTGACGGCCTAACCTGATGGTGAACCAATTCCAAGGAGTAAATTTTTCACGATTCACCACCGCCCCCGTGTGGCTTACCAGGCTCACACAGGTAGCAATTCTTGTCATATGATTGCGGTCATATAAACAGCTTCTTGTTGAGGAGTTCGGGCTTTCTAATACCTCATGTATGCAATTTCCCAGCAATCAATGGAAGACAAGGCTTAATGAGTTGGTAGGCCGAAGCCCATTAAGAGCATCTGCCCTTAAACCAACTCACCCGTCAATCATCACCACTGGTTCCTTACAGTACACCTATCTGTTGTATAGGCAACAGATCCTCGGGAGATTGGTAGCCCTCGAAAAAAGGCATCACCAAACAATGATCAAGGATACTAACACTCCCTTCCTGCGTTTTAGGTTTCAACCATAGCCAGAACATTTCAACCAAGGTAGGCACCTCAACCATGATCAGCCCGGGTCGAACCGCAAGCAGAACTTCCCGAGGGCCATGCTGATCCCCGTTCTGCCAATTTATACCCTTGGTAAGGGTTTCGGAAGGCAACACAACAAAAGTCATGTGGCTTCCTAGAGTTTTGTTTGCCGCACTAAACGAGGGACCCCTTCCCCACTTTTCCTCGAAAAACAGAGTGCCTAAGTTAGGAATACGCCAAGGCAAAACCTGTTCGCCGGGGGGATAGCTTGGGGACACAAGGGAGTCCTGATGAAAATACTCTGATAGTCTTTACGTCCAAGCTAGTACTGGAATGTCACAACAGGCTAAACGAACTGGCAAGCCAGAACCAGGTCACCCTGATCTGGGTGTCAGGCCATGAAGGGCATCACGGCAATGAAATGGCTGACACTTATGCCAAGAAAGGAGCAGAGGGGACTTATATTGCACCCACTCCAACTTTTGGCTTCAATAAGGGTCTCCTGAATGAGGAGATAAAGAAATGGACGGAATCCATCGTTGAACAACAGTGGAACGAGACAGCTGGTCTTGAATACTCCAAGAAATTTCTAAACTTTGATAAAAAGAGGTCATTACAACTGCTACAAGCACCTGCACAGGATGGGCATTTCCAACACAGACATTGGCAGATTCTGCGGTGATGAAGAGGAGTCAATGGAGTACTTAATCACCCACTGTGCAGCACTGGGACACAGAAGATGTAGGCTACTACTAACTTATATGCTAAGTGAGTGTGACTTAATATCACTCTCAATGAAGGAGCTTGTCCGTTTTCTTCACATACTCAACCCATAATGGGGCAAAGGGCCTCATCATAGATCAATATTGGTCGCAGTGCAAATGGCCGATGAGGGCCATATCCCACCCATAATAATAATAGCTGGGGGACAACTAGTTTCGTAGTCGCTACACTAGTGATCAGCACCCACTGGGATTTGAACTCGGGTACCTTTTATCAGGTACACAAAAATACAGCTGCTTATATTGCAGGAGTTACAGAATCGCACTAGAAGCCTTCAAATTCAATTAATAACAATTCTATCAAACACAGTGTACATTTCATTTGTGTTTTCGTAAGAGGTGTCTTTAAAAGTATTTATTGAAATATATGAAAATTTATATAATCAACATTTAGTGCAAACGTTTTGAAAAAACTTTATAATTTATTTAATAATTTGGTCATTTCCGAATTACCTAAACCGTAAGGAATTCACAAACTTCACTGACCAGAGACTGCATTTATTGCAATATTTCACAAACTTGGCTTAAGAGATTTATAGCAAAACAGCAAATTTTCTAAAACGAAATATTTATTTTTCTTTCGACAGTATTAATAATATAAAACAGCAAGATTGTCTTACTTAGGGCATATAACATGGTATGTCTTCCACGCAAAATGAAACGTAAAAATTTCGGTCACTTGATGAAACTTGTTTCTTACATTAAAAGAAAAAGTTGGGTTAAATTTGATTTTGAGCCACCGAAATTTAAAAAACGCACCGACTAAAGAATTTTTCGCACAAATAATTTTTAAAAGCACCAAAAACGGTGCGAAACGCACCGAGTTGACAACGCTGTTCATATGGCTGGCGAAAAATAACTTTAATGCTCTGCTGAAACAATAACAGAATAATAAAGAAGCAGAAACTGCGCTTAATGAGAGACCAAAAACCATTATATACCATCCTGCATGGCCAGTGTTACGCATATAAACATTTTCACTTGCTGTATCCTTCATGGTGTTTCCTCACTCTCTTCGCCAAATATTTGCTTAAAAACTTAAAAACAAAAGGAAGAAAAATAACACTTGCCGCTTCCTCAAACTGAATTCTTAAAATTATATTAAGCAAAGATAAGTGCAACTGAAATAAAAATGGAATTAAACGTGCTGTTGCTGTTGCTGTCGGCTTATTGAGCAAATGCTTGTATTTATTTCATCTGTATCCTTAAACCCAACCCATTTTTAAGACGATACAAACGAATTACAAAACTTAATGTCCAGGTATGAAAGTTTATTTCTGTTTGCGATTTAAAGCTTGCGAGTGGAATTAAAAGTGTGCGGATGAAATATGTTTCACATATGCCATGTAACTCGGTTAGCATTAATTTAAAGGGTGGTTAAATTTCAAGGGCCGATGTTGATTTTGAATAAAACACAAACTATTTAGGAAATTATTATAATTTTATTTTATTATGATATATTGATATTACTCAATTAAGTATGGAACAAAATATCGGCCAAATGGGCGCCGCGACCACGGCGGCACACCTCCATCCGATGGTGCAAATTTTCGATGACCCTGAGGCATAATGGAGGTTCTATGCCGTTAATGTGCCGAATTATCTCATCCTTTAGCTGTTGAATTGTTGCTGGCTTATCGACGTACACCTTTTCTTTCAAATAACCCCAAAGAAAAAAGTCCAATGGTGTCAAATCACATGATCTTGGCGGCCAATTGACACCGCCATTACGTGAGATAACACGGCCAATGAATTTGTTGCGCAAAAGAGCAATTGTTTCGTTAGCTGTGTGGCAAGTGGCACCGTCCTGCTGAAACCACATATCGTCTACATCCATATCTTCCAATTCGGGCCATAAAAAGTTCGTTATCATCTCACGATAGCGAACACCATTCACAGTAACTGCCTGACCGGCCTCATTTTGGAAAAAATACGGCCCGATGATGCCGCCAGCACATAAACCGCACCAAACAGTCACTCTTTGTGGGTGCATTGGTTTTTCGACAGTCACTCTTGAATTCTCATTCGCCCAAATGCGGCAATTCTGTTTATTGACGAATCCACTGAGGTGAAAATGTGCCTCATCACTGAAGATGATTTTCTTCGAAAATTGATCATCATTTTCATAATAAGTCTGGATAACTTTAACACGTTGTTGGATTGTGTATCTCTCCATGGTTTAAATTGAATAAGTCTGAAATAGAGAAATGTCAAAAAAAAATTCGGAAAGACCTAGGTGTTTAGGCGTGGTTCACATTCAACATCGGCTCTTGAAATTTAACCACCCGATATAAAGACTTGCTTATTCCAGTATAGACAGCAGCAGCATTATTTGCCATTAATAAAAGGATATCTGCGAGCCAAGAAAATAATCAAGGGTTCTTAAGCACCTCTAACAACTAAATCTTTAATGTTGAATTCATAAATATATAAAATGTAGAGTATAAAAAAATCGTTGATTCTTTACATTATGTATTTAATATTTTACATTTATTTAATCCAAGACATAATCATAATAAATGTTACATTGTGTTTAACTGACAGTAATACACGTTGGTTTCCTTTTTTCGTTTTAATTTTTTATACTCCGTGTTTTTCTTTTCGCTGTTTTGTATAATCGGATTTTTTTTACCACTTTACCAAAAATAAATCCTTTTTAACGTGAAAACTCTTACCAATATATTTCTACCCACACGCCGGCACTGAGATAAATTTTCATTTATAAAGACAAATGTTTTCTCCTCTACTACCACTGGCGTGGCTTAATTTGAGTACGTGATGGTTTCGTGCTGTGTGCAGGTTGTTTCTGGTGATCATTTTCCACAATTACCAACGTAAATTGTTTGCTTTAAACCGACTTTATCTTTGCTGAATAAAATGTATCTGCACACACACACACACACACACACACACACATACATACACAGGTATGTATGTATTACATTATAAGTAAAATTACGTTATGCTACTTGCTTTTTATTTGAACGTTTCTTATTTTTATATTTAACCACTCTTAAGAGCACTTTAGCAATTTATTTAAAATTTATTGCGTGCCGAAAAACACACCTACCAGCAAAACTCTGGCTGTTGTTCTTGTTGTGTTTGTTTACAAAAAAAAAAAAAAAATGCTATTAATAATTTTTAAGTATTTGCATAAGCTTTTTAACACTTGAAACAAAAATAATTAAATGCTGAATTTTAACGAATTTTTGTGCTTTCTTTGATCTGGATTCAAAGTGATTTGTATCGATACGATTAGATAATTTTTAAAATCTTCACACTTTATTATTAACCTTTTCTAACATAGCTGTACATTAAAAGATTTATTATTTCCTGAACAAACCCCGAAGAAAATATCTCAAACTTCTTTACCACTACACGCAGAGAAAAGTTAGTTTAAAATATGGTTACAACAACATTACTATATACGCCATAATATTGTGTATTATTGTTAATAACAGACTATGATCGATACAATTATAGTTTGTTTTTGGTTTGCGTTTCTGTAACTCTATTGTTACCGTCTATCAATTTCAGAATATGGTTGTATACAATGTTAATATTGTATGAATTTTTTTTAAAACGACAATAGTTTTACACTCAATACCAAAATACCTGTTTTTATCATATGTATGATACACTTAAGGCCCATTTAGCCGACCGTAAATGTAGAAATGTAAATGTAGTCGGAACAGCTGATCGATTTTGTTATACGAGATACAATGAAAATGCTTATCTGACTGTAATGAAATGTAACCCTAACGTCTGAACCTGTAGAAAATAGAATTTCATTACGTGTTTACGTGACAAATGTAGTCAGTGATGGTATATATTATTGTGAATGGCAGGACGGCATAAAAACCCTGTTTTAGTACTTTTTGAATTTTAAAAATTGGTTTATAATATATAGTTATGCTGATAAAAATGTAAGAAAGCAATACAGTATAAATTTTGGTCTGTGATGAAATGAAAATATAATAATAAAAATGTTTTAATACTTTTTCGGCCGTATTCATAAAAAATATTGTATGTTTATTAAACAGTTATTTGACAAATTTCCCATAGAAATTTGTCAAATAACAGTTTAATAAATATAAAATATTTTTTATGAATAAGGCCATTTAAGTATAATAAGCTAATAATTATATATAACTAGAATTTTAGTACTGTTATACCCTTCACAAAAATGTAAAGGGTATATATAAGTTTGTGATTCCGCTTATAATTTCTGCAATTTTTATTTGCGACCGTATAAAGTATATATATTCTCAAGAATCAGAATTAATAGAAAAGTCGATTAAGCGATGTCCGTCTGTCCATCCGTCGGTTGTTGAAATACCGTTTCTGAGAAAACCATTAGACTTGAAACGTTTTTCTTTCACCATTCTATTACCCCATCGAGTCATGGGATTGCTATTGAAATTCAGTAATATCGGTTCACATATAATTGCGATATGTTCGAAGTTCCGAAAAAGATACAGCTTAAACCGATTTTTCTATAAATGTTTGGTTTTGCTTAAAAGAACTTCTGATAATATAAGGAGGTTACCAAATAGAGAAAATGAAAATTTCCGATATCGGTCCATATATACCCGAGATATAGTCTAAACCGATGTTTTAGTGAAAAATTTCTTTTGCTTGAAATCAGTTCTGATTATAAAACGAGGTAATTAATTACTCGTAAAATATAGAAAATGGAAAATTCCGTTATCGGTTCACATTTAACCGAGATATAGCCTAAACCAATTTTTGCATGATGATTTCAATGAAAGATTTCCTTTCTGGAATGGTGATTACTAGGCAAACATATTTTTTGCCTAATGTCGGTCCATATATATCCAAGCATATTTAGTGACTATCGTGAAGGGTATTTTACATTCGGCCCAGCCGAATGTACTACGCTCCTATTATATATTAATATTATTATATATTATAAGCAGTTGAATTTGTTTTTTTTTTTTAGAAGTACCAAAGAGCAGAGAACAAAAATTAAAACATTTGAGATTTATTCGCTATAGTAGCTTCCAACATTGGTACTAATAAAAAATTATAAAAAGCTTGTTTTTTATATTTTCCAGCTGTAGCTCATATGAAATGTCGACAATAGACAGAAAAAGAAATATTAGAAATTTTAGGTACTATTTAAACAATTTTCGTACCTTTTGTATATGTACTGAATACTATGAGCTCTCATCACTGCTAAGAACAGCTGTATTGTTTTTATTTTATTTTTGCAAATTATTTGATATAAAGATATAGGTGATGAAAAATTAATTATTTTCTTTAACATACAATAATATAAAAATGAAAAGCAGAACACTTTTTCTATAAATCATTAATAAGTGAACACTTTTTCTTGCACTTATGGTTTTTTGTTTGTATCAAAAACACATGATACGGTTTTACGTTTTCTATAAGTGCTACTACATTTACATTTACCTTACAGTTACAATTTCTACGGTCGGCTAAATGGGCCTTTATTCTCATGTAACAAATATAAATTTATAAAATAAACTTACTATGGTAAGCTTTATCAATTGTTTTATTTTAGCCGTTGGCATATAATTTTCGTTCAGTTTTTTGTTACGGAAAAATATTTATTTTGTTTTAAATTAAAAAAAAAAAAGTTTGCTATTATTTATATATAACGAGTGATTTTTTTGCTATTATCTTTTTGGCAACACTAGTTTTGACAGCTCACGCACGTTTTGTATCTTGTGTCACTGTCAATCATCTTCAGTTTGGTCTATAATTTAATCATGAATCGTCTTACAAACGAACAACGCTTGCAAATTATTGAATTTTATTACCAAAATGCGTGCTCTGTTGAGAAAGTTCATCGCGCGCTTCTTCCATTTTATGGTCAGTTTAATCGACCTACAGAGGCTTCTATTCGGGCTATTGTAAAAAAATTTCGCACCAAATTTACATTGTTGGGCATTAAACCACCAACACGCTTACGTAGAGTGCGAACTGAAGAAAATATCGCAACCGTATCGGCCAGTGTTGGTGATGACCGTGAATTATCGATACGGCGCCGTTCGCAGCAATTGGGCCTCTGTTACTCCACTACGTGGAAGGATTTGGGTGTGAAGCCTTATAAGATACAGCTGGTGCAAGAATTGAAGCCAAACGACCTACCACAACGCCAAATTTTTGGTGAATGGGCTCTTGAAAAGTTAGATGAAGATCCACTTTTTTATCGAAGAATTGTGTTCAGCGACGAGGCTCATTTCTGGTTGAATGGATACGTGAACAAGCAAAACTGCCGTATTTGGAGTGAAGAGCAGCCAGAAGCATTGCAAGAGCTACCAATGCATCCACAAAAAACAACCGTTTGGTGCGGATTATGGGCTGGCGGCATCATTGGGCCGTATTTCTTCAAAGATGATGCGAATCACAACGTTACTGTGAATGGTGAGCGCTACCGTGCGATGATAACAAACTTTTTTTTGCCCAAAATGGATGAGCTTGACTTGCAGTGACATGTGGTTTCAACAAGACGGTGCCACATGTCACACAGCATGCGAAACAATGGACCAATTGAGAGGCGAGTTCGGTGAACAGTTTATTTCACGCTTGGGACCAGTCAATTGGCCGCCCAGATAGTGCGATTTAACGCCTCTAGACTATTTTTTGTGGGGCTATGTTAAGGCTAATGTCTATAGCGACAAGCCCGCTTCGATTGACGCACTGGAAGCCAACATTGCCAACATTATTCGTGAGATACCGGCCGAAATGTTGGAAAGAGTATGCCAAAATTGGACTAAGCGGATGGACCATTTGAGGCGCAGCCGCGGCCAACATTTGCATGAAATAATCTTCAAACATTAAATTATATCGACCCAACTATCGATCCAAATAAATATTTCATGCATTTTTCTGAATTTTATGTGTTTTTTTTTTAATTTCCGATAGTTCTTATAAAATCATCCATTATATACTTGCTAACAATCTCATCGAAATCGTCTTTTGTATTTAATTTTCACGTTTCTTTTGGAATTTATTAATATTGAAGAGTTCATTCTCTTATTTTGTCTTCCAATATTGACAACTTATGGATTTGAAATAAATTGAATATATTTAAGCAAACTTATATCTGTAAATATATTTTATTTGAAAGTCCCCATTTTTATTGACTTTTCGAAGTGTTACTTAAGGTTTATGTTAAACACAACAAAACAACCGTCCAAATAATCTTTGCTCATGGTGGGCAGGTTTCTTTCTTCTGCTTTATTTTAATACTTTGTAAAGTAGTCTTAAGCCTGCGGCTTAGATATTCCAACCTTTTTCATACAACATTAATAAATTCACTTTTTTTTTTTTGTCGGCTTCGCTATAACCACTTGGACTTTCATTTTCTTGACTGAGTATTCATGACAAGCGGAGAATGAAGTAACACCGTTTTTTGTTATGTACAATATTTAATGTTCCGTATTGTTGTGTTTTGTTTTTTACAGAAGCTTATAAGGGTCAATTGTTGAGTGTATCCTTTTAAGTATTCGTTTCATAAGGAATGGCAGGGGGACGAGACATAAAATTGCTTTGCCTAACTGTTATAAGGAAGGTGGGATGGTTATTCTTGTTAGTGGGCTTTATTTTATAACTTTGACAGCTTTATTAAGAAAGGAAATAATTTTTACACTTTTCGAATTATAATACCGGTTGCAATTTCAGCTTTCCTTGCTGATACTTGCTGTAAATAAATAATGATCATATATTTTTGAGTAGAGGTATTTATTTATTTATTTTATAGTAATCAAAAATAAATTTGTAATGTATAGAATGTACAGCAGCGCTGGGTTAACAAAAATCTTATACCCAAGATGGTATGAGAACAGTCCATTTGTAGCGTCATTGTCATTAACTATGTCTATACATAGGAATTTGATGCATGTTTAACAACGTAATAAACTATAAAATGATACAGTCAGTTGAGGCAAATCAGTTAAACTGTGCAAGCAAAATGCAAAACTCTCGAAGATCAAACCACAGTAACAGACCTGACGACACTTAAGAAATAACTACAATTACACGAGAGCCGTTCTTCAGCCGAGGTCTACTTTACCACTGAACTTCAAGATAACTCTAGAAACTGCTTAAAAAAATATACATATTTTTCACAATGTTTTAATAAACACGAAGAGAAAAAGAGGCTTGCGGCAAAATTAGAAAGATTGCCGTGATAATATGTTTTACTCCCCAATAGTAGAACTGATCCTACCTTAGCAAACTAGGTTAGCAGTATATTGAACCAAAGATTAGTTAAGGTCTTATTTGACTCCACAGATCTATGTGTCACTGCGGTTAAAGTATGCCCTCAGGGTGGGAGTACTATATTCCCTAATATGACTGGTATTTATTGACGACCTGTTCAGGGTACGCAGATGATATATACACGACAATTAAGAGTGACCATCCTAATATTATTAATGTGATGATGCTGATGCATTAGACACAATATGAGAATAGTGCAAAAGGGAAATGAATGCAATCAACCTTAGAAAGACAAATAATGCACCGTTTACAAGGAAAAGGGAGCTAGAGATTTCTACTATGAAGACAAGCAAACCATAGTCCAATTATTCCAATGGAGCCAGAAGAGCCAAGACCGAAAAAAACACGTCAAGTTCGGTCAAATGTGAAAGTTTTGCATACTGTTTTCTTCGACTGCAATAGCATGGTATTTTATGCATTCTTGCCGAAAGGTCGTATGTTCAATAAGGAATTTTACCTTATTGACGCTGTTTGCGCTAAGCAATTCGTCAGAAACGCACAGAATTTTGGAAAAACAATCATAGATTTTGCACCATGATAACGCATCAGCTCACAAATCGACGCTTGTGCATGAGTTTTTGGCCAAAAACAAAACCGTTATCATGTCTCAACCATCGTATTTTTCCCAAAACTGAAGACACCGATGAAAAAAAAATCGTTTTGCTACGATTGACCAGATATCAGAAAAAGTTGAACAGGAGCTGTTTGCGTTTCAGAAGTGTTCCGGGGGTGGGAAAAAACGCTGGTGTTTTGTATCCGAGTGCAATTACTTTGAAGAGGACAAGATAGTTATTGAGGAATAAATAAATACTTTCTGAAAAAATTGCAAACGGCAGTTTTTTTATCAGCTCTCGTACATGGAGATAAGTAATCAGGGCTTTTAAAATTGGTAGTCCATAGTCCGGACCACGTTTCAACCAAGGTGCTATATAGCAAACAATTAAAGAATGTTTGTTTTAAACATACGAAAGTGGCTGGATACATTCGCTAGCATATATTTTACATTCATAAGCGAGTCATAAAAGTTAAGACTTTGTATAATAAAATTTAACTAGCGGATAGTGATGTGCCGTTCATGAACGAACGGGTTAAATTGAACGAATCATCTGAGTGAACGAAGCGACCCGTTCATTAAACTGAACACAAAAGTGTACCGTTCAATTTGAATATCGTTCGTTCAAATTTCTTTCGTTCTTTCTATGTCATATGCTTTAGTTTCAGTTGATATTTTATATATTGGGAAGAGCAGCTTTTAAAGTATACGTAAGTACATCATTTGCATATCGCTGTGGTATGCCATCATTGTTTGTTTTAATTAAATATTATTTTTTGTTCAAATTTAAACTTAAAAAATCAACTTAATGCCAAAAATCATTTTGTCAAATTAGTTTTCAACAGTTTGTGTCTTTTTTAAAATTTAAAAGATTTTGTAAAAAAAACAAGCTCAATCAAAGTTCTTACCTAAATGATTTTTAAAATGGTTTTTACGTTTTCACTAACTGTTTATTTTATCATCTTGTTTTGTGTGTCTTTGTCAGTTGTGCTGATTAATAAATTATCGGCACATTTCAGTTTTGGTGCCGCGCGTTTCGTTCGGAATGACCGAGTGAACGAAATGAATGAACGGATCAATCTTTTTTAATTGAACGAAGGTGTCCGGTCACTACAATTATCGACCAGACATAGCCCTACGAGCGCGAAACACCGGTTGATGCAATCGAATATATTCTTGTTTTTAATGCTCAAAAATAATGAAACCAATAAAATTGTGAAAAGACACAAATATGTTCTTTATTCATACTTGGTCACACTGTTTTTGTTTTACTTGTATTTACGTCAAACACATACCGTTGGTCTCATGTAGAAAGGCCTTAACTTGAGGTTTTGTTAGGGATTCTACTATATGCCACACAAGTACACAGTGTCACAAAGATTTGTTTAAATAATTTCATACATATCTCTGTTACAAGCAATTGAGCAAAAAAAAGTTACGTTTAGATGTACCTATTTATAGAGTTTCCATTACGATTTTTCCTTCTGCTGAGAATTTGCCATTATGTTTGTTAGGGCTTTTCTACATAGGTAGTTCGGAAACTTCTTAGCCTAGCACAAAAAGCGCGGTATAAACAGAAAAAAGTTAAGTATTTTGGAAACTTCCATCTCTGCTATGAACACATGTTAAATTTTGTTTCGATCTGGTAACTCCTTCATATAGAAACAGGTGTTCACAAAGACGCATCCGCGATTTTTTTACAATGGAAAAATTAGAAATGTGTGATGCCATTAAATATTTACATAAAAAAAGTTTATCGGGACAAGAAATTCATAACGATATGGTGAATGTGTTAGGTGAAAGTGCTCCTTCATATGCAACAGTCAAAAATTAAGTTGATGAATTTAAACGTGGTCGTACAAGCATTGAAGATGAACGTAGTGGACGTCCAAAAACAGCAGCAACAACAGAAATTGTAGCCAAAGTGCATGATATGGTATTAAATGATCGACGAATAAAAGTGCGTGAAATAGCTAATATCATGGGCATCTCAAATGATCGAGTCCATTTAATTTTGCATGAAGAACTACCGATAAAAAATCTTTCTGCAAGCTGGATGCCGGATTTGTTAACAGTCGACCAAAAACGCATAAGAATGAACATTTCTCAAGCTTGTTTGGATCGCTTTAAACGAAATAAAATGGAAAAGCGAAATAAAAAAATTCTGCTGGCAAGCGTTTTACCTCAAATTTTGAAGACCTTGAGGAAAACTATTTTAATCAAGGGATAGAATTGCTAGAAAATCGTTGGACTAAGTGTATTGAAGTTTCAGGAGATTATATTGAAAAATAAAAATATTCTTGAAAAACTAACTATTCTCTTTCATTGATAGGCTAAGAAGTTTCCGAACCGCCCTCGTACATGAGACCGACGATACACATATTTTGTTTGTTAGTGTTAGTAAAAAAGTAATAGTCGTTTTACTCCTAAAATACTGAAGCAATCAAAATGAGTTAAGCTTGTTCGCTTTTGTGCAGAAAGAACTTTAAAATGATGTATAATTTTTCTAAATCGGTACAGTAGTACGGCTATAAAAGGGATTTTAAGAACAGTTTTAATTATTTTTTATTTATAACAAACACAAAAACTGCGAAGTTTTTTTACTTGTCCGCGGTAACACCCAGGATTTGTGGCAGGAATCGAACCTGCGACCTCGAGACTGTTGGTCGAGTACTCTACCAAATCTGCCTTCGAGAACTAGAAAAATTTTGGGAAAAATACAGAAATTTAACTAAAAGGTCGTGAAATATTTCCAGATTTAAAAGCTGTGGATTCCTAGATGTTCCTGGTAACTTTAAGAGAGTTTTCACCCAACACAAATACCTCAGGAATAATATTATATCCTCCGTTAGGAATTCATTCTGCAAATATATTTGAAATAAGCTTTCTTTTTTGTTTCAATGGGGTTACCTTCGGGTTTAAACAATAAAGATTTTAGTAAATGGTCATAAAAAGAAAACTTAAAGCTTTCTTTTTTGTCGTTAATTTTTATACTAAAGCGTTTTTTAATTATTTGTTTTAAAAACTTGTACTAAATGTTATTTGTTCCGAAACATTATAAAACTAAATCCTTAAATTTATATACTCGTATATATATAATTGCACACATTTTTACGCTTTTTGTGTATTTTTAATTACTGCAACAAACAAGCTTATGACAATAATTTAATCAACTTCCTGTTAATTGTAGCTCGAAAATTTATTTCCTCTAAAAACAGAAACTGTATAAACCCATAACAACTCATGCTGACACACCAACAAAAGCTTTTTAACGAAAACAAGTTGCTGTACAAAATTTATTTTCTGGAAAAGGATATGATTTAATAATAACATGTATACTCGTACGTATGCAAACAAAAGCGTAACTTTATTAACAACTCCGACAGCAAATTTCCCCTAAAATGTCTGCATAAGACATGTCGGAAAAATGTCATACTGATACTGCCTGGCCATCGACGTCACTCGACATTGCTCGCTCACATAAATACATGCGAATCAAAAACAACATTTTAAATTTTGTTTTTGTTTTTAATGTATTTATGCGGGCGAGCGTTGTCGAAAGATATCGTGGGCCAGGCAGATAGTTTGGTCATGCAAACAATAGGTAGTATAGTGTCAGACATGTCTGATATTTTTTTGAATGTATTATTACGGGCATGCTCTGAAACTCGCACCTCACATAACATTTGCAATTGTGACTTGAACTCGCAAGAAAGGTGTTCTGTAAATTGCCATCGCCAGACTCCGAGTCAGTTATGGCGAGTTCAAATCACAAGAGTATACCAAAGTGAACTGATGACTTAACACTAAACTAAACCTTAAACAAATAATAAAATGACATATGTATATATTAAATTAAATTTGATTTCATTGCACTAGCAAAAAAACTAGACGATTTTTATACAAGTTTTGCTAAATACGTACAATTTAAAAAATGTTCTTAAAACTCGAGCCAAACTCATTATGTGTTTCAGGAAATAAACTTTTTTTACATTCAATTTTTTATTACATATTTAACCCAAAATACATAATATGAATGCTGCTGGCAGTTTCAATTCATTTTTTTGGTTTAATTGCTTTGGTAAAACATATGTTTTTAGCATTTAAATTATGTCAACTCGCAAGCAAAACGCGTGAGTCACAGAACACCTAAACATAAATTTGGCGTTTTTAGGTCGCCTGGCGACTTTGAAAACTTGTGAGTGTGGGAACAGGCCTGTTAAATTAATTGCTCAAACATTTTTGCGTGTTTTCTATTCGAGTTGTCGTATCAGTTATCAAATTTTATTTGAAAACTTAACATTTTATTCAGTAAAATGTAATATAAAGAACTCCATTCTGACGTGATGAATTTTACGCTAAACCCGCTGGCATGTTCTGAGTAACGCAAGTCTCTTAAATTTTGTATTTTTGATTCGAAAATCTTAAGAAAGTGTATAACGCAAGAACTATGGTTTTACCGTATACCATAACGCATGCCGCTTAAAATGTGTATTAGAGCTGCAAAACTATCTGTAGTACTATAGATAATATCGATAGTTGTATTTTTGGTCCACTATCGATATTTTTATCCGATAGTGATACTATCGGCGAGGAAAAAGCAAAAGCAAAGTTGATTAAAAAAAATGTATTAAGTATATATAAAAGTATAAAGTATATATAAAAATGTATAAATGTATATATATATATATATATATATATATATATATATATATATATATATATATATATATATATATATATATATATATATATATATATATATATATATATATATATATATATATATATATATATATGTATATATATATTTTATCCATTGTCACAGATCGACGCAAAATTTCGACTTGTTGCGTTTAAACTTGGTCCACAGTGAGCAAACGTGGCACCCACTTTGAACAGAGCTCTCGCATAGTCAAATGCTCATGCAATATAAAGTCAACGATGTCACGCATTTTCACTTTTCGATCATTCAAAACAATTTTGTGGTTTTTTTATACTTTCTGGTGTTACCGCCTCATTTAGACGTCCACTACGTTCTGCATCATCGGTGTCGCTACGACCACGTTTTAAATCAGCAAACCAACATTTTATTTTTGCTTCTGATGGAGCGGAGTCCCCATAACACTTTCCAAGCCATTGCTTCGCTGGAACGGTATTTTTCCCATCAAGAAGCAGTGTAAAATTAAAATACGAAATTGTATTGATCCATTGTTTTGAAAATAACAAAAGGAGCGTCACTCTTAGCACGATAACTCACGAACTAACGAATAGAATATCATAAAATTTTAACCGCTGTCTTTTGAAGGTTCATCTTTGTGTTAGGCCCGGGACATTACAGCCCATGTTTTCTAGCTGTAATTAAAAAAAAAATGAAAAATTTTAATTCTGAAAACACACATGCAGACACATACATATGTATATTTTTTGAGTACGTTGCAGTTTGTTTTAAAATAGAAAAATAGATTATAAAGACACTTATGTTTTAAAAGATCAAATATTTGCTTTAGAAGCTTTTAAAAGAATCTCTATGTTTTATTTCAATTTTATGTATTTTCTTTTCTGCCGCAAATATGACAGCAAATGTTTAAATCAACAGTAGAAAAATTAATATTATCGGATAACTAAGTACAGGGTGGCGCAAAAATAACCTTTTGATGTTTTTTGGCTGTAGTTAAAAAAAAAAAGAAAAACTTTGATTATTTTTATTTGGTCTTTTAATTTTTTTTATATCAAGTCGAGAATGGCCGCCGCCACAGTTGATTGTCATTTGAGCCCTTTTTATAGCATTTTCCATCACATTGGCCAAAACTTCTGGCGAGAGGTCCACACATTCTAGATGGATATTGACTTTAAGAGTTGCAAGAGTCTGAGGCTTGTTGACATAAACCCGCGACTTCAAAAAGCCCCACAAAAATAAGTCTGCAGTGGTCATATCAGGCGATCTTGCTGGCCAGTGCAAATCGCCAAAACGGAAGATTATGCGCCCGGGAAATGCATCCTTCAGCATACTGGTTGTGGCACGTGCAGTGTGCGCCGTAGCACCGTAGCATCGTCCTGTTGGAACCACATGTTTTTTAATCCCAGTCCATCAAGTTGCGGCAAAAAGAACTCATTGATCATTGTTCTGTAGCACTCACCATTCACAGTAGCTGATTGGCCCGCGACGTCTTCGAAGAAAAAAGGTCCGATGATTCCTCCAGCGACAACAGCACACCATACAGTTACTTTGAGCGGATGTAATGGCTGTTCGTGGGTTACACGCGGTTTTCAGTGCCCCAGAAGTGTAGATTTTGCTGATTTACGTAACTGCTAAGAAGGAAATGGGCCTCATTACTCATGATTATTTTTGATGAAAACTCATCTTCCTCATGGGGTCAAATAAATAGTCACCAATATTCCGCGTTCTGGAGCAGTGTAGCGTAACATTGTTTATTAACGTGTATTTCGCATGTGTTTGCTACACAATTGTCAAAACAGAACTGACATTAGGGGCCAATCGCAAAATATGTAGCATTTTTTTTTTGCGCCACCTTGTAGTATATGGCAAAATTTTAGGCGAACTGCTCCAAATTTTTTGCATGGGAACCTTATTTCTATATTGCTGCTATTACATGAATCTGTCGTATTTTGCTGGCAGGGAAGCACAATGTTACATTTGTATCTATATTTCTAATTGTTAGGACATATTTAAAACGTGTGATTGTGCATGTAGATAAAAATAATTTGGTTATCCTGGTAAATACATTGTACGTGTAAATATTGCTCTCATAAATATAGAAACAATTACATATGAATACTGAACAAAATCAGATTCGTTTCGCACATATTGTACACACATTCATATTTTGGTTTATGTCTCGTATTCCAGAGTTTTTAGCGCGTATATCTACACTTAACTTCGTTACGCTTTATTAGTTTTACTGATCGAGGAAGGATATAAAGCGTAAAATTTTTGGAATTTCTTGTTATAACCATCCTTAATGCGCATTATGTCTGTTTATTTAACAGACGTGTGTTTTCCTAGTGTGTAAAATGAGATGTAAATGATTAACATAATAAAGTTTTCTAACAGCTGACAAAAGGGGATTAAACAGCAAAGCCAACAACATCTTGTGACAATATTATTCTTGAATACAATGTTATTTATTCGTGGTCCTGCAAACTTTTGCGTACTCCCCAGCATTTCAAAGGACACAACATAAATTTACTTTTTTAAGCTAAGTTATGATGCTGCCTACTTTGGGTTATAGACAGTATGCAGTCTTTAAAATTACCCAAGCATGAAGAAACGTAAGTGGTAATTCTTTAACTTTAAGCAGTTGACAGATATGGCTTTATCACATAATACAATAGCAAAACCAACAAATGTGTTTTAATACCAAACTGAAGAAGGCCGTGTTTAAAATCATATGACTTATTTATTGTTTTACAATATTTTTAAGGAAAAAAAATTTTTTACATACCTATATAAAAATAAACCGGTTTTTTATTGGAGTAGAAAATTTAAGGAGTAAAACCTTTATTTGTGGTATATCATATTGATAACAATATATTGTATCCAATATGTAGAGTTTTAGAATCTCCGAGTTATGCTGCTGCACCGGTTTAACGTTTATGAATTCACGTAGAGAAAAATAATAGAGCAGAAAAACGATATATATAGCGTCGATAGCGATAGGGCTTCTCTCAATAAATTTCTGCACGAAAATGTTTCTACAAGTCCGACAGATTGTGAAGTTAATTTATGTCAGTCCCTACTTTGCCGGCCTTATCTAAAGATGGGCCAACTCAACGAGGTGAATTATTCGTCATGCACTAGCGCCCCCGTTTGGCTTGTAAGGCTCACACAGGTCATAACTTTTTGTCATAAGCATGCTTAAGAGTTCGGGCCATGTAATTTCTCCTTTATACAATTTCCTAGACAAGGTAAAATTGGTAGGCCGAAGCCCATTAGTAGCATTAGTCCTTAACCAACTCACCCATCTAACCATCAATTCTGGTTGCTTACATTACAGGTATCTATTGCAAGACAGCATCACATCTAGCTGTGAATTAACCCATGGTTAGGGAACCCAAAGACCAACACAGCATAAGTCATGTGGCTTCCTAGAGTATTATATGCTGTAACAAACAAGAAACTCCTACCCCTCTCTGTCCCAGAAAGCAGACTGCTCTTATATGATATATACTAAATTAAAACCAGCCTGTCTGGCACGAAAAATATTTAATTTTACCGGTCACACTCGGAGCTTTAAGTAGGTGATTTTATCGATATATTTGGCACAAAATAAAATTTTTTGTCTATCATTGGGTGGACTTAGTTAATTTTTTGTATTTAATGTTAAGATTTGAATACTTATTGCAAGTTCACATTGTCAAGTCAGTAAAAACAGTCTTGGTACGAGCTGTCAAGGCTAGGTGGCCTACCAAACATCATTTAAGTTTGGAACTTTTTTGGGAATGAAAGAGCAAAAGCAGTAGCTAAAACGGTATCAGAGACTGACAAAAGTATGCTTTTAAGTTCTTTTCTATTGTATATTGAACATAAGCATAAGAACACAATGGCTGTTAACATACACAATATTATACCTACTAAATACTTTATTAAGTAAAATGTATATTAATGTCTGCAATACATATTATAATAATTATATACATTGTATATATCATACTTACGTATGCATATATGCACGTATTGTCACAAGAATGGCGAAAGCAATTTTCAAAATCAAGTCGTATTCAACACAATTTCAATATCAAGTTAAAGAAGCTTTAAAATCTGATTTAGTTGCAGGAATGTTTGTTTTCTGTATATAATTTCCAAATTGTTTTTATGTCTACAAAAATAGTATTCATTACCTGCACCATATTTTAATACGCACATTAGTTGGCATATATACTTATTTTTTATGTAGGATCAGCACCGAGATGACCCCCACATATGCAGTATATTGTCCTAGAATATGGAAAATAGGTTGTGAACATTTGTCTTAAACATTCAAACGTTGGAACAGACAGGAAACACCTTCTAGGACAACTTGTGCCACAGACGTAGCATACGGCTGAAAAACTAATTCGTGCTGCAATGCGTTGCACGATTTTCTGGACAACCGACTACAAAAGGACTGGCTCTGAATGGTGTACGCTTGTTACGTAAAAATATGTGCCTTTCAGGTACAAGATCCTTAATCCTCGTTAGGATAATTCCATTGCAGTAACGATAGAATAGAGTAACGTGCAACACACCGCGGGGTGGCTCCATTGACTTAATAGAGTTGTTTACTTTGCTGTCTTCACTCTCTCTCTCTCTCTCTCTCTCTCTCTCTCTCTCTTGAACACAGTCGTGAAACCCCAAAATAGGCTTTGAGGCATGGGTTAAAACAAGAGAGTTGTATTCCATTCTCGGTCGGATATAAATAGTAAAGAGATCGGATGAAGTGAAGTGTATCTTACACCGTTTCAACGTATGTATAAGTATAAATATTTTGCTTTTTTGTTAATATGGGTAGTTTAGCAGCTTTTAGCGCTTTTTGGATAAGATCAATGTGCTTTTTGGTTATAAATAATTGACGATGCTGAATATATTTTAATTATTATATTTCTCAATAGCATTTTCCGCTTTGGCTGTATTCATCACGGAATTAGTCAAAAAGCAGAGGCCAGAAATAGTATCCGAAGATCTTTTCTACAGAACGCCACAAGCCTTACAACATATGGGGTTGCACAATTACAAAGGAATAGTAAAACCAAATTTTCTAATTATTTAAATTTAAACAACTGAATAAAATTTAAAACAGCTGTTTAATATTAATATTTAAGAGTAAATGCGATCAAATAAATATTTGTGGTAGTTAATTTTATGTAGTATTTACTGTACAATTACAATTTTTTTATTCTCAAACTTTTCCGTTAGAAAGTTTTTTTTTATTTGATTTGTTAGCTTGTGTTTACAAATGTGTTTTAGCATAAACGGTAATAATATACAAGTTAAAAGGATCCCTTTTCTGTGTTTATATAGAGAGTTCTTTCGGAAAAAAAACAATTTCTAAAATCCTTATGAAGCTACCCGATGGTGGAGCGAAATATTGAAAATTAAATGAAAATTAAAAATTAGACCTCGTGCTCGAAAAAAGACCTGACATATTTATTTTTCGTTGCGATAAATTAATAAATAAAATTAAAATAATAATTTTTTAAAAAGCTTTTTTAAATTTTATTAAGAAAAAAACTGCATATTTCAAAACTAAAATACTTATTTTACCATAAATTATTTTATTTCATTATATTTTTTTTGCTCAGACTAGCTTTTGAATAAATTTTAATAATAAACAAAAAGAATTTGTATAATTAAGTCCCAAAACAGCACACTCTCTCATATCCCTTAATTAAAGAGTTCTCTTGTTGTTTAAGTATTCAGTTCATTTATTAATATTTAATTGGTGGCATTAAATGTCTGCGCTTTGCCAGCTCTTAAATAACTTTTTTAATTAATAAAGTTGAAGTAAAGTAAGATTTGTTAAACACTCATTAGTAAACAATCTTCATAATATTACGCAGAAGATTATATACTTGAAGAAAATAATACAAGGTTAAAGCTTAAATTGCAACTTTATTCAATAAATTGAGTACGAAAGTGAGAATATTGTTATCTGTAATATGGACATTAGGATTGAATTAGTTTTATATGGAAAATCTTAGGAACAAAAATTTGTTACGCTAAAGCCTCTTATTTTATGCGGTTTAGTAAAAGAATGCATGAGCCAAAAAATTACGACAGTAGGATGGGTGAAATGGGGTTGCCTCGGTAGGGCAAACGACAATAAATGCGCAAAAAGCTTCATAACTTTCTCCGAGCCATTCTTAGGGGAGCAAAATGTAAGACCGACCGCCGTTAATGTTTCTTACCCTACATTCCTGTAGACATATATACTTCTTAACTGCACTTCTTAAGTGGGCTTCCATACAAAATTTTATTTTTTTTGCTATACTAAGGTCAACTACCCTAACTAGCCACAGAAGGTTCCTGCAGGTGTCAAATATCTGACCGACGTCTAATATTTGTGTACACCCAATATTTTTGTAAAACATATCTTACAATAATTAGTAGGAGTCCTCATACAAAAAAAAGTTAAAAAAAAATTTTTTTTTTTCATTAAATATTGCTGGCACTATTGAAGCCAGCAAATAACCAACTTCAATTTGTCAAATATAACATAAATGAATTTAAATGCATTGATATTGATGCATTTAAGATATTCGAGACAGCAGCCTACAGACTACATACAACCTGTCAAAAATAAATAGGTCTCGTAAAAAAAATAACCGCTATTTTAAATGTTTTAAAAAAGTATTTATTTATTCATCAATAAATATCTTGTTCCCTTTAAAGTAATCCCCCTCAGATATAATACACTTATGCGAGAGTTTTTCCCAATCCTCCAAACACTGCTGAAACGCGCTTTTCGGTGTCGCCAACAGTACCTGTTTCGATTTTTCTTTCATCTTCTCAATCTTAACTAAACTCTTTCCTTTCATCGGTGTCTTCAGTTTTGGAAACAGGAAAAAGCCAGCGGGGGACCAGACCGGTGAATACGTAGCTTGAGGCATGATAACGGTTTTGCTTTTGATCAAAAATTCACGCACAAGCATCGATGTGTGAGCTGGTTATCGTGGTGCAAAATCCATGAGTGATTTTTCCACAATTCTGTACGTTTCTGACGAATTGCTTCGCGTACACGGCGCATAACTTTAAAGCAGTATTCATTACTAACTGTTCGCCCATACGGCAAGAATTCATGATGCACCACGCCATTGTAGTAGAAGAAAACAGTGAGCACAACATTCACATTTGACCGAACTTGACATGCTTTTTTCGGTCTTGGACGGTCTTCTGGGCGCTTTCATTCGAATCATCGGGATGTGGTTTCAATGTCATGGGTGCCATGCACCCATGGCTCGTAACGAGTTATGACGTTTTTGAGGAAATCTGGATCATCGTTGATGATGTTCAACAGCTCCTGAGCGATGTTTATGCGACATTGTTTTTGCTCAAAACTCAGCAATTTTGGAACATTCTTCGCGTTTCATGGCTAAAACATCCGTAAAAATTGCTTGACATGAGCCGAACGATATGCCAATATTATCAGCAACCTCTCTGATAGTGATTCGACGATTATCCAAAATCATTTTCTTCACTGCTACAATGCTTTCATCACTTGTTGACGTGCTCGGGCGACCAGGACAATTATCGTCATTGACATCTTCTCGACCTTCCTTAAACCGGTTATACCACAATTGCGCTTGTGTTTTGCTCATAGTTGACTCGCCAAATGCCACGGTCAACATTTCAAATGTCCTTGCACAATTCAAAAACAAACTGACAATCCAAAACGGCTGATATTGCCAACATATGTTGGTACACATGACAGAAAAAAATGTGAAATTCCGACATAAGTCACTCACGAAATTTGATAATAATGGTTATTTTTTTATCAGACCTATGAAAACTTTGAGGCAAAAAACTTAAACTTGGCGAAATAAATTTTTTCATGTATAAACGTGATTGCAAGTTTAAAAGAAAACTATAGAACTAATCAAATAAGCTTGATGTGTGTAAGCTGGCAATTAACGCCATTGACAGCCAGATTATATCTAACCTTAAATTAAATAATTTCACAAGAATTGCAACCATAAAATACGTTTAAATTTGTTTCCTGCAATTGATTGTTGCCGTTGTTGTTTGGTTTGAAATGTTTGTTGGTGTCCGTATGAGAGCACGAGTGCAGTTAAAATCTTGTTGTAATTGTTTAAATTGTTTGTATTGTTTGCAACACATTTGGCTGGTATACGAATAACAGTGCCACAATTTAAACCACTTAAATCATGTTGTTATTTTTCGTTTGGTTTATCATCATTATCGTCTTAAATAGCAACCGTTTTCATTGTTGTTGTTGTTGTTGGCGTTCTTGTTTGAATGGGGCCCAGACACATAAACGACAACTTTCACTTTTAGACGACAAAATTCACACACATGAACATGAATAGTTTTAATACAATCAAATTAAGTACAAAAACAAACTACACAAAAATAATAAGAACTGACAAAAAAGAACTCATTATTTTCTCTCACACTAGTCTATTCTATTTTTCCTCCTCTTTCGTTGTTTGCTTTTACTTAAAATTGTTTTGCGAGCAAAAAAAAAAAAAAACAAAATACGGGTAGGAAAAGATGTTCAACAAGGATGGGTTTGTCCATATTGTTGGATGATGTTGGATGGGGTCTCAGATATTTTAACGGCAGCAGAAGCAAAAAATATGTATGTATATTTTCTTCAGAAAAGCTTAACGAATAGCAAAGGTCAACCAAAATCTTTGTCATCGGTGGCGGCATCAAACATTGGCAGCAACAACTATGAAGATGTCATAAAAAAGAGTGAACATTTTCCAAGAGCATAACGATTTTAATAATAAAATGTTTTTTCTCTGTTTTTGTTTTTTTTTAGTTTATTTGGTTTTTTGCTTTATTAAGTTCTTAGAAACACTTTTTGTTTTGTTTTCTTGTTAATGATAAATATTTCTTATGGATTAAACACATTCAGCACTGCAGGCTACGATTACAAATACCGCTGGCTATAAATATAGACCTAATAGGCTGCATGAATATATTCATTTGTTTATATACCAGGCCTGATTAAAATATAACCGTTAATTTGAAATTATTTTTATTATATTATTATTATTATTATTATTATTATTATTATTATTATTATTATTATTATTATTATTATTATTATTATTATTATTATTATTATTATTATTATTATTATTATTATTATTATTATTATTATTATTATTATTATTATTATTATTATTATTATTATTATTATTATTATTATTATTATTATTATTATTATTATTATTATTATTATTATTATTATTATTATTATTATTATTATTATTATTATTATTATTATTATTATTATTATTATTATTATTATTATTATTATTATTATTATTATTATTATTATTATTATTATTATTATTATTATTATTATTATTATTATTATTATTATTATTATAAATTATACATATGTTCTATTTTCGCAGTCTTTTCTGTTATGTTGGTACACAAGTCTGTTATATATGTTGGCAACATCAGCCATTTCGGATTGTCAGTTTGTTTTTGACTGATAAAAAGGTTAGTTGTATTTTGGTGTGCTCTTCGATTTTTTACAAAATTTTTTAAATTTTGAGCAAAAACAACGTCGCATGGACACCGCTCAGGAGCTGTTGAACATCGTCAACGACGATCCAGATTTTGTCAAAAAGGCCATAACTGGTGACGAATCATGGATGTATGGCTATGACATTGAAACCAAAGTCATATGTGAAATTTTGCTCAATGTTTTCTTCGACTGCAATGGTGTGGTGCATTATGAATTCTTGCCACAAGGTCGTACGTTCAATAAGAAATACTACCTTGAAGCTACGTGCCGTTGTGCGAAGCAATTCGTTAGAAATGCACAGAATTGTGGAAAAAACAATCATAGATTTCGCACCATTATAGCGCACCAGCTCATACATCGATGCTTGTGCATGAGTTTTTGGCCATAAATAAAACCGTTATCATGCCTCGACCAACGTATTCACAGGTCTGGGACTCTGCTGACTTTTTCCTCTTCCCAAAACTGAAGACACCGATGAATGGTAAGCGTTTTTCTGCGATTGAGGAGATAAAAGAAAAATCGAAACAGGAGCTGTTGGCGACACCAAAAATCGGGTTTCAGAAGTGTTTCGCCGATTAGAAAAAACACTGGCATAAGTGTATTATATCTGAGAGTGATTACTTTGAAGGGGACAAAATAGTTATTGATGAATAAATAAATAATTTTTGAAAAAATTTAATATATAAACAAATAATTGTTATTTTTTGATCAGCCCTCGTTTATTTACATATAATGTTAAGTGACGGCTCAGTTCAAGTTTGCTTGAAAATTTTAAGTATCTGGTAGCACTGTTTGGTTTGTTCGGTACACAAAAAAATTTTAAATCAATTAAAGCAAAAATTGTTTCGAACAAAGTTAAACCTCTTTCGTTCTCTCTCTCTCTCTCTCTCTCTTAAAAGTAGAAACGTTAAACTACATACAAAATAAATATAGTTTAAAAAACTAAAAAAACCCCTTTCGATATCAAACTAAAATAATTATCTGCATTACCAGATAATTATCCGTATAAGGCGTTCCGAGATTTCTTTTTGGGATTCCCAAAATTGGCTTCAGGAATCGCAAAAATCTCACATTTGCCCGGGAACAATATGGCAACTTAAATTTTCGCACCAAAGCGCATGACCATTTATAGTTTAGACGCATGTTTCACGGTAAAAATGCATGCCGAGTACAAAAAACAGTCCCAAACCGGTCAGTGAAGTGGTTCCAGATTTTTGTGAGAATTCCCAAAATCAACTTCAGGAATCCCTAAAATTGCTCCACTTCCCCGAAAGCAATATGGCAACTCCAATTTTCGCACTAAATTAGCAACACTGTGCATATAATTTTATATCCTGCATATGAAATAATCACTCATATGGCATAAATTTGGAGTGTTGCATACATACAAACAAAGAAACAAACCTACAAGTGAAACTAATGTTTCAGAACAAAAATTTTGTTGCGGAACCATGGGTGAATCCAGCCTTATTCTCTTCGCTATTTTGAAAACACTTTCTTTACACCAAATGTGCCCAGCCCTATGCGCTTGATACTCAATTGTTTTTATAAATGCGCTTAGCTATAGAGCTGTGCTCTTTAATACACAAATACTGCGCTCAGCGCTAACAATGAAAAATACGCAAGCAACTTTGTCTTATATATATTTTTGTCGTTCTTCACTGTACACACACACACAAGAGCTAAGCAATAACCCTTTCGCATGTTTTGCTGGTAAACATTGATGACAGCAATTATCAGTGTGAATTTTGCTTTTGTAAATGTTTTGCTGTTTACAACAAAAAATATTAAATAAAAATAGTTTTTCCTTAAATGTATTAGTGTTTACTCTTCCATATAGAATTTGTGGGCACCACTGCTTTACACCAGCAAAGTAAGTAATATTATTTTATAGCATTGTTGTTATAATGTGTGCATACATTTTCGGTGTCTTCTTGTCGTCAACATACCAGACAACAGTTACATACCGAACAATATATATATATATATATAGTAAATGATTTTCTTGGTGTATTTAATTCCATATTTAAATAGAAAATCTTAAAAATATATGTTTTGAAAAAACGTTTTTTACAAACTGTTTATGTATGTACAATTTTCTTTATTTTCAAAGCACAAATTTATTTGACATTCTGTGACATATTAACAACATTGATTTATTAGGCAACAAAAATACACATAAATTTAAATTGACGACAGCTGCGACGGTGGCCGTGAAGTTGTATAGCTGTGCTGTCATCAATATATTCGTTCCCACCGCCTGGATTTTAGTTTTTAGATTGCAAAGTCGGTAGTCTGCTGTCATAAATGTGTTTAGTGCATTGCGTGTCTATCAGCAAAAATGTGTAAAATCTATTCTTGTCGGCATTCCTGTAGCTGTTGTTTAAGCATTTTAAGTAAATTATAAAGACGAAAAACCAAATAAGAGCACTTCACCAATCACAGAATATTTAATTCTTTAATAAAAGTTTAAAATTTTTGAGTGAACAGTCAAACGACAAAGTTTTGGCGATGGCAATGCCATAAATATGAAAGAAAAAATACCTTAATTAAAGCAACTTTATAGTTTCTCTTCCAACAATAATTCATTTGTATGTAAGCCTTGTACCCATATTTTGAATACAAAAATAAAGGCGTTCAAGTTTTGCAGTCAACAGAGCGCAATAGTGAAATAAAGAAAAGTTGACGGCTTAATGGTTAGCCTGGTAACATTTACTGGGCAACACATGTACTAGAAAACTTTTGAATGTATATTTTTGTATATAGTGTTGCATATAACAAGTTTTAGCAATTAAGCTCACTCAACAAATTCAAATAAAATCAAAAGTTGTACACCGTCTACTAGAAACGGGGCTGGTTTCCTTTGAGATTTAATTAATTTATACTAAACTAAGATTGGCTTCGTTTTTTGTACATGGTGACCTAAAATTATGGGGCTTAAAAATTCATTTTTTTTTTGTCGCATACAAAGACCTCTTTTCCTCCTGCTTACTTACATAGTGCACTGAATCGGTTAATAAATTGTTTGCATGCGAAGTTAACGACATAAAGGAATTTAGAGATTCACGAGTAAAATAAAACAGATATTTTTTTGTTTAATAACAAACGAGTATTTCATCATAAGTGACAGTTGTACTAGCTGTGTAAAGTGCTACAATTTGTGCAAAAATAACAGCAAATGTAAAAAAAATTAATGTTATATTCCGTATATATATGTATATTCGGAACCTTATTGTTTAAAAATAGCGAAGGAAATGTGGCATAAAACTACAGCAACATCGAGGTGCTTGTTCACTATCCTACACGATGCTTGTTCACTATCCTACACGATCGTACGATTCATTCACACGAAACTGTTTCAAAAGTCTGGCCGACTTGAAAAAAAATCGTTTCAAAATGTCGTTGTAGGCCACACTATTATACAAGTATGATTGAAATAATTTATAGACACAATAAAACAATTAAAAACTTTTATTAACATATTAATTTTACATTACTTACATTTTTTCCTCGAGTCATTAACAATATTTTCATATTTTTCACAATATATACAACACTGATCGCACAGAAACCATAATGTTTTGAAAAGTTTCATAACATTTTTCAAATCGCACGATTTATAAAAAACTCTGTCGCACGGTTGAATTTTTAGTACTTTTTCAGCACACATACTTTATTTAGTAGATCGCACGATCGTGTATGATAGTGTAGCAAGGCCTTAAATATGTACGAAAACCTGAGAATTTTGGGAAGCATTTCCTTAAAGTAATTTTTAAACTAAGCCAAATAATTTTCCTTTCGTATCGAAACACTTCTGAAATGGGCTTTTTGGTATCGCCAACAGCTCTTGTTTCGATTTTTCTTTTATCTCCACAATCGTAGCAAAACGCTTTCCTTTCAACGGTGTCTTCAGTTTTGGGTAGAGGAAAAAGTCAGCGGGAGCCAAGGCCGCTCGCCAAAACCTCACGCACAAGCATCGATGTGTGAGCTGGTGCGTTATCATGGTGCAAAATTCATTATAGTTTTTTCCACAATTCTATGCGCTTTTGACGAATAGCTTC
Organism: Thecocarcelia acutangulata; assembly: GCA_914767995.1. Classification (NCBI taxonomy): domain Eukaryota; kingdom Metazoa; phylum Arthropoda; class Insecta; order Diptera; family Tachinidae; genus Thecocarcelia; species Thecocarcelia acutangulata. The sequence goes on from OU612095.1 coordinate 93,318,152, forward strand.
ATGCAAACGGCGCCTAGCTTCCAAGTAGTATAACTTATCGACCGTACGATCTTGTGGCAAGAATTGATGATGCAACACGTCATTGCAGTCGAAGAAAATGTTGAGCAAAAGGTTCACATTTGACCGAACTTGACATGACTTTTTCGGTCTTGACTCTTCTTGAAGCTTCCATTAGGATGATTGGGCTTTGGTTTCAATGTCATATCCATACGAGTACACCCCGGATTCGTCACCAGTTATGACCTTTTGAGCAAATCTGGATCATCGTTGACGATGTTCTACAGCTCCTGAGCGATGTACATGCGACGTTGTTTGGGCTTAGAATTTAGTAAAACATCGAAGTGCACACCAAAACACGTCTAACCTTTTTATCTGTCAAAAACAAACTGACAATCCGAAATGGCTGATATTGCCAACATATATAATAGACACGTGTACCAACATAACAGAAAAAAAATGCGAAAATGGAACATACGTAACTCCCGGAATTTGAAACTAACGGTTATTTTTTTTATCAGACCATATCAGTAGCTTTGAAATCAAAACAACCTTTTAGATTATATAGTAATTATGTTCGTGACATTTTGTATATAAAGTGCCCTAGAGACGATCAAAAAAACACATCACCGCTCTAAGTATGGGCAGTCATGCTTTTTCGAGTACACCTATAGGTTGTTGGCTCTGATTGATGAAAATCTAAAACTTTTGATATTTTATTTTGTGGTGTAATTATTTTGATAGTCTCCAGTTGTGATTGACGATAAAAAATTTCAGTTTTGTTATCGAAAGGAACAAAAATAAGTAAAATAAAAAAGTACATCTACATTTATTATGATTACTGAGTTTTATTTTATTTATGATTATTGAATTTTATTTTCTTCATATAATACTATTTTGCATACATAGTTTTTTTCTTTTCATGTTTTTTTTTTAACACAATATATCAATAATTCATCATCTGATGATGACATGTTAAGAAACGAACGCAGCGAAGTCAAAATAAAAATGATTGACGATTTTATTTGTACGTCACCTTTTAAACCACAAGAACATGACACTCACACATATGCACTGTTATTTTGATCGTCTCCAAAGCAGTTAACAATTTGTTTAATATTCAGTTCTTATAATAACAAAATCAGTTGATACATTTACATTGCCCATATTTAGTCACTACTTCCACATTGCTGGTTTCAGAACACCAACTCCTTCCATTTACTTCTAGGAAACTACATATAGGGTGGATTGGAAGGGCCGAAATTGTAGCTACAAACTTATAGCAAAAAGTTGCAACCTGTGGAAGACTTGCTAGATATAAATGGGCGCTGACAAATCGTGAATAATTCACCCCGTGGAGTTGGCTCATCATTGCATTAGGCCGACAAGGCAGGTGCTGATGTAAACCAATTTCCCCTATCTGTCCATTATTAATATTTTGTTTTGATTTTGCCTTTCGAATAGCCTTTTTCCGTCAATATACTGACCTCAACCATGATCAGTTCCGTGATAGTCTGCAAAGGTGATTCTTCATAGCTGATCTCGGCTTTGCCAATTTTAAATCTTGGCAAGAGTTTCGGTGGTCTAACACCACACAAATCTTGCGGCTTCTTAGAGTTTTACTTGTTACAACAAACGGGGAACACTTTCCCATCTATGCTCTAGAAAACAGAGTGCTCGGGTTTGGTGTACGCCAACATAAAACCGGATCCCCAGGGGGATTGATGTGGACAGTTGTGAAATTGATTTACATCAGCATGTGCCATGACGGCCTATTCTGATTATGGAACAACTCTACGGGGCTAATTATTCACGATTTATCAGCGCCTTCATGTGGCTTGCTACGGTCACACAGGTCGCAACTCTTCGCTTTAAATTTGTAGCCATATAAGCAAACCCCTTGCTTAAAAGTTCGGCATTTCTAATTCCTTCTGTATGAAATTTCCCAACAGTCAATGGAACACAAGGCTCAATGAGTTGGTAGGCCTAAGCCGATTAAAAGCGTCAGCCTTTAAACAACTCGTCCGTTCAATCATCTCTTATGGTTCCTTACAGTACAGGTATTTGTTGCAAGACAACAGCGGATCGGGAGTTGTTAGCCCCCGAAAACCGGCAAGCACCATAGTTATCGAGGAAACTAGCTCTCCTTCTTCCAATTTAAGGTTTAAACCGCAGCCAGAAAGTTTCAGCTAAAGCAGGCACATCAGCCATGATTAGCACCGAGAGATCTGCAGGGCAGAATCAGTCAGGGCCTGGCTGATCTTCCTTCTGCCAATTTTAACCCTTGGTACTGGCTTCAGAAGCTCAACACCAAATAAGCCATGCGGCTTCCTAAAGTTTTATTTCCTACATGAGGGACTCTTTCCCATCTAAGCTGTAGAAAGCAGAGTGCCCAGGTGTGGTGTACGCCAAGGCAAAACCTGATACCCGGGAGATTGATGTCGACAGAAGTAAACCACTTATGTGGCTTAAGCTGCTGGTGTGTCAAATAGCGACCGCGAAATATAAGGCTGTTTCCCAGTTTAAAGACGATAATATACTTTATTTATCTTTTTTTTCAATGAAAAGCGATATTACAACCAGATTTAATTGATTAAGTCATAATTTGTGTTACCTGTGAAACGAATATTATATAAAGCCAATATCTATATTTATGCGTTACAGACAAGACATGCGTTTTACAATACAGAATAAAAAGGTTTTAACAGCCATGAGATAGATATTTAATCCAGCAACCGTTTATTTTAACAAATTCAGTAATCAAATTCAGCGCGTAAAATTTTTAATGACTCAATTCATCGTTATTCGATGGAAAAAAAAACATGAGTAATATAAATGAATTGAATATATCTTTCTATTTTGAAGAAAGTTACACCTTTTATCCTTTTTTCATTGCAATTTATTTGCTACAAAACTTTTACTAATCCAAGTGGCAAAACTGGAAACCCTGCAGACACAACATTCATTCACAAGTTTTATACAAAATTTAGTGCGGTTTTTGCTAATTGGCTATTTTGTGAATATCCCAAAAAATATTTGTTCCTTTACTTCACTACAAAAAGCCCTGCATCAAACCAACGCATAATTTTACAGTGATTTCTTTTCTTGCTACAAAAAATATACAAAGTTTATAACAAAAAATACTTGAAATTATAAACAAAGGAAACATAATTGCCTTAATTCATCCTCAGAGATTAAATTGTAATGAAATGAAGGAATGTAGATTATGAGCAAGAGTTCTGCCGCTAGGAAAAATTAATGTTGAATATTACGTGACCGGTCTTAAGGGGATTAAAAATTTATTTAGTTTATTTTTTTTTCAAAGGTAACTAATACAGGTCCGTTTTTTATTTTACAGCTTTAGTATATCTTATTATGTTTTCAACTTCTTTCGACTAACAAAAAATTTACTTAAGTTTTGCTTGAATAATGATTTTACATTTAATTTGTTTCCTCATCAAATGTAATTAAGGATATATTTGACATAAATATTTAAATGCCGTGAATATTTAATTCTTGTAAATATTTAAAACCAGATATTTAATATTTTCAAAATATAAATTGTTATTTGTTGTTGAGCTAGTGGTCTTCTTGTTTTGGAAAAAAGTATGGTTTTTATTTTTCAATATTTCAATATTTTCACTCCGTTGTGTGTCTTCTTCAGTAAAATTTTTGTTTTTTTAAAAATTGTGTATACAAAATAATAAATTTGAAAACTCATATTGATATAACAAAAACAAAATATTCAACTAAAGGGTGGTTAAATTTCAAGGGCCGATGTTGATTTTGAATAAAACACAAACTATTTAGGAAATTATTGTGATTTTATTTTATTATGATATATTGGTATTACTCAATTATGTATGAAACAAAATATCGGCCAAATGGGCGCCGTGACCACGGCGGCACACCTCCATTCGATGGTCCAAATTTTCGATGACCCTGAGGCATAATGGAGGTTCTATGCCGTTAATGTGCCGAATTATCTCATCCTTTAGCTGTTGAATTGTTGCTGGCTTATCGACGTACACCTTTTCTTTCAAATAACCACAAAGAAAAAAGTCCAACGGTGTCAAATCACATGATCTTGGCGGCCAATTGACATCGCCATTACGTGAGATAACACGGCCATTGAATTTGTTGCGCAAAAGAGCAATTGTTTTGTTAGCTGTGTGGCAAGTGGCACCGTCCGGCTGAAACCACATATCGTCTACATCCATATCTTCCAATTCGGGCCATAAAAAGTTCGTTATCATCTCACGATAGCGAACACCATTCACAGTAACTGCCTTACCGGCCTCATTTTGGAAAAAATACGGCCCGATGATGCCGCCAGCACATAAGCCGCACCAAACATTCACTCTTTGTGGGTGCATTGGTTTTACGACAGTCACTCTTGGATTCTCATTCGCCCAAATGCGGCAATTCTGTTCATTGACGAATCCACTGAGGTGAAAATGTGCCTCATCACTGAAGATGATTTTCTTCGAAAATTTTCACAATAAGTCTGGATAACTTTAACACGTTGTTGGATTGTGTGTCTATATTGGATCAGAAACATTATTATCCAATGGAGTGTGTGTCTATATTGGATCAGAAACATTATTATCCAATCTTTCCCTTATGTTGTTATTTCTGATATAGTGCGCTCAGCACTAGCAATGAAAAATACACAAACAACTTCGCAAGGTGCATTAACGTATACACAGTGGCAGCACTACGCCATGTGACAATTTTTTGCTACTGGCAATATAGTAAGCTATTTACGTCAAATGTATTGTTTACATTTTTGAAAGTGAATTTAGTGTTTTATTCTGAATTAAACATATACAAATTATTTTGTGAACATATAAATAATTCAATAAATATAATTTATAATTATGAAAAGGTACATTCATAGTTTATAATTGTGAAAATAGTTACAAATATTTTTGATAAACATAGCTTACCAGATGCCGGTTTTTGTTGTATTGTTGTAATTTTGCTCTAGTGCTGCCACCGTGTATACGTTAACGCACCTTGCAACTTGGTCTTATATATTTTTTTGTCGTTCTTCACTGCACACACACAAAAGCAAAACAACAACACTTTCGCATATTTTGCTGGTAAACATTAGCGTCAGCGATTATTCGTGTGAATTTTGTTTTTGTAAATTAAATATTAAACAAAAATAGTTTTTCCTTAAATGTATTGGTGTTTACTCTTCCATATGGAACTTGTGGGCACCACTGCATTAATACATAAAAATTTGAATGATAAAAAAGCAAAACACATGTTCGCTTAGCAAATACCAACACGTAAATACTTGAATACGTATAAAATATACTATTAAAAGTTTAGAAAATAAATTTGTTTCTTCTTTTGTTTGATAAATGAGATGTTTGCTAATGGCTGTCTTTCATTACTTTACGAGTTGTTGTTTATTTCAAAAGAATTGTTTTATTCGATGTTTAGCATATTGACATGTACTAATTTTGATTGCTAAACCTAAAAGTTTTGATTGATGGCCTTAAAATATTTTAGACTTAATTTAATTGATCGTATACATAATCCGAAGCATGTTTGATAAATTGAAAGCATGATAAAAAAAAACGTAATTGTATTGAAAAATATTGAAAGAAGAGAAACTAAGATTTCACTTTTATGTATTCGTGTTTAAATATACATATCGTTAGTCTCACGTAGAAAGGCCCTAACTCGCATTTTCCCTGAGTTGAGCTCTTTTAGGGATTCTACTACGTTTCACACAAGTATACAATGTCACAAAGAGTTATTGTATTGTATTGTATTTGCAACTATACAGTTGCAAATAAATTTACAAAGTATAGAATGCACAGCATGGGCGGAGTAACGTAGACCTTATGCCCACGATGGTATTAACAGTATTTCTTTTGCGGCGCTGTGACTAACTGTACCGACCTATGCCTTCGCATAGGAAGTTGCCGCGTGGTTAACAACGAAATACCTCACAAAAACTGTAAACTAATACAGTTAGTTGAAGTAGACAGTTAACCAATGAGAGTGAGACGCAAAACTCTCGCAGGCCAAACAACAACAACAAGCCTGACCGCACTTAAGAAATAATTACGATGACGCGAGAGCTGTTCCCCAGTCCAGAGCTGCTTTACGACTGACAAAGAGTTAATTATATAGTCAATTAAGTTTTTTGTTTGAAAGAAATGTTAGAGACGTGTATAAATGAAAAAGCTTGTTTTTTTGTGTTTTTACAGTTGTTATTAGAGCATTTTTCTTTTTAAATTCTCAACAATTTATTTAGATTGTTGGGATATAAAGTTAAATGTTTGAGAATATCTTTCAAAAATTTCCAAAGTCTACAGATGATTAGGGTAGTTCCTATGAAATGTCGACATATAGATAGCTGGAAAATATAGAAAACAAGCTATTTATAATTTTTTATTGGTTTAATTATATAATTTTATACATATCGCTCTTACAAGCAATTGAGCAACAAAAGTTACTTTTATACAGTTTCCATTACGATTTTTCCTTTTCCTGTAAAATTGCAATTATTTTTGTTACGGCCTTTCTACATGAGACCAACGATATACTGAAATTCTTCTGTGTGTTCGAGCAAGAATGAACACGCATATTCATGTTTACTAAAGCAGCCAAATTGGTTTTCTTGAACAGACGTTTACACAAAATGAAACATTTAATTTTAGTGGGTGGAGTAATTGGAAAAACATGCGAGTGCATGTAAAATTGGAAAGAGTTAAATTTTTTAACAGTTTGTCATATTCTTTAAAACAAAATTGGCCTTTCGAGTTAAATTTTTTAACAGTTTGTCATATTCATAGTGGTTGCAATTATTGCTGCAATAATTGTCAATGAATTTTCGTTAACAATTATTGCAGACACCAAACGTCAAAATTTGTTGTCATTTGAGTTTAATATTAAAGTATTTTTGAAACATTCTGCTTGCAAATAATTTTAGTAAATTTTTCTTTTGCAAAAATTATTCATTTAATGTTTATTTCTTAAAATAAAGTGTTTTCTTTTAATGGATTGGTGCATTGAGGGTGTTTGCAAAGTAATCACGCCGTACAAACAGTTTTCCTGTCTTTAGGCCTTTAAAATTCCAGATAAAATAAAATTTTAAGTTATTTTTTGCATTTTTTTGCAATAAAATTTTGCTATTCGGTTTTTTTTTTTGTAATTATGAGTTGTCATACATACGTGTTCCCATACCTTTGACATAAGCAAAGCAATAAGCAATTTTGTACCGTTGATCTGCCGGCGTTATTACTTTATTGTGAACATATTTATTGCTAATCTAGACGGGGGGGTTTAACATCCCTGCCGGCAACTCAGTTAGCTTAAAATTGACTTTAAACTAATTTTTTTGCAGCTGATGGTGGGTGACACTTAGATTATTTTCAATGGAGTTAACTGACTATTTTAACATGGCGATGTCCTAGAAGGTAGTCAATTGTCCGACTCTGCATTACTTTTCAACTAACTTAAAGTTAGTTTACTAAAAGTAAACTTTTAACGGACTTTTATACAGCTACTCAGAAGTTAACCGTTCAGTTAGTGGATTTTAAGTTGTTTTTTTTTAGTCAGCTAAATAACTAACTACCTATTATCTAACTTCTTCCTAGCCTATATGTTAACTTTAAACAAATTCTAGTTTTTTCCTCTATAACGAACGATTCACATATATACATCTTATAAAACTACCATTTATAGCTCATTTACACCAACTCAAAATCTAGTAGATTTGAATTGAAATCTACAACGAAATCTATATCGTTTACATCACCGTTTTTTGACATCTAGCAAGATTTCATTTGCTCAAAAATAATTTATGCATGCGGGTTTGACAAGAACAATATTATCAGAGACTGAATACACCAGCATTAAAGTGTATATTTTTTGTGCCCAGAGACTGCATACACCACATTATAGTGCAATTTTTGTTGCAGTGTAGTAATTTTAAGTACTTTTTGCAAGAAATCGCAGTTGCATCGCTTAGTACTGAGTAGATTTCAGGAGATTTCGTCGAAATCTGCTCATAAAGTAGATTTCATGATACAAAAAACAAGGTAGCCGATTTAGATTTGGCTTGAAATCTCGAATAAGCAGATTTCGCTTTGGTGTAAATAGGCTATTAAAAACGAATACCAAAAGACTTTGACCGGCATATACGAATATGATAGGTAAAATAAAAATTATTGCTATGCTTTAGATTTGGTAATATGCATGATAATTCATCGTCACTTTACTCTATTACAGAGGCAAAGTAAAATTTTTAAAAATAAATCTTGTCATATCTGATATTTAATTATTTGATCTTGTTTAGGTAAATATTTCATATTTTTGCATCAAAAGATCGTTTTTTTTTTTTATAAAAAATTCAACAGTATTTATTTTCAATATTTCGATAACAATTTGTTATCATCGTCAGGAAAATTAATATGTTAATAAAAATTTTTCAATTTGAAAAATTATTGTCAAAAAATTCCTATATACAAAAAAACCCATACACCAAGAAAAATTATTAAATCATACATAAAGAAAAGTTCTTAACAATATTATCAAATTGAAAAATTTTAAATTTAAAACTTAAAAAATATCTATTTAATTTACTGACAGAAAGTTTTTGGGTTATTAAAAAATTCAAGAAAGAAAATAATATTAATAACAAAAAAAAAAAAAAAATAACAAACATAAAAACCAAAATAACCTAATGCTGCAACATGTTCTGCAACATGTTGTTTCTCAACTAGCAAAACAAATGTTGTTAAATTTTTTATATAACATAAAACGATCTTTTGATGCAAAAATAAGAAATATTTATCCTATCATATCTTTATTCCGACCATTTTTTCTTCTTAATATTGTGCTATTTAATTAAATAAATGTTATTTTATTAAATAAATGTTATTTGGCCTGAAGAAGCTATCTAAAGGAAAGTGGAATATTGCCAGATAATTAAAAACCAAAAGCTTCCAAAAAGACCTTAAGCTCGAACAATTACACAATATTAATAAATTTTATCTTTACTTTTTTTTTTAATTTGGACTAGTACTCAGGGAATGACCCCTACATATGCAGTGCATTGTACTGGAACTAGGAAAATAGGTTCTGATGAGGTAGAAAAGAGGGCGTAGTGTTCGTGAAGGTTCAACTTTAACAATAACAACACGAAAGACTAAAACAAACTCTTTTGCAACATTTAAAATGTTGGAATCAAATTAGTTAAAACTGATCACTGCCCAGTGTATATACCTTCGACACTGCTCAGCTAAAGTAGTCGAACACCTCCTACAATGCAAGGCAATAAATTTATTTGTTGTTCCAAACTTTAGTGGACAAGTCGGTAAGCAAACAAACTATTAACTTATTCAACGAACGCCGTTATTGAGTATAAAAATATATATATTTTTGTGAAAGGAAGAAGATTTTTTTTTTATATTGGACCAGTACTCAGGGAATGACCCCTACATATGCAGTGCATTGTACTAGAACTAGGAAAATAGGTTGTGAGGAGGGGGAAAGAGGGAGTAGTGTTTGTGAACATTTGACTTAAACCTTCCAACGTTATAACAGACAGGAAACACGTCTGCAGGCAAATTATTCCACAGACGAAGCGTTCGGCTGAAAAACGAATTCTCTCTGTAATGCGTAATGCGATTCTCGTCTGAGCAAAATCCATTGTAGTAACGATAGAACAGAGTAACGCACGCCACACTGCGTTGATGCTCCAGGGAGTCAATAGAGTTGGATACCCTACTGTCACCGATGACAGTAGGGTATCTTCGCCCTCTCCTGCACACGGTCAAGTAACCCCAAAATAGACTTTGAGGCACCGGCCCAAACATGAGAGTTGTATTCCATTTTCGGTCGAATGTAGGTGGTATAAATAGTAAGGAGGTCGGATGGAGTGAAGTACATCTTACACCGTTTCAAAAAATCTAGGCACTTGTATGCTTCTTTAGAGACATGAAAAATGTGATCATTCCAGCGAACATCACACTGTATTTTCAATCCCAGAACATCGAGAGCATCCGATTGCTCAATATTTATACCATCCATGAGTACAGATGAAGCAGCATCTGCGGTCGTTACACTGGGTCTTACGAGCATTAAAGGAGACTCTGTTTTACAACCCCAATCGGAGATTAATAGAAGATCATTGTTTAATGAATCATTCATATTTAGCCTCTTGGCAGCGATCTCTGATAGGCTGGGCCTATAGCTAAAAGAGTACGAATGGCAAATGCTGCTGTCATCTGCGAAAAAGTGGACAGGGTTGGAAGTTTGAAAGAGAAGGTCGTTGAAGAAAATAAGAAACAAGGTAGGAAAAAGAAAGAGTTATTAAATTTATAAGCGTCATGGTGACTTTAGGCCATTCTATACATCTGTTCAACTGCAGTTCGAAAACTGTCTAAATTTCCTTAATACTCTTGAGATATCCTTAAACATATCTGAACTATCTTAAAGCTTATGCTTTGGTAGACTACATCACAGCTTAATATTAAACTTTCAAGGCAATACAAGTAAAATAAAGTTTGTTAGACATATGTACACACAAATATTTGTATGTTTTGCGTCCCTTTTATTAGAAGTAAGGAAGTTTTTCTTTTTTGCTTAGAAAGGTTTCAAATAAAGTTTGGAATATTTTGTATTATTATCACAATAAATATTGTTGAAGGGGGTAATTTCGTATTTTTCACATTGCAAGCTTTTGTTTAGACACAAATCTTCTAATGAAATGTGAGATATAGGCAGCTGGAGCAAATACACAAAAAATAGCTATTTGTTATTTTATGTTAATTGGATGAAACCTAATAAAGTTTAATTTCATTAAACTTAAAATCCTTTTCGTTTTGTTTTTATTTCACTTGTTATCCTTATATATTTATTTAAAGCATCAATCCCCTTCTTTTTTTTTTTTTTTGTTTAGTATCTATGAGTTGGTCCAAATTCTTAAGAAAAAGTTTCGAGGAACAATAAAAAAGAAAATCAGATTGGCTGAATGCCAAAACCAAGACACTGATACGACCATAACCACAAAGTGTTTAGGGATTACATTCGCGCGCTAAATTTTATTAGCTATATATGAGAAATAATTGCTCCGAAATAATTATTTCACCTAAAAATCATATCGCTTATTGTTTATAAAATTTTCATATTATTAAACAGCACCTCAAGTTCTAATTTCTCTTGCAGTCATGTAAAATCTCACTTGGCTTACTGATCACGTGAAGAAAAACCTACCAGGAGAGATTTTCAAACATTGGCAGTTGATAGCAGTCATTTCATCTTAACTATATCTATCAACTTAGCAATTACAATTAAGTCTAATTGGTCAAATCTAATTGGTCAGATCACCATGATCGCTTATAGCATACAAAAATTTGTGGGACTTATAGCTTTGTCCTATCAAAATGACTGCCTGTTTTTGCACGTCACCCATTTGATAGCTTCAGTAATCGAACTATCAGCAGCATTGTAAACAATGTATTGGGGACAAAGAATTGAAATACGTACGACGCACGAGAGCACGAGTCGGTCAATTTGCTGATGTGTTTTACTGCGTACTGCACCCTTAAGCTATGTATACACGGTTATCAGATGTTACAACATTGTAAGATCTGGCAACATGCTGACAACGAAAAATTGTAAATTGTGTGTTCAGACGATGATAAGAAAATCTTACAAATTCATTGTCAGACTATGGTCTGACAAATAATTCATCTGACAACAAAAATTGTCAGTTCACACGGTTGTCAGATTATTAGATGAAAAAAATTGCCAGACCTGTTGTAAGGCATTGCCACTTATGTATATCAACAACCATCTGTTTGGCAGTGTTGCCGATCAAACTTTTTTCTGACAATGCTGCCATTGTCAGGTGCACTAATTTTATACATCTGGCAATTAAAACTAAGCTTACAATACCAGCCATTATCTGGCAATGCCGACGAAGAGTGTTCTCACGAATGTCAGATGCCTGACAACATTGTCGTCTTACAATTGATTGACAATGATTTTTCTGACAACGTTGTAAGTTAAAAATTGGCAGTTCACACGATTGTATTCTATACAAGGTTCGTATAGAATACAATCGTATTCTGTATTCTATACATGATTCGTATGATTACGGGATACGTCAAGTAACAAAAGGAGCAACATCAATCATAATACATTGGTTTAAGAGTTGTAACGAAGCGTACAATATTTTATATCGCTTCGTACATAACATTTCTGAATTATAATGAACATCACTTATAATCATCATGATTAATGTGCATAAAGGTATAAACAGACAGAGAAAATACAGCAACACTCACGGAGGATAATTGTTCTTGTGAAACGGTTTGCAGTTACCAGTAATTAATAATAATTCTCATTTAGTTCATGCGCGCAGGAGTATTTTGAATTTGTTCTTTGCTGGATAGCACAGTGTTTTTGACCTATGTGTCACTTGTGGAATAGTTAAAAAATTGATTTCTATTCTTGTTTTTGTTTAGTAAATTGTTTTGAAGTTCTCCCCGAATAAACGAATAGAACTATAACCAAATTAAATAAGACATAATAGAACAAAATCATCATTGCCAGCCGAATCCGATGATAATATGCAAACCATGACCAATGTATTTTTTACATTGAACTTCTCTGAAGCAGAATTCATGAATAAATATCCACTTAGTTCAAACAATTGTGTAAATGTCTGCGATTGTAAATGAAATTCTACTCATTGTTTATGTAGTTTTTACTATTTCAAGAGAATTACAGATGGCATTAACCACAAACACAAACCTCTTGTTATTGTTTTGTTCCTTTTTATTATTTTTATTTCATTGTGGTTTTATCTGTCGTATTTTCTAACTCTTGTAACTTTTCTTTTATTGCTTAAATATGAGTTTTGTACATGAAGATGATGAGAAAACTGACATGTTGATACAATATTTCACACACTGTCATTACGACGCACATAGAGGTTGAAGTATGAAAAGAAGAGCATTTTACGAAGAATTACTTCACATCTAGCCTTTAATAATAGTACAGTCTCATATGTACATATATAATTGGAAACAGAAAAGTTTTGCAACATTTATGAAATTTATTCGATAAAATGTGATTTCAAGATGACAAACACAATTACATGAAATATACTCGAACAATAAACATCGTCTATAATTAAGCGTGATTTTTTGCTTTTAGTGAGGTACGAGTATATCATGCGGCATTTATTTTATTGTCTTTTATGTTGCTTCAATAAATTTATTACGTTTATTTTTTGTAAGTTATATATTTATTTTGCTGGAGATGGAGTTGGTGTTTCAATAAGCAATGATTTAACATTTCATTTAGGAATAATTCTGTTATGTATTGTTCAAAGAAAAGAGTTTGTTTTAGCCAACATATTTGTTGCCACAGAATAGTTTTTTCTGGAACGTCTAAAAACGTGTAAAAACTAGGTACCATACATTTACTTACTACCACTTACTAAATATGTCAAAAGTAGCCCCTCTTCGAAAATGTTTATAGAAAGGTTAGGTTTAATAGGCTGCCAACTATTGCAAAGCTGGCCTACTTGGATCCAATTTGGTCCCGTTGTGTTGCCTGAATGTGATATGTATCTCAGCAGATCTATATACCACTGATCCAGTCCGGAATCAACTGACGATCGGATAAAAGAATCAAGTTCACTTACATTTCAGCCCGATACTTCTGCCCAATCATGTAGTAATGGTGCATCTAGATACAGAGCTCTTATATAAGAATGAGCTGGACACTGATAGTGGAGGTACTCAACACTCTCTTCAGGACCAGTACCGCCACAGCAGAACGCATCCTACGTCGGGCAGGCCTCTAGGGATAGTGTCAGCATAGCCCTATGCAGTCCCTAAAAGTTGGCTGTGTACTTGTTTCTTACAGCTATTGAGCAGGACCCCAACGATCCCATCTACATCCCTTGCTGTAGCCGGACGCCGACCTTTGTCAGTTTGTCCGCTATTACATTTTTTACCAAGAAAGGTCCAGGTTTGAAAGCCTCTCTTTATAGGGAACCATCCTGGACGTCGTATAGACCCGCCGCTAGCACAGCTTTACTATCAGTATAAGTTCATATATCCGTCCCATATAAAACAATTGACACGAATAATGAAATTGCCAGAACAGCAAAATTTATGAAAGCGAATATTAATATAGTACATTTTGCATTTTGTGACCATTTTTAACCCCGATTGTGTTACCTTATCTTAGCAAATCCAAGTAAACTTTTATTAAATTTTCATTGCAAATATTGTACTCGTACATGTACATATGTATATTTGCCAAGAACAACTACTTACATGCGTACATATAATGGGTGATTTTATAAGAACTAACGGAAATTTAAAAAAAAACACAAAATTCAGAAAAATGCATGAAATATTTATTTGGATCGATAGTTGGGTCGATATAATTTAATGTTTGAAGATTATTTCATGCAAATGTTGGCCGCGGCTGCGCCTCAAATGGTCCATCCGCTTAGTCTAATTTTGGCATACTCTTTCCATCATTTCGGCCGGTATCTCACGAATAATGTTGGCAATGTTGGCTTCCAGTGCGTCAATCGAAGCGGGCTTGTCGCTATAGACATTAGCCTTAACATAGCCCCACAAAAAATAGTCTAGAGGCGTTAAATCGCACGATCTGGGCGGCCAATTGACTGGTCCCAAGCGTGAAATAAACTGTTCACCGAACTCGCCTCTCAATTGGTCCATTGTTTCGCGTGCTGTGTGGCATGTGGCACCGTCTTGTTGAAACCACATGTCATGCAAGACAAGCTCTTGCCGGGCAAAAAAAAGTTTGTTGTCATCGCACGGTAGCGCTCACCATTCACAGTAACGTTGTGATTCGCATCATCTTTGAAGAAATACGGCCCAATGATGCCGCCAGCCCATAACCGGCACCAAACGGTTGTTTTTTGTGGATGCATTGGTAGCTCTTGCAATGCTTCTGGCTGCTCTTCACTCCAAATACGGCAGTTTTGCTTGTTCATGTATCCATTCAACCAGAAATGAGCCTCGTCGCTGAACACAATTCTTCGATAAAAAAAAGTGGATATTCATCTAACTTTTCAAGAGCCCATTCACGTAAAATTTGGCGTTGTGGTAGGTCGTTTGGCTTCAATTCTTGCACCAGCTGTATCTTATAAGGCTTCACACCCAAATCCTTCCGCAAAATTTTCCACGTAGTGGAGTAACAGAGGTCCAATTGCTGCGAACGGCGCCGAATCGATAATTCACGGTCATCACCAACACTGGCCGATACGGCTGCGATATTTTCTTCAGTTCGCACTCTACGTAAGCGTGTTGGTGGTTTAATGTCCAACAATGTAAATTTGGTGCGAAATTTTTTTACAATAGCCCGAATAGAAGCCTCAGTAGGTCGATTAAACTGACCATAAAATGGAAGAAGCGCGCGATGAACTTTCTTAACAGAGCACGCATTTTGGTAATAAAATTCAATAATTTGCAAGCGTTGTTCGTTTGTAAGACGATTCATGATTAAATTATAGACCAAACTGAAGATGTTTGACAGTGACACAAGATACAAAACGTGCGTGAGCTGTCAAAACTAGTGTTGCCAAAAAGATAATAGCAAAAAAATCACTCGTTACAACAGATATTAAGCAAGTCATTACTTAACTAATTATAAGTAATGCAGGTGGTAAATACTATTAAATTGAATAATATGTTCTCAGGTAAGTGCAACACATTACCAAGGTTTTGCTAGGTAGTTAAATCTCTTGCAGGGCTATTCCATAATGCATGTTGAATTTTATTATAATTTTTAAAGTTATTATGCACATTTGGTGACTTTTTCAAATATTTTGGTTGTAGAAACATGTTCGTTGTGGCAACACTGGTTAGCACAAAGCTGTTCATAGTGTGCATGTGAGAGCGTTGCAGTAGCAGAGATCTTTTAAATGGTCTGGTATGTTTGTTTGTATGTAAAATAAAATAACAAAATAATATAACACAATCAAACACACACACTTAACAAACAACAGTCTTAATCCTTACAAATCCACGATAAATAATAAAAAGCAATGTAAATGTAAGAAAAGAAATGAAATAGAAAAAGCAAAAATACTCAGAAAAAAAAGCGAAAATTTGAAATGTGGGCCAAAAGTTTTTAGCCGGCATTTTATGCAACGGTATGTGTACAGGGTCGGTCGTTCTTATCAATACTCGTACTTAGTTCGAAAAGAAAGTTTCCGTTGTTCTAATGCATTTGTGAATATTAGTTATGTTTTTTGTTATACGAGTAAGTGTTGTAACTTAAAAACCTAAATACTTTAACATGTGTGTGTATGTGTGTGTACAACAGGAGTGCATGTGTATGCATGTAGTTTCAACTCGGCCGACTTATGCTGCATGTATGTCTGCTGAATTGATTTTTTGTGAGCAGAGCGGTGGCGCTCTAAAATAGGCAGCAGGTGCGGAGATTATTTTATTTTCACTAGTTCTTATTTTAAACATTTCTTACAAATTGTGGAGGTCGCAAACGCACACAAAAAAGTATTATGGCGCAAACATTAAAAAGAAAAATCGAAAGAATCTACGGAAAATTTATGTACGAGTATATCGCTACGTAAATGGAAAATAGTCGTACATTAGAAAAATTTAATTTAACCAAATTATTGTTTTTATGCTGCTGAAAATGTTAGAGAGTTGGTAATAGATTAAGGAAAATTTCTGTAGTACTCGTATTTCCTTAATTTTACAAACTCTCTCAGATTTTTAGAATCCTACACTGAAAGAATTATGCGTCACATATTTAATGAAACTGTTTCATTACATATTTTTCATTAATCCAATGAAAACTTTTCACAATATGCATGAAAGTTCATATATATTATGAAATAGTTCCATCAGAATGGTTTCATTAAGTTTCATAGTTTCATTAAAAAAAATTATTGGATTTATGACTACAACAAAATTAATTTTTTTTTTTTAAATTCTTTGAATTTTGGTAAGATATATTAATGGGCATTTATTAATCTTAAGCTACAGTTTAAAAAATTTCAAGTTTTCTTTATTAAAATGTAAGTTTTATGAGTTTCATAATTCCTATGAACTAAAATTCATTAGATCAATGACAAATAAATTTCTGGCTACGGAACTGGGGTATGTATGTACATATGTGTATGTACTTAAACTTGAAGTCATTTCAATTAATAAAATCTGTTTTATTTGGTGAATACTTGTTCAACATTTTCTTTTATCATAATTAGGTACAATTTCACAAAAGCAAGGAATAGTATTGTTTGTGTAATGAAATAAAGTATCAATGAATAAATGAAATAATTCCATTGATCTTATTACGTACATTTGTGAACATATTATATTAATGTGTGCTATGATATTATTTCATTAAACAAATGTAAATATTTCATTGAGTTAATGTAAATTTTTCAGGTGCTCAATGAATAATAAAATTAGATAAATGAAGTGATTTCATTGTCCTTATGAAGGAGTTTGATATTTTTAATGAATATATTACATTAGTACAAAGAAGTTATTTCATTAAATAAATGTTACTTTTTCATTAATTTAATGTACAGTTTTCATGTGCTTTATGAAATTGATTCTTTGATCCAGAGAAATTATTTCACTAATCATATGATTTGTCTTTCATACTTTTAATGAAAATAAGTCATGTTTCTTATTAAAATGTTTCATTACTTTTATGAAGGTTTTCATTAAAATAATCTAATGAAATTTGTTTCATTATTTCTATGAAAAGTTACAATGGTTGAAAAATAATGAAAAAATTCATAAAAGTATTGTGAAAATTCAGAGAATTTCTGAACAAATTTTTTCAGTGTAATAAGTATGAATGTACTAGATATTTAAATTTTTGCAGAATAACAACATTCCTTTACTTTCGAGTTGGCTTATAACACTTAGTATCAAATAGAAATATTTTTTAATATCCACATTGGAGAAAAGGCATTTGTGTTAATACACTGAGAAAAATTTCAAAATTTATATATGATTTCTCGAGTAAAAATATTAAATTAAAAAGTTCAAATTTTGCCTTAAAAATATTAGAAAACATTTGAAACTGCAAAATTATACGATGATTTTTTCGATGTCGTTATTGCAAGGTGTATTAACTTTTTACATGGACTGAAAAGTCCCGGGCATAAGAAAGAAAACACAGCTTTTTTTGTTTCAAAATTAGCTTTATTCATCAACATAATCTCCATCAAGAGCAACGCAGTAATTCCAATGCCGCTCTAACAATTCAATACCACTTTTGTAGAACGATTTATCTTTTCCTTCAAAATTGGCCGCAGTTTCGTTTTGATTCCGGAGTCAAGTGATGGATCCATGTCCGGTTTGCTATGTTTAAACATGGCCAAACACTGTTCTCGTTTTTGGTCAATAGTGAGTAAACGTGGCACCCACTTTAAACCGAGCTCTCGCATAGTCAAATGATCATGCAATGTGCAGCCAAAAACTTCTTTTGATATTTGTATGATGTCAGCTAACTCACGCAACTTCACTTTTCGATCATTCAAAACGTATTTGTGGATTTTTTTATGTTTTCTGGTGTTACCGCCTCAATTGGACGTCCACTGCATTCTGCATCATCGGTGTCTCTACGACCACGTTTGAAGTCAGCAAACCAACGTTTTATTGTTCTTTCTGCTGAAGTCCCCATATCAGTTTTCAAGCCATTGCTTCGCTTGAAAAATATGCTGTTTTTAGAGGTTGGACTAATCACAAAGGAACGACTTCTGGATGCAAGTGAGTTGGTCAACCTAGACTATTCCGGGGTATCCAGCGGCCTGCCTACCTAACCTAACGTAGAGGTTGGTCTAGTTCTTCTTAGGTTAACCTTTTCCTGCTGGTCCGATTTAAGCCATTTTCTTGATATTCTCTTCGTTTGGCCTGTATCGTGTTTTGCACAGACAGACCGAAGGACGGTCGGGCAGACATATCTAGATTGTCTCCGATTTCATCTCTCATCAAGAATGTATATATTTTATGGGCAGTGCGTTACACACGGAATGACAAAGTGAGTATACCCTGCTACTCTTTCTTGGAAGTTATAAAAACATGTATCAAATTTATCTCAAATTATCAATTGCACTTTACAACGAATTTGCTACGAAAATTTTTTGCGTTTTACCTTTTCAGGTGAAGACAAAAACGTTTTCATTTCCATTTTCGTTTAAAATAAAATTAATAATATTTGATATTTAATTATTTGGTCTTGTTTAAGTAATTCTTTCTTATTATTGCACCTAAAGATCCGTTTATTTTATATAAAAAATTCAACAGTATTTATTTTCAATATTTCGATAACAAATTGTTTTTTTTTTTAAGTTTTAAATTTTTTAAGTTTTCAATTTAATAATATTGTTAAGAATTTTTCTTTGTGTATGAATTAATAATATTTTTGGTGTATGGATTTTTTGTATATAGAAATTTTTTGACAATAATTTTTTAAATTGAAAATCTTTTAATAACATCGAAATATTGAAAATAAATACTGTTGAGTTTTTTATATAAAAAAAAAACGATTTTTAGCTGCAAAAATATGAAATAATTAAAATTAATCATTTTATTCCTAATATTATATGATGATGGGTTGGTATCATTCGTCTAGCTCGAGTTCAATTCTGGCTAAAGCGAAGAAATATTTTTATTTATACTTATAACAATAATTGCCGCGATCAATAATTAATCATTTTATGTTGAAGTAAATGCAAGTTTTATATTTTCAAATTCCGAATTCAGTATATGCAGATTTAAAAGTAAAGACGTGGCAGCACATAAATAAATTTTGACAGCTGTTAAACTCTCCAGGCTTTGCTATAATTTTTCAGCACAAGCTATGCAGCATTAGGTAAGTGTTATTCACACTTTTTCTAGTTTTAACTAGTAGCTTTAGCTAGTAATGAAAAGATAAAGCTAGTGCTACTACTTAAAGCTATGTAGCATAAGCTAAATTTTTATTCACTCGGCCCAAAGACCTGCTCCCAAGCGGCTATAGCCGACTAAGCCGACCCGCCGATGATATTTGATTGCCGCCGCCGCCACAATTTTAACGGCTAATTTCGGCTAAAAATTAACTGCCGATAGTAAACTTAGCTTAAAAAAAAAAAAAATTGTATTTTCGTAACACAATGGATCAAAATTTTCTGCACATCACATTTTAACAAAATTTTTCTCGTCAGAACAAATTAACTATACTCTAGCGATTTTTGATACTATCGTAATGTCTTCACCGAAAGAAATTGAAAAATAAATATTGTTTGCTTCGAATTTGATACGGCAACAATGATAAAGTTCGTTTTTCGTTGTTAATAAGGTTGCTCAATCAAGCGCAGTGATGCAAACCCTATGATAATTACGGCTATTTACGTTAATTTTTACCTAATTATGTAGAATGTAATATTATTATTTGTATGATAATTTTCTAAGCAAGTATTTTTATTTAATGCCAGCTTTTATGTTTCTATAGCTGCAATCAAACGAGTTCAAGATTAATTCAGGGGTACCGCAAGGCTCCGTTCTTTCTCCTACTCTATTTCTTATTTTCCTCAACGACCTTCTCTATCAAACTTCCAACCCTATCCTTTCTTTCGCAGATGACAGCAGCATTTGTCACTCTTACTCTTTTGGTCATAGGCCCAGCCTATCAGAGACCACTGCCAAGAGGCTAAATATGAACGATTCACTGAATAGTGATCTTCCATTAATCTCCGAATAGGGTCGTAAAAACATGGTCACCTTCAACGCTCGTAAGACCCAATGTTGCTTATTAACGCACAAACAAACGACCGCAAATGCTGCTTCATCTGTACTCATGGATGGTACTAATATTGAGGAATCGGATGCTCTTGATGTTCTTGGAATGAGGATAAAGTGTGATTGTCGCTGGACTGAACACATTTTTCATGTCTCTTAAGAAGCATTTAAGTGTCTCGGTTTTTTGAAACGGTGTAAGATGTACTTCACTCCATCCGATCTCCTTACTATTTATACCACCTACATCCGAACGAAAATGGAATACAACTCTCATGTTTGGGCCGGTGCCTCAATGTCTATTTTGGGGTTACTCGACCGTGTGCAGGAGAGGGCGAAGAAGCTCATCAGTGACAGTAGGGTATCCAACTCTATTGATTCACTGGCGCATCGACGTATTATTAGAGCATTTTTCTTTTTAAATTCTCAACAATTTATTTAGATTATTGGGATATAAAGTTGAATGTTTGAGAATATCTTTAAAAAATTTCCAAAGTCTACTGATGATTAGGGTAGTTCCTATGAAATGTCGACATATAGATAGCTGGGAAACATAGAAAACAAGCTATTTATAATTTTTATTGAAAATAATTTTGTTTAATATAAAAAAAAATTGTTTTTTCATACAAACTATATTTACTTTTTCTTATATCAAGTCCATTAGCGCATTAAAACATAAAAACACAAATTAAAATAATTCTGCTTGTTTTAATTACTAAAAAATACTGAAGAAAGTGTTCATCAAATATAACAGTGCCTACCTATGTGTTAATTAAACTTTAAGCACTAAACGTGCGAAATAGGAGCTGCGGAATTTACAATTTTTTACTGATTTTTAGCCGATTTTTTATAAGAGCCGAGAGGAAAAAAGCTAGCCGGTCAAATCCTGGCTATAGCCGGCTTTGAGCCGCCGCCAAGTAATATATCATCAGCCGCCGCTGCCGATAAAAATGCACGGCGCAGCTCTCAGCTCGGCCCATTGTCTCAAAATTACATATCTAAATGCTAGCACACTCTAAAACTCCTTACCTGTGAATTTTCCTGCTTTCAATTTTAGTTGATTTGTAATATGATACGCACTCACTGGATCATATTTTTGTTTCAGTGTACTTTATTTTAAAGCAAATTTCTATTCACACTTTTTTCATTTTATTTTTATTGCGGAGCATGAAATTTATTTTATTTTTCACAATATTTTTCTTGTGTACTTTTATATATGAATGATTTTTCTTTCACTCTTTTATTATTTTGTTGGCACTTGAACTAAATTCTGAGGAGAAAAAAAAAATAATAAAAATTATGGGATAAAAATATGAAAGATGCCAATATGGCTGAGATGCCACCACTAAAAATAAGTTAATAAATTTCTGCCATTTTCCAATGTTTTCATAAAAAAATCTATTTCTATGTACAAAATTAATAAGTATGTACATATGTATGTATGTATGTATGTTGTTGTTTATACTAAAAATTATTTTTTCACTTATTTCATCTCTTTAGTTCTGCCACGCACTAAGCGGCCAAGCGGACAGCCGTTCGTTCACACAGTGATTTACTCCGACACATTTATCCGCACATTTATTTATATTAATATATATGTATGTACTCGCATACACATGCATGTGTTTATATGTGAAATCTGCTTATACTTCTTGTTAATAATTATTTATTTTATTTTATTTTTTTTTTTTTTAATTATTTCCATACAATGTAGATACACATGTATGTATGTATAACAAGAAAACTGTCTTGTTTTGATTATCAATTACAAGGGCTTTTAAAATCTTGTTACAGTAATTTTAAATATTATCATAATTTTTTTTTCAATTTTCTTTTTCATTGTTTGATTTTTTTATTACTCGTAACTAACTTGGCTTAAAATTTATTCATTGACATTCTTCACTGCCATAAGTTAATATTTTTAACATTTAATTAAAAATTGTTTTTTTATCACTAGCAAAAAACATATGTATGTGTATGTATGACCAGCTGTTTATATAAATCGTTTTCTACTTGCACCAACAGGCTTTAATATGTCGTGTTGTGTTTCTTATTCGATGTTGTCGTTGGAGTGCAAATGAATTTTTCTTAACAATTTGTATGTTATTTTTTCCTAAACTAAATAGATGTAAGCAAAAACAATAACAACAACAACCATAAACATTTTGTTTAAAAAAAAAACCAATGTCGTCAATACGTCGCGTCTTCTTGAAGTTTGCCATTAACAAAAATATACAACAACAGCGATTATGATAAAGAAGGCATGTCAAGGCAATTGAAGGGTATTGAGAAATTTAATTTTTTCTCATTCCTTTATGTTAAGAATTTTTCTTTGCCGGAAGGATGTTATTATTTGTTTAATGGTTAGTTGAAGCCAATAGCAATTTTTTTATTTAAATAATTTTTGCATGGTAATTTCAGATATTTCGATTAAATTTTAAGGTTATTGACTATAACTTGTTAACATAAGTGGTGTTTTGTTTTGTTGTAGATTTGATGGCATTTCCCACAAATTTAAAAAAAATAATAATAATTTAAGAGTGTAAGACAGATATTCCCAAGCCCTATGCGCTTGGTGCTCAATTGTTTTTGTAAAACCGTTTAGCTATATGGCTCAGCGTTGCCTTCGAAAATTTTCAAAAAGTGACAAAAAGGATATTTTTGAGAAAAAAGGTGGCTTAAAAAGGGTCTTTTAAAGGAAAACAAGGGTCAAATTATTAAAAAAAACAACTAAGCAAAAATTCTTCAAAGATGCAATTACAAAGAATTTAAATAAAACTATGTAATATATAAAACCTAACAGGAAGTGATAAACAAAAAGACAGTTAAAAGAAAGAAAAAAAAAAAAGAAAGACACAAAATTCAAAATAATTTTACAATTACTCGTAAACAACAACAGCCTTATTCAAAAAAAAAAAAAAAATACTAAACGTTTAGTTATCGTTTTTAAGCAAAATTCCCTAAAGTATCGTTCAAAAACTAATATTTATTTAATATACTGATATTAACTCAGCGTCAAATGCTGAAATTTTAATAAACCTTCTGCCCATCTTCAAACCTACATTTTGTCATAACTCCTCTTATTGGTTTTTGTCCCCACTATAATTTTTCAGGACAAAATCTTATTTGCAAGTTCATGTATACATACAGTCACTCACATTTAAAGTCGGGCAAACCTTGTCGAAGATTTATGATCTTAATATATATGTTTTGATGAAAGATGATGCGTTTAACTTTTTTTTTTTGTTTTATCATAAAAACTCTTATTAAGAGAAAAACCAAAGAAATTTTATTTTAAGTCCCGTTATAAAATACATAAGAATAACAAAATGAGAAAAAGTAAATTTTCTGTCTCATATTGAAAGTCGGGCACTTAATGTTTTGTACAATGAAAAAGTGAAATATACCGTTATTTCCACTTTTTTCTTCTTTTGTCTCCAAAACAATTATTTCTTCTTACACAATCATTCGATCAGTGAAGATTATAAAAGTTTTTTGAAAAATGCCGCGCAAAATTAAACAATCCACCTTCGAAGAACGGAAAATAATAATTGAGTTGCACTTAGATGGAAAATCTGAAAGGGAAATATCTAATTTGATGAAAAAAGCAAATCTACAGTGCATGATATCATTTCTAGATATAAAGAAAGTGGTTTGGTAGCCAATAAAAACGCGGAGCCCGAGCAAGAAAGCTTTCACCCAGAAATGAGAACATGATTTTAAAACAGGTGAAGAAAAATCCTTTTATTTCTGCTCCAAAACTGACAGCAATGGTCAAGGAAGCTTCTGGGACGGAGGTAAACCCAGAAACAATAAGAAGATTTCTTCGCAAGAATGACTTTCATGGCCGAGTGGCACGAAAAAAACCTCTTATAAGTAAGAAAAACCAAAGCGAACGGCTTGTTTTTGCTCGTCAATATATGACCAAAGATTTTGATTTCTGGAGTACCGTAAGTTAGAACAAACATAAAAATTTAATTAGGCTTATTATTGATATTTAGGTATTGTTTACTGACGAAAGTAAATTTAACTTATTTGGGTGCGATGGAAGAGGCAAAGTATGGCGCAAACCAAACAAAGAGATGGAAGGCAAGAATTTAAGAAAAACAGTAAAGCACGGTGGTGGATCGGTTATGGTTTGGGAATGCATGGCAGCCTCAGGCGTTGAAAATTTGCATTTCATTGACGGTGCTATGAATAAGAATGTTTATTTAAATATTTTAAGAAAAAATTTAAAAGAAAGCGTAGAAAAACTCGGCATTGAAACTAATTTTCAATTTTACCAGGACAATGATCCTAAACATTCAGCATATGATGTAAAGAATTGGCTGCTCTATAACTGTCCGAAGGTTATTAAAACCCCTGCACAAAGTCCGGACCTCAATGTTATTGAACATTTGTGGAACGAATTAGGCCGCCGGATGCAGGACAGGCAGTGTACGTCAATTCCACAACTAAAGAATGCCTTACATGAAGAGTAGAGTAATATAAGTCCTGAGGTTTGCAAAAAATTAGTGGAATCTTTGCCTAACCGCTTACAAGCTGTTGAAACCCAAAAAGGTGGATCTACAAAATATTAATTTTGCGTTATGTTCACATAATGCTAATTTTTTATTAATAGCCCGACTTTAAATGTGAGACTGAAAAGTGACCTTATTTAAGTTAAGCCTTCGTATACATTTAATAAAAGAACTTGGAATAAATTGTTTTTGTTGTTTTTAAACAAAAGAACTTTTGTGATAAAATAAACAAAATTAAATCGAATTTTTCTTCCGTCAGCTTATTGGGACTAAAAGTTTTTTCATGTGACTGCCCGACTTTAAATGTGAGTGACTATATACTTATATAAAAAAATTTTTTGGAAATAAAAACTATTTAAAACTGAAAAAGAAATTGAAAAAATGTGTCCAAATACATATCGTCTATTATTTGTTAGAGGATTGTGTTCAATATACAATTCCCAAAAGAATCTTCTGTTGATTATCTGGCGAGTAACAATAACGAAAACGTCTACTTTTTTACAACTTATCTTACACGATCGTAATACAAACTTGGAATGTATGTTAAAGGATTGCAAATTTTTTTGTTTTTATTTTCTTCATATTTTTAATTGATTTTTATATTATAGATAAACAGAAATAAACCGCGTACAATAATTTTTTGTTTGTTTTTTTTTTAGATAGTAAGTCAGTGTGAATTATATATGCACAGTATGAAAATATCAAATGAATTTGTGCTGTTTCTTATCTGAGTCATACAAGGATTATTTGGCTGATACCTTGATGAGCTGTAAGATAATATATACACGAGTCTCAGACGATTTCCTATACGATTAACGTAAGCTTTTTGTTGAGTTGCGTAAGAGTCTCATCAAGGCCCTTGTAACACTTACTTCCGTGCGAGAGATCGTCTGTGATTAAAAAATGAGCTCGTCAACGATCAAAAACACTCCTCATGAGTTTCCCAGTAGAGTCTTCGACGATTGAAAATGCTGTGTTTCGCAGTTTACAACAAACAATAATAAATAAAAGTAGTTTTTCCTTAAATGGTGTTTGCTCTTCCATAAAGAACGTCTGGGCACCCCTGGTGTAAGATATGAGCGTGAAATTTTGATTCCGATAAAAAGAAGGCTATAAAATCTTGCCTTCATTTTCTGTGTGTCTAAGAATTTCTACATGACTACAAAGCATTTATATTCTAGCACCTGTTTTGAATGTACAATACATTTCGATATATCTCAAAATGCAGACGGACCAGCTGACGTTATTTTACCCAACTTAGATGCAATAACACATTTGCAACACATCAATTGTGACAAATATACTACAGCGCGTTTAATGTTAAGCTTATTCTAAGCATAAAGGAGTAAACTTTATTAAACTAAATATATGTTGTTAAATTTTTGCGCCAACTCGTAATCACACTTTAGCTGCTTTCATACTAATTTAGTGATTTTATCTCTTTTCAGACCTTCTATTTAGAAACGTGCGGCAGCGAAGTTTGTTCCAAAATTGCAAAATTTTGAGCAAAAACAACGTAACAACATCACTCAAGAGCTGTTGAACATCATCAACGACCATCCAGGTTTCCTCAAAAAGGTCATAACTGGTGACTATGACATTGAAACCAAAGCTCAATCATTTCAATGGAAACGTCCGGAAGCGCCAAGACCGAAAAAAGCACGTCAAGTTCGTTCAAATTTGAAGGTTTTGCTCACTATGTTCTTGGACTGCAATGGCATGGTATGGCGTGAATTCTTGTCACAAGGTCGTACGTCAATAAAAAATACTACCTTGAAGTTAGGTGCCGTTTGCGCGAAGAATTGTGGAAAAAACAATAATGGATTTTGCACTATGATAACTCACCAGCTTACACAACGATGCTTGTGCGTTTGTTTTTGGTCAGAAACAAAACCGTTAACATGCCTTAACCGCCGTATTCACCGGACTTGTTCCCCGCTGAGATTTTCCTCCTCCCAAAACTGAAGACACCGTTGAAAGGAAAGCGTTTTGCTACGATTGAGAAGATAAAAGAAAAATCGAAACAGGAGCTGTTGGCGATACGAAAAAGGGCATTTCAAAAGTGTATCGTGGATTGAAAAAAACACCAGCATAAGTGTATTATATCTGAGGAGCACTACTTTAAAGGGGTCAAGATAGTTTTTGATGAATGAATAAACACTTTTTGAAAAAATTTAGATTAACGGTTATTTTTTTTATCAGCCCTCGTACACTTGTTTTTGTCTTTCCGCATTTTTATTTATATGTGCAAGTCATACGTCCCCAAGTACTCTTTCAAGACTTTCCTCTTCCTCATATCTATTTTCCTAGTTCAAATACAATACACTACATATATGTAGGAGCCACCTCCTGTGATCACGCCGAGAACAGAAGAGTGATCACTGATATACGAGTAACAATGCCTCTCATGATTTCTACCAATCAGTGATGAGTGCAACCATTAGTTCAACAACAATCATTTTCTGTTCATTCGTCTAATGAAAGTGAACCACAAGAAGGAAAAAGATCTACTTATTAATCCGTCTGCACTCGCGCAAACCCAATATTAAATTATTACCGAACTATTTAAAACAGTAACAAACTCCAAATTAAAAGTTTAACTTGTTTATTCCTGTAAATTATTCGGTATTAAGTACTTAGTGTAAAAAGTGATATATATTAATAAATACCGCTGTTTTGTATCGTTTGATAAAAAGTTACGGAGGTTTTATTTTATATACATATGTATATACTCGTATGTATTTTTTTCGCCCTAAAACTCATTGAAACACCCCGAGTACTGGTGTAAGATAAAGAAGAAAATCAAAAAGGACTGGCCATCGCTTCCAATTAAGCAGCTTAATTGGGAGTGACGGTTTCTTAACGTACTTAACCCAGGAGAGGATAAGGGGAAGCCCAATAGATCAACAATGGTCGTAGTGCAAGTGGCCATTGTGGGCCACATCCCATTCATATGATAAATATGTTGCACCATAATCTACAAGTACCTACCCTACAAGAACAGTGACGGTCAAATAACCGGTCATTTGACCGACATTGTTGACCGAAACATAAGTCATAACTTTCTATCGACCCTACAAGAAATATATGACCGAAACTAATACACTCAAATGTTATTTTCCAACACTTTCACAAAAAATTATACGTATATAATATGTTTGAGAATGTGGTAGAAGAAATATCACACGTACACGAAACTTTCGGTCATTTTCTTCATATTGCCCTTAATAACTTGATAGAAAGTTGTGACCTTTGTTTCGGTCAACAATGTCGGTCAAATGACCGGTCATTTGACCGTCACTGTTCTTGTAGGGGAGTTATTAAGGGCAATATGAAGAAAATGACCGAAAGTTTCGTGTATGTGTGATGTTTCTTTTACCACATTCTCAAACATATTATACACGTATAACATTTTTGTGAATGTGTTGGAAAATAACATTTGAGTGTATTAGTTCCGGTCATCTATTTCTTGTAGGGTAGTTATAGGCAGCGTAATATATGCCTTGAAACCTTTTCCATCGTTTTTTAGCGCTTTCCGAAAATTAACTGCAGGATTTCTAGACTTCATACAGAAAAGTATGTGAACTCCTCACGTAACGTAACGTAACAGTATTACGTTTCCAAAATCCATCCCAATATTACTTCTATTTAAATCACTAGGCATAGAAAACCAAACTTAAATATGATTGATGGTGATTGCACACTTGTTATATATGTATGTTAATATCGTTTTATTTTTAACACAAAACTTCAATCGATAGATTTACATACATATGTGTGTAAAACATAAATTTTTAGTTGTAAGTTATTTCCATTTTGAAATAATGTTATTTCAACGTGGTGTCTAGTTAATTTGTCATATTTGTTTGTTTCTTCATTCGCTGTGCTATACACAACAGTAAAGTTGTTTAGTTTGGAAGCTTAAAATACATTAAAATTTATTTTTTTAACTTCTTTAAAAATACCTTTGAACTTCTATTTCTTTTTTAATATTATAAGCACTTTAACTTGGCCAAATAATCTCTCTTTAATCTTTTCCTATAAAAAAAAATACCTCTAAAGCATTCAAATTAACAAAAAAACGCAATAATGCGAAAAAAAAACAAAAATTAGCATAAGATATTATTTTCTGAAAAAATTTTCATTTCATTTTGTTCAAGATATATAACAAAAAAAACACACAAAATTGTTCTCAATAGTGAACGAAAAAAGTCGCCAATATATTAAAATGCTTAAACGTTGATATGCGTTTACGTCCCATGCGAAAATAGCAGACGGAGGAGATTGCGACCCATTTAAGCAACCAGCCAGACATACATACATATATACATGTATCTTAGATAAACATTTGTGTTTTTATATATCTTTTTTAGTTTTTTTTTCTATAATATTCTTAATGATTATGAATTTCAAATTGCTTTTAACATGTCGTACATTTTTTCTTCACGAAAAAAAAAATACCTTGAAATTTTTCTTTATATTTGTTTCTTAATATTTTTCTTTATTAACAATAACTTTTCATTTCGTTTTGCTTTTTTTTTATTTTTAAAATATTTTTTTTTTTTTTTTTAATTTAAAAAAAATGTATTGAAACACATTTTTTTTGTATTTAATTTTAAACGACTTTAAGGTCGTTGTAGTTTGTTGTCAATTTTTTAGCCACAAACAAACGCTCACTTTGCTGTTTAGCAAAAAGAAGAGAAACGAGGCGTAACGTTCTGACACATATTCGTTTTATACCGACGCGGCCACAACGTTTCGCTTTAAGCTTTTGACACAAACTGTTTGTTGCAAATATTTCGTCTACAACAAGAAGCTGTTGGCTGCAAGAAAATTCCTGCTTTTATTTTCATTTCAGCCAGATGTTTTTGTGAAAAGTCTCTTATGAGCACAAATTGTTCCCAGTATAATACGTTTCCGTTACTGCTTGTCCGAAAGGAAAATTCTCTCTTAATATTTTTATATAATTCAGTTAATTCTCTCCGGTAATCTAAATTTATTTCTCATTTCTTTTTAGGGTCAATGTGTAGTTTTCATTCATTTATTTGTTTTCATTTGCGTTGCGTTTGTAAAACATGTGTTTCTATTTGTTTTTCTTTTAGATTTTACAGCGACAGCAAATCGTTCTAAACAAAAATAAAAATAAGAAGATTGTAAAACAAACAACGTTAAGAGCATTTGTGCTACACAAACAAACATATAATTGCAACAAATTGCATAAATTCCGCGCAAAAATAAACTTTCATGAATTTAAAATAATTTCTAGAATTTTTCAGACATTGAAAATAAATTCTTCAGATATAAACACGGAAAAAGTTTATTTTTGTGTTAATAAATTTTAAACAATGTTACCATCTTGAAGTAAAACACTTCGGGCTGTTTTCCGAACTGAAATATAAAAATTTCGATGTTTTGAAATCAGTTTGCTACACAATTTGGTTTGAATTATTTTAGATTCTTGAAAAATAATGAAAATTATAGATTTAGTAAAATATTGAAAAAAAATTTTTTTTGCAGATATCGGTCCATATATACCCGCGATATAGCCTGAACCGATTTTTCCATTAACATTTTTTTCTGAAAAGCAATTCTCGTTATAAAAGAAAGTTACTAAAATACTGCAAATATGAAATAGATTTTGTAAAATATTGAAAAAATTTTTTTTCCAGATATCGGTTCATATATAACCGAGATATAGCTTAAACAAACTTTTCCATGAAAATTAAAGATTTCTTTTTCGGAATGGTGATTACAAGTCAAAAATATTTTTTTCCCCGATATCGGCTTATATATATTCGAGCATATTCAGTTCAAATTTGTAATATATACTACACATATACGTGACTATCGTGAAGGGTAATTTAGATTCGGGCCCAGCGAATATACCACACTCTTACTTGTTTTTATTAGAATCAGCTATTTAGCTTGCGGCCACAAACATATTTTAAAAGCAAATTAAATTATTAACAACAAATATTCTCTATCTAGACAGTGTCACCAAAAAGACACCATAAATGTTGAAAAAAATGTTGACATGGATACACTTAACCCCATGATTCCTTCAGGGAATGTACAGGCCCTCTGATAGCAGATTTATATTTTCCAACTTAAATAAAAAGCATAATAATTGACACAAGGATTTATTAAGAGCATTGACTGATGGAATGGAAATTAGCATTTTATTTTTTAGAGAGTATGTCATCCACATCCCTGCAGAAATCGAGACTACTTCTTACATGCGTGTAAAGAGTACTCCACAAGGGACCAGGACTAGTCCAAAAGTAATCCAAATATATGGGAACAATATGCTCCATTTTACATTACAATGTCCTAGGAGAGGACCATGTAATCCAAAAAAACATTACATCAGACTAATCCAAAAACTAGTCCAAGTAACTACTCCACAAATTATTAACACAGATTTAGTCTTGAAATTACGTCAGGCCACTACTCCATGGATTACCACAGAAAACTAGTTTGGAAACCATTTTTAAATTACTCTGATGTGAATACTCCATGGAATACCACAAGAAACTACTTTGAAAACTATAATTTTATAAAATTTGGAGCACTTTTGGGGTGTTTTTGCAAAAAAAAAATCAGATGAAATATAATCACAAAATTTTTCGTATAAATTTTTTTTTTTCATTTACTAAAAGACTATTATGAAAAAAACATTACATAAAAATGTAAATAAATAATTGCAAACATAACAATTGTATTCATAGAATATACCTGGACTTACGGAATTCAACTTTGGGGACCTACTAGTAACTCAAACCTTGAAATTCTTCCAAGATTCCAGATAAAAATATTAAGAACAATAACTAATGCTCCATGATTTGTGAATAATAAAAATATTCATCGTGACTTAACATACCCATGGTTAAAGCTGAAATTAACAAATCCTGTGATAGATATTTATTTATTAATAATAATAAAAAAAATCATTCGGCTTGTCAGAAAACGCACTAAACAAAACATTGCGTAACAGTATTACCATAGTTGTCTTTTTTTAATAATGTGTTGCGAGAATTGTAAAATATCTTTTTTTTTCGTTATCATGGGCCATGTTTGCATTACATCGAACTACTTTGTAACTACTCCTTTTTATTTAAAACGGATCATGTACTCCAATAATTTCTGCAGGGATGTCTTCCTTCAAGTTGAAATTGTGTATGTACTAATTTCTCAACGAATATTTTCCTTTAAAGCCACAAAAGATTAGGGATTGTCATTACAACACCTTTCGTTGACTTAGCCCCATAAAAAAAAAATCCATGGGAAATAGCCCGGGTGACCTCAGTACCCATGGGATGCCCCCAAAACGACTGATCAGTTTTTGGGGGAAATTTTCCGGAGGCAAATTAAGCGATTTTTAAGCTCTTTTAAGATAATTAAGCTCTGGATGTGTGTGCAGTTGCTTCATCCTGTTGAAAGCAGGTATGTGAAGAGTGCGATGGACGAGCCGGCAGGTTTAGCAAAAAGAATTCCGTAATCTTGCGTTGACATTCGTCGTCTGGCCTCGAGAATTTAAAAAAAATGGTCCAATTACTACCTTACTTACTACCCTATTCTCTTTACCCAGAGGTATTTGTTAATTTTTCTTATGCTTTCTGTAGTTGAACTTTAATTAATTAGGTTTTTTTTTATTTATAAATATTTATACATATACGGCCATGTCACAGAATTCACTTCCATTCGGAAATGGAATTGAATTGGTTTTTCAATTCTTCAAAAAACGAAAATTTAAAACTTTTTCGGAATGAAATCAATTCTATAAGATAATACTAGTTTCATTCTTGCAATTAGAAATGATTTCATTCCGAAAAGTCGCTTAGTTTTTCGTTTTTTGAAGAAGTAAAAAAGGAATTCAATTCCATTTCCGAACGGAATTAAGCTCTGTGACATGGCTGATAATTATTAAAATCGAAAAATATATATAAAAAAAAGGAAAACAAATAGTGAGCAGTCTTATATGTTTGAATCCAAAAAATCTTCATTTTGCTATTAGAACTCCTAAGCAGTATTATGTCTTTAAATTTTATATGAAGCTTTTGATAACCATTAAAGATGGGAATTCGTCGTCTGCTAAAAAAAAAATCATGACTACCTGTCATCTTCTGAAAATTTTGCTCTATGTTAATGCCAAAACAAAGGAAAACCTCTTTAATTATTAAAACTGCTGTAATAATAATTAATATGAAATGTTTTTTTTTTTTATAAATAAGGCCGTAAATGTATCATGACTCAAGATATAAAACTTAAATTGTCCTTTATTAAGCAAATGATTCGATTCACTTTCTAACTTTAGATTTAATTAAGTAAAGTAGCTCTATAATACACGTGTGTCAAGAGGTTAAATTGTTACATAAAACCGAACTAAACTTTTTAATAACTTCTTGCAGGAGCATTTATGGTCGACAAAACACCCACTTAATCGCTGCCTCAGTGAACACTTGGCGTTTATGTGCGGCAACGGAAACGCTTTAAGATGAAAATATTTTTATATGCTCAACTAGTTACCTTTTTATTAATTTAGTGCTTAATAAATTAAGGAGTTAATAAATTTTATTAATATTTAAGAGTGATTTACGAACTCTCTTCATTTAAAATTATATAGCACTTCTGAGCATATACATATACAAGAAATATGTGTGTTTGTGTGCGTGTGTGTGCGTAGACACTATTCATTTGTTACAATACAAATACATATGCATATGTATGAATGAACTAGTAATAAATTTAAAGTGCCATTGTTCGTACTAAAAGCATAATGATGCACACATTTGCTACTAATTTCAGAGAATTTTCATTTTAATTTAATTTACATTTTGTTCTATCGTATAAATTTAAAAAAAGCAGCATCATGCAAGTTCCTACACTTGCACGCGCTTCTGTAACGGTCCAGCGGTGAAAGTATGGAGGCCATTGAATGTCAGGGCTTCTAAATACTATTTTGTTAAGAAAGAACATTATTTAAATTTTAATTATTAGATAGATTTTCAATTTATACGCATTTAAATTTCACTTGGTTCTGTGCGTTTCATCCAGTTTTGTCATATTTTTGCAAA
The DNA here is from genome assembly GCA_914767995.1 of Thecocarcelia acutangulata. NCBI lineage: Eukaryota > Metazoa > Arthropoda > Insecta > Diptera > Tachinidae > Thecocarcelia > Thecocarcelia acutangulata. The sequence goes on from OU612095.1 coordinate 93,352,532, forward strand.
ACATCTTTTATGTTCTGAAAAAAAAACTTTTTTCGCCCAAAAAAAAAGTTTTGTTGTATGTGTGTTTATTCTATTGTATTTAAAAAAAGTAAACATAATGTTAAGAGTTTTTAACACATCTAACCCAGTGTGCAATTGTTGATCTGCTTGTAAAAATAGTACAAAACATTCACACATATAAGATAAAACTAAAAAACATAATACACAAACAAACAAACATACATGCTTTAAAGTACACAGAAAAAATTATAGTAAAAATAATATCAACAAAATTTTTGTCTGAAAAAATAATTTGTATGCTTATAACGAGTGATTTTTTTGCTATTATCTTTTTGGCAACACTAGTTTTGACAGCTCACGCACGTTTTGTATCTTGTGTCACTGTCAAACATCTTCAGTTTGGTCTATAATTTAATCATGAATCGTCTTACAAACGAACAACGCTTGCAAATTATTGAATTTTATTACCAAAATGCGTGTTCTGTTAAGAAAGTTCATCGCGCGCTTCTTCCATTTTATGGTTAGCTTAATCGACCTACTGAGGCTTCCATTCGGGCTATTGTAAAAAAATTTCGCACCAAATTTACATTGTTGGACATTAAACCACCAACACGATTACGTAGAGTGCGAACTGAAGAAAATATCGCAGCCGTATCGGCCAGTGTTGGTGATGACCGTGAATTATCAATTCGGCGCCGTTCGCAGCAATTGGGCCTCTGTTACTCCACTACGTGGAAAATTTTGCGGAAGGATTTGGGTGTGATGCCTTATAAGATACAGCTGGTGCAAGAATTGAAGCCAAACGACCTACCACAACGCCAAATTTTTGGTGAATGGGCTCTTGAAAAGTTAAATGAAGATCCACTTTTTTATCGAAGAATTGTGTTCAGCGACGAGGCTCATTTCTGGTTGAATGGATACGTGAACAAGCAAAACTGTCGTATTTGGAGTGAAGAGCAGAACAATAAGCAACCGTTTGGTGCGGATTATGGGCTGGCGGCGTCATTGGGCCGTATTTCTTCAAAGATGATGCGAATCACAACGTTACTGTGAATGGTGAGCGCTACAGTGCGATGATAACAAACTTTTTCTTGCCCAAAATGGAAGAGCTTGACTTGCATGACATTTGGTTTCAACAAGACGGTGCCACATGCCACACAGCACGCGAAACAATGGACCAATTGAGAGGCGAGTTCGGTGAACAGTTTATTTCACGCTTGGGACCAGTCAATTGGCCGCCCAGATCGTGCAATTTAACGCCTCTAGACTATTTTTTGTGGGGCTATGCTAAGGCTAATGTCTATAGCGACAAGCCCGCTTCGATTGACGCACTGGATGCCAACATTGCCAACATTATTCGTGAGATACCGGCCGAAATGTTGGAAAGAGTATGCCAAAATTGGACTAAGCGGATGGACCATTTGAGGCGCAGCCGCGGCCAACATTTGCATGAAATAATCTTCTAACATTAAATTATATCGACCCAACTATCGATCCAAATAAATATTTCATGCATTTTTCTGAATTTTATGTGTTTTTTTTTTTTAATTTCCGATAGTTCTTATAAAATCACCCATTACACAAATATTAAAAAAAAAATAACCTTGGATATCGTATTTTGTTATTGTTTTTTAAATATAGTTGTTTTCGATCAATAATTATTTTTACTATAATTTCGTTTAAATCCACGAATTCCTTTACAGGTCCATTTTCAAACAATTTATTAATTGATTCAACCAATTTCGTTATTGAACACGAAAAAAAATTTTTTCTGTGTACGTAAATCGAATACAAATGATGTTGTTGTTATTCTTGCATTCTTGGTATTTCGTTTTACTATTGTGTGTGGCTGTCACTTGCTTAATGTTTGCAAGCATGTGTGTGAATGTGTGCATGCGTAAGAGTTACAATTGTACATTTATGTCTAGAATTATGAATAGAAAGATAATAATGTACAAGATAATAATGAAGTATATTAGCAGGCAGCTCGGCGGCAATGAGTCAGTTTATTTTTAAGCTTTATGCAAGACTTATAACTATAAGTCAAAGTAAGCAAATCTAGTGTTTTAGTACACAGTGATATCAAGTATAAAAAATAAAGTTGTGAATTATTTAAATTGTAAATTGCAATTGTAGAATCCTCAAAAGCGTTTTTAGAGGCAAGAACGTAACAATATATTCAAAGACAAATTTTTCATAGAAATAAATATAAGCCCTATTCACAATCTTGTGCAAATGGCCTTAGGTTGTACAGGCCGCCAGTTTCATGAAACCAGCCCACTTGGGTCCTTTTGGTCCCGTTGTGTTGTGCAAATGGCCTTGCATCATTGCAATTGCAAAATAGTGGAGTATATTTTTACTTTACACTAACAAAATACACCCAAAAATGTCACTTTTGCAATTGCAGAAATATGCAACCTCAAATGCACAAGATTGTGAATCGAGCTATAATTAAAAAAACAGGCTACGATATCCAACTAAAAAGTAAGGAATAATTAAAAAAAAACTTACGCAATATTGAACGGAAAATAATAGTACTACTGGGAATTAAGCGCTGGGCACTCAGTATATGAAGAATATGACAAACATAAGCTTAATACAATAGTGAACAGCAATTAATAGCCTCATTGAGGAAAATAAAAAAAAGCGGTAATAATCAATAAAACCGGATCCAAAATTACCATTATTAGCTCTGATAAATATTTCACGCCAAAGCGCGTTGAGAAAACCCCGATTCTAAATCGCTTAGCTAACGTGTTCCGAGGTTTCTGTAAATTCCCAAAATCGGCTTCGGAAATCCCCAATTCACTTTTCGCACCAAGCAAGCAGATGACCGTTAATAGTTCAGTTGCTTGGGAATTCCCAAACAACTCGCAACCACTTCGCTAAACAGTTCGGCACGGGCTTTTCATATTCGCTGCGCGTTCTTGCAGTACCATGTGCATCTGAACTATTAACGTCCATTCGCTTTAGCGCGAAAATTTAAGCTGCCGTATTGCTTCCAGCGAAGTAGGGGGATTTTGGGGATTCTATATATGGCTGCTCGAGTAAAATTAGGTCCCCTTTAGTGACTAGTATGCCAAAATTTAAAAACCACTTACTATCCACTTGATGAATACCTCTCTTTATTCATTGATTGCCTGCACCCAGTGCTCTTCATAACTATTAAGATGGGAACTATTCTGCAGTTTAAAACAAAAAACACAAATAACTATTTCAAAAGGCCTTTTGTTCTTTATATTTCACCGATTGTTATAACTATATATGAAGACTTCTTCACTAGCAGAGAAAATTTTACGATTAATGTTTATTTATTTACCTGGTGTTTCCTTCTTTAATTGCAAACTAAAATTTAACATTAGTTGTTGGTGAGCATTTTAGTGAGTAAAATAATAATAAGCACACTTGAGAGAGATTCCTTCTTAATATAAGATTTGGGTAAAAAATGTAATAAAGATTGAAAAATTTGCTCTGCTTTTGAGTAACTCATAGGTAAGATTATTGCAATAGATTTTGCCAATGGCTATAATATGTACTCGTACAATGCAGCATTGAAAATAACACAACATCAGCAAAATTTACTTCAAAATCTAAAATTAAATTAATTGACTGCAATTAATATAAATTTATTTCATACATTTTTGAGGCATTTAAGAGAAATTTCTTGGCCAGTTTAAGTATTCAGGGTGTTCGCCGGGAAGGCATACTACTTTGTATTGACTGTAGTGAAATGTAGCATTATGTAAAAAAATTTTATAATTCTTTTTTAAACGCGTTTACATTGTCGAAGTTTTTTTCTTATCTTGGACCAGTACTCGGGGAATGAGCCCTATTTATGCAGTGCATTGTACCAGAACTAGGAAAATGGGTTGTGAGGAAGGGTATAAATGGAGTAGTATTTGTGAACATTTGACTTGAATTTTCCAGCAAACACGTCTGCAGGCAACTTATTCCACAGGAGAAGCGTACGGCTGAAAAACAAATTCTCTCTGTAATACGTAGTACGATTCCCCGGGCAATCGACCACAAATGGATGAGCTTGGAACGATGCACGCGTGCTACGTAAAAATGTGCGCGTTTCAGGAACAAGATCCCCAATCTCGTCAGAGCAAAATCCATTGTAGTAACGATAGAATAGTGTAACGCGCCGTCGGTGCCCTAGTGAGTTGAATACTGTCACCGATAAGCTTCTTCGCCCTCTTCTGTACACGGTCGAGTAAGTCTAAAATAAAGTTTAAGGTACCTGCCCAAACATGAGAGTTGTATTCCATTTTCGGTTGGAGTGGCTTAGTATACTATTAAGCAAGTCAGATAGTAAGGAGGTCGGTTGGAGTGAAGTACATGTTATACCGTTTCAAAAACCCAAGGCGCTTGAATGTTTCTTGAGACACATAAAAATGTGTTCAGACCAGCGAACGACACATTGAATCGTCATTCCAAGAACATCAAGAGCATCCGATTCCTCAATATTTATACCATCCAAGAGTACAGATGAAGCAGCATTTGCGGTCGTATGTTTGTGTGTTAATAAGCAACATTGGGTCTTACGAGTGTTGAAGGCAATCCTGTTTTTACGATCCCATTCGGAGATTAAAACGTTGGTTTGCTGACTTCAAACGTGGTCGTAGAGACACCGATGATGCAGCACGCAGTGAACGTCCAAATGAGGCGGTAACACCAGAAAACACAAAAAAAATCCACAAAATTGTTTTGGATGATCAAAAAGTGAAGTTGCGTGAGTTAACTGGCCTCGTAAAGATCTCAAAAAAATTTATTGGCTTTATATTGCATAAGCATTTGACTATAAGAAAGCTCTATTCAAATTTGGTGCCGCGTTTGCTCACTGTTGATGAAAAACGAGAACGTGTTGATGATTCTAAGCATTGTTTGGCCAAGTTTAAGCGTAACGAACCGGAATTTTTGCATCGATATGTGACAATGAATGAAACATGGATCCATCATTTCACTCCGGAATCAAAACGATCGTCATCTGAATGGACAGTGCCCAAAAGCAGAAAAATCGGCTGGAAAGATTAGGGATGAGCGTGATGTAATATTCATCGACTATATTGAGTGAATATTATATAGCGTTGTTGGAGCGTTTGAAGGCCGAAATTGCAAAGAAACTTCCGCATACAGCAAACAACAAACTTTTGTTTCATCAAGACAACGCACAAGTCAATCAAAACAATGCCAAAACTACATGAATTGAACTTTCGAATTGCTTCCACATCCACCGTATTCGCCAGATTTGGCTTCCAGCGGCTGCAGGCTGTTCGCAGAACTAAGAAGTAAGAAATTTCAAACGAATGAAGAAATTATCGCGGAAAATAAGGCCTATTTTGAGCTATAAGATAATCGTTCTACAAAAACGGTATTTAAATTCTAGAGCGACACTGTAATGACTGCGTTGCTCTTGATGGAGATTGCGTAGATGAATAAAGCTAATTTTGAACCACAAAAACTGTGTTTTCTTGAATAAGCCCGGGACTTTTCAGTCTATGTTTTAGTATAGATTAATATAGAATTTTTCGTAACTGCAGCTATTTAAATATAATATTTTTTTTCATCTTGGATCAGTACTCAGGGGATAGCCCTTACATATGCACTGCAATGTACTGGAACTAGGAAAATAGATTATGAGAAGGAGAAAAAGGGGAGTAATGTGTGTGAACTTAACACGCGGAACAACCAAAACAAACATTATCACAGCATTTAAAATGTTGAAATTAAATTAGTTAAAACTGATTAGTGCCCGATCAGTGCACGAGTGTATACCTTCGACACTGCTCAGACTAACAAAAATTAGTTCAACACCGCGCACACCGTAAGGTAATAAAATACATTGTGTTAACGCAACTCCTAAAATCACCATAATTAAATGCATGTAATCTGGCAGCATCAATTAAACACCATAAAAAATAACTAGAATTACGTAATAAAAGTTTGATTGTCAAAAAACGTTCCCCCACTATTTATAAAGACTTAATCACTATTTTATAAAGACTTAATCACGAAGCGGTTCAGAACTTCCTGAATATAACCAAAAGAACTAAATTTCCAGAAATTTCCCTACCAAATAGTATAGTATATATTTCTTGAATTTTCTATATATTAATAAAATTTATTTGTTTATAAGGAATTTTAACATAAGTACACTGCCTAATAAATCAAGTCTTTTATTGCGCTTTGTACTTTGTTCGAAGTCCCCAGGCAAATTGCTGGCTCGGCCTATAGCCCTCTCATCGCATAGGATGAACATAAAAAAGAAATTAATAATAACAAATAGAGAAAAAACAAACGACAGTAAAAAAATAAAATAATAAAAAATAATACAGGTGCATGCATACACGATGCAAAAAAAAAAAAACTCTACATATTCCGGTATAATTAATAATAAACATAAGTATAGGTACAGAAAATAGGCACCACAACGAAAAACACTAGTGTACAGAACGAAAGACAAAACACTTTTTATCTTTATTAAACTATAAAATTATATAGGTCAGGTTCATTTTTGCAGCAATTAATTTTATACTTTTTAAATATTAGCAACCAAATATTTTTTATTATTGTACTTTAGTTTTAGTTGTATAATCCTTCATAAATAAATATTTCATTATTTAATGGGAAAATTTTTACAACAAAAACCAATTCCTAAACAATAAATACTATTAAATTATTAAAAACCAATACAAATTGTTGTTTTAATCATCAAATTCTTATTTACATACCCACAAAAACCGCACACAAATGTTTATGTATACATACGAGTACATATGTATGTGTATGTATTCATATCGTGTGTGTAAAATGCCAAAGCTGTTGAAAAAGCAACTTTTCACATCCTGCCTGCCCACAGATACGAGTATTTTCTGTTTATGCAGATGGCTGAGTTGTTTTCTTTAAACGGAAATCAAATTATATATTTCGCAAAAAAACAAAAACTTTTAAAAATACTGTGGCAAAATAAAAAAAAAAACGGAATTATACAAAAGCGTTATTGATAGAAATCTATTTTTGTGCATTTACTTGCTTGGCCAGTGGAAGCAGCCAGTAAAAAAGTTTCAGCAATAAAATAAAATATTTATCCAATCAATTACAATAAAAAAAAAAATGTTTTATTACATGGCAAACACAAAAACAAATGCCAAACAAGAGAAACAATAAATAAATTTATATTTAGTTAAAAAATTTGTTTTTACTTACATATGTATACATGTATGTATGTACATATGTATACCCAACAAACATTAAGGTTTCATTTCAAATTGAGAACGACACACGTTTGATATTGATTTGAATTCAAATTGAAAAAGATAGTATTTTCAACAAAAAGAGTAAATTATTTTCAAATTGAGAAATACATACATTTATTCTCAACTTGGTTTCAAATGTAATTCTCAAATGTTTTTCAAATGTGGAATATAAATAGAAACTATTTTTTGCTTAACAAATTCATGTTTCTTTTGATTTATTTGCGATTTTTAATTTAAATTATCTATTATTATTGATCATTTTAGTATTATTTTCTTAGTCTTGAAATTCTCGAAAAAACGATATAGTTGGTTGCTTTTGGCTCTAATAAATGAGACAATTTCATTCAATCTCCCTCCAGCGGCCAAAGTTTCGCTTACAGAAGCGATGATCTATGCACACTTGTAAGTTAGTAATGCACACCATCTCATATACGACCCTAGTATACATTTTCATACTCATTGCCGCATTTGTAGAGTGAACGCCTACCACCTGCACACAAAGTAAGCGAGCTAGTGTGGTGTTCATCCAACAAAAGCTCATTACTTCCTAACATACATTGTAAGCTATCAGTAGGCAGCTCGAATGAAATCTCACATACTTTGTAAGTCGGAAGTAGGCAGCTCGGATACAATCTCGCATATATTGTAAGCCGGCAGTAGGCAGTTCGTACGTACTGCGTACTTCAGTTTTTGGGAATATTCCATTAAATAAATTTGTTCCGTTTTTTGTCTACTGCATTCTTTTATTTTTTTCACTAAATGTTTTATCTTTCTTGTACCTTTTTTAAATTGTTTTCTAGCACTTTTACCTAATTTTGCTAATTAAAATTTTGCAACATAGGCTGACAAAGACGTCGAACGTCTGATTTACAGCTAAAAACTAAAATACATATGTATATAAATGTGATACAAAAGATGAACGTAATTCTTTTTTGGAAACTCCATATACTACTTTCCTACACTTTGTAAGTTATCATTCATTGATTACAAAGTGTTGCACACATCATCGAAGAGAAGTAATGTGGTAGGCAGTGTTCGCCGCTGGGTCAGAGTAGTCTCTCATCATGTGCACACGTCTTTTGTTACTGCTGTCCGTATTTTCTATATGTGTAAGCTCATTAATTAATTTCGTATGAAATTAAAGTGCAACGGAATAGGCAGCAAGTGTTTCTTGTTTTCTTTCTATGTTCTATACTAACGAGTGATTTTTTTGCTATTATCTCTTTGGCAACACTAGTTTTGACAGCTGACGCACGTTTTGTATCTTGTGTCACTGTCAAACATCTTCAGTTTGGTCTATAATTTAATCATGAATCGTCTTACAAACGAACAACGCTTGCAAATTATTGAATTTTATTACCAAAATGCGTGTTCTGTTAAGAAAGTTCATCGCGCGCTTCTTCCATTTTATGGTCAGCTTAATCGACCTACTGAGGCTTCCATTCGGGCTATTGTAAAAAAATTTCGCACCAAATTTACATTGTTGGACATTAAACCACCAACACGCTTACGTAGAGTGCGAACTGAAGAAAATATCGCAGCCGTATCGGCCAGTGTTGGTGATGACCGTGAATTATCGATTCGGCGCCGTTCGCAGCAATTGGGCCGCTGTTACTCCACTACGTGGAAAATTTTGCGGAAGGATTTGGGTGTGAAGCCTTATAAGATACATCTGGCGCAAGAATTGAAGCCAAACGACCTACCACAACGCCAATGAGCGACGAGGCTCATTTCTGGTTGAATGGATACGTGAACAAGCAAAACTGCCATATTTGGAGTGAAGAGCAGCCAGAAGCATTGCAAGAGCTATCAATGCATCCACAAAAACAACCGTTTGGTGCGGATTATGGGCTGGCGGCATCATTGGGCCGTATTTCTTCAAAGATGATGCGAATCACAACGTTACTGTGAATGGTGAGCGCTACCGTGCGATGATAACACACTTTTTTTTGCCCAAAATGGAAGAGCTTGACTCGCATGACATGTGGTTTCAACAAGACGGTGCCACATGCCACACAGCACGCGAAACAATGGACCAATTGAGAGGCGAGTTCGGTGAACAGTTTATTTCACGCTTGGGACCAGTCAATTGGCCGCCCGGATCGTGCGATTTAACGCCTCTAGACTATTTTTTGTGGGGCTGTGTTAAGGCTAATGTCTATAGCGACAAGCCCGCTTCGATTGACGCACTGGAAGCCAACATTGCCAACATTATTCGTGAGATACCGGCCGAAATGTTGGAAAGAGTATGCCAAAATTGGACTAAGCGGATGGACCATTTGAGGCGCAGCCGCGGCCAACATTTGCATGAAATAATCTTCAAACATTAAATTATATCGACCCAACTATCGATCCAAATAAATATTTCATGCATTTTTCTGAATTTTATGTGTTTTTTTTTTTAAATTTCCGTTAGTTCTTATAAAATCACCCATTATATACACTGCGCACTGATCAGTTTTAACTAATTTAATTCCAACATTTTATATGCTGCAATAGAGTTTGTTTTAGTATTTCGTGTTGATATTGTTAAACCTCTACGAACACTACTCCGTCTTTTCTTGCCGTCATAACCTATTTTCCTAGTTCCGGTACAATGTGCTGCTTATGTAGGGGTCATCCCCTGAGTACTGGTCCCTGATAAAAAAAAAAATAAAACAAAAAAAAAATAAATAAAATAAAACAAAAAAAAAATATATATATATATATATATATATATATATATATATATATATATATATATATATATATATATATATATATATATATATATATATATATATATATATATATATATATACATATATATATATCTTAAATTAAATTCAAATGTTAAAATCAAACCATTGAAAAAGTTTTGAAAATTATAATTTATATCAAATGATAAAGACATTTTATATCAAATGTTGGATTTCGCGTTTGTTGGGTATGTGTAGCTCTAAAGATGAGCGATAAACGTGTACTATTTTATGAAATCATGTATTTTATGCATTTAGTTGAATTTCCTGATAAAATCCCAGTTGGAATTTCATATGCGCAACTGAAGCCGTATGCAACTGAGTGCCATTCAAACTAATGTTTGGTAGAAAATCAAAGACTATTTTTGACACACATACGAGTATGTGACAAGGTTAAAAATAAGTTGATTAAACATTTTGATGAAGAGCGGCAGCAAGTTAGGAAGGAGGTATAGCGCGAAGCGGATGATAGCACACGTAGTTTAGTCGCAAGCTCAGTTTATATCAATGTGCTTGCAAGCACATATCTGGAGGTACATTAGAGCGACTCACCAAAAAAGTTCTCGATGTACCCCTGTGTAAAATGCACCTTTTACTTGTTTTAGATCACATCTAAAATATTTCGGCTGGACTATTTTAAAATTTTTTTTTTTTTGTTTTTAACTTTATTATTTTATTTATTGAATCTACATAAGAAATGTAATGACAATAAGTATTCAATTCTTAATACTAAAAAAAAAATTGTGATTAAAGTCCTGCCAGTGCTGGACAAAAATTTATTTTTATGCGAATATTATTTCAGAATTCAGTCATCTGTTTAGAGCTCGAATGGTAGCCAAAGTATCCCTCCTTCTCAGACGGGTATGGCCACCAAAGTTAGGAATATTAACTGCCAGAGGATTTGGATGGAATTCAAGTTTGTTAATATATCTTGCCGCGTACTTCACAAATTCAGATTTCACAAAAGGTTCAGATCTGCGTGGATTCGTGAGTTCTTGACGTACCATGGAGCATCTGTAATTCTACGAAGAATTCTATTTTGACTTCTTTGAATTTTTTCAATGTTGGATGACGAGGCTGTGCCCCATAATTGAATCCCATAGCACCATATTGGCTTTAGAATCGAGTTGTACAGCAAAAGTTTACAATCAAGCTTCAAGGTCGAATTTCTGTCTATTAGCCAGTTAATTTGCACTGCTTTCAATTTCATTTGCTTTACTTTTAAAAATGGGTCTATTTTTGCATGTTTTGTCAATCTGAGAATCTATAAACCATAAGCGAGTGTTATGTAAGTCTGCACGCGTATCTTGAATAATTTATAAAGCTTCCTAAAAATTACAAGTAGTAATTCATAGTGTTACATGTAGCGTGTTATTGTGCTGCAAACGGCATTCTTTCTAGAAAGAAAATGGTGGAGAAAATTGTCAGTCTCGTAAACATGTCGTATGAACAATTTGGGCAGGGCTGGAAAGGAAAACCAAATTACGCATCTTAAAATTTTGCGTAAGCATTTTTGTTTATTTTTATTTGCTTTTCTTTTTATTGCGTAGTTAGTACTGGTAGTTGCCCTGTCGGCTATTATTTTCTTTGACTTAATTAAAATGACATTTGTTGATTAAATTTTGTACAATGTTTTTTTAAGAGTAAGCAACACTTTTATGACAGATTTTATTTGAGATTTCATTGTTCTTATCATTCCTTTTCTGCAAGCTACTTATGCATGTACTTATGTATACGAGTATACTAATGTAATGTTGTATTTATTTATACCACAAAATATTAACTCAAAAGAAAAGAAGACTAATTTCAAATGCAATTACTTGTCAGCAAAAATAAACAAGAAACATTCTGTTATTCAAATGTTGTGATTTCTCTGTGACTTCTACATTCTAAATCTTTTTTATTCAACTCAGGTAGAGAATGAGGTTGTTAAAGCGAACTTTATGTTCAGGTAATACAATAGATATGTACAATGCAAATATTTATAAGTTTAATCATTAATAGACATTTTAAGGCTTCTTTTGGCCAAAATAATAAACTTGATGAAAATTTGTTTAAATATTCGCTTGAAGCGTTATGCTTTCATACATACGAGTAGGTAGGTATTGTATAAGAACAAAGACGAATAGAGTTTTGCAAAATAATGTCTGGTGTTCTATTCAGCTATAAAATAAATTATTAGGCCTATTCACAAACTTGTGCAAAAAGCCTTACATTATTGCATTTGCACTAGCAAAATGGTCACAAAATATTTTAATTTCTTTTAATTTGTTTTTTATGTTCGTTCTATGTGCGCGGTGTTGAACCAATTTTTGTTATTCTGAGCAGTGACGAAGGTATAACACTGGGCACTTAACATTTTAAATGCTGTGATAACGTTTGTTTTGGTCGTTCCGTGTGTTAAGTTCATATTCTGTTTTCCTAGTTCCAGTACAATGCACTGCATATGTAGTGGCTATCCCCTAAGTACTGGTCCAAGATAAAAAAAAAGCTCGCAACTTCACAAATTTTGCTATTTCATAGGCACCAGATTGTGAGTAGGGCTGTTGTAATAAACTTTTTAATTTTAAAAATGTTTATCTTGATGTTTTTGCTTGAAGCAAACCAACTGTTGATAACTTAGAAAAGAACATGAAATCGCAATAAAATGTTTATATTTCATACATTTCTATTAATTTAAATTATTATTTGTTGGTTGAGCTAAAGGTCCACTTTTAAAAATTATAGTTCTTTTTTTCCTTCTCATTTCTGTTAATATTAATTATTAAGCAAATTTAATCGAAATAATTTAAATATCTGTTATTCCGTATTCATGCAATATATTCACTGATTCAGTGAATTCCCTTATTTTTTTTTAGCTTTTTCTTATGTATTGAACCTTCACAATGTGAACTAACAATAAGTATTCACATCTTAATACTAAATTCAAAAAATTAACTGAGTCCAGCCAATGCTAAACAAAAAGTCAAAAAAGCGCATTTAATATCGTTAAAATCACCTGTTTAACACTCTGATGGTGGCAAGGGTAACCCTTCTTCTCAACCGAGTGTGACCGCTAAAATTAAGTACGTTTCATGCAAGAGGGTTTGGGTGAAGTTCCAATTTGCAGATATACCTTGTTGCATACTTTGAAAATGTATCTTTCAACAGTGGAACACACAGATCCTTGTGGATTAGGGAGTTTTCTACATACCATGGAGTTCGAAGAATTTTGTTTTGTCGCCTTTGAATTTTTTCAATGTTTGCCGCCCTAACTGAATTCCGTAGCACCATATAGGCTTTAGTATTGCGTTGTACACTGAAAAAATTTTGTTCCGAAATTCTCTGAATTTTGACATTACTTTTATGAATTTTTTTATTATTTTTCAACCATTGTAACTTTTTATAGAAATAATGAAACAAATTTCATTAGATTATTTTAATGAAAACCTTCATAAAAGTAATGAAACATTTTAATAAGAAACATGACTTATTTTCATTAAAAGTATGAAAGACAAATCATATGATTAGTGAAATAATTTCTCTAGATCAAAGAATCAATTTCATAAAGCACATGAAAACTGTACTTTAAATTAATGAAAAAGTAACATTTATTTAATGAAATAACTTCTTTGTACTAATGTAATATATTCATTAAAAATATCAAACTCCTTCATAAGGTCAATGAAGTTATTTCATTTATCTAATTTTATTATTTATTGAGCACCTGAAAAATTTACATTAACTCAATGAAATAGTTACATTTGTTTAATGAAATAATATCATAACACAAATTAATATAATATGTTCCCAAAAATGTACGTAATAAGATCAATGGAATTATTTCATTTATTCATTGATACTTTATTTCATTACACAAACAATATTCCTAGCTTTTGTGGAATTGTACCTAATTATGATAAAAGGAAATGTTGAACAAGTATTCACCAAATAAAACAGATTTTATTAATTCAAATGACTTCAATACACTGGTATTTAAAATGTTTTAAGCTATTGTTATGCTGATTTGAGTACATGCACATACATATGTACATACATACCCCAGTTCCGTAGCCAGAAATTTATTTGTCCTTGATCTAATGAATTTTAGTTCATTGGAATTATGAAACTCATAAAACTTACATTTTAATAAAAAAAAAAAGTTGACTTTTTTTAAACTGTAGCTCAAGATTAATAAATGCGCATTAATATATCTTACCAAAATTCAAAGATTTAAAAAAAAAATTTAATTTTGTTGTAGTCATAAATCCAATGATTTTTTTTAATGAAACTATGAAACTTAATGAAACCATTCTGATGGAACTATTTCATAATATATATGAAGTTTCATGCATATTGTGAAAAGTTTTTTTTATTGGATTAATGAAAAATATTTAATGAAACAGTTTCATTAAATATATGACGCATAATTCTTTCAGTGTATAACAAAAGGTTGCAATCAAATTTCAATGGAGAATTTCTGCCCATAAGCCAATTTAATTGCGCTGCTTTTAATTTCAACTGAGTAACTTTAGCTTCAATGTGAGACTTCCACGTCAGCCTACGGTCGAGGTCAAGGTGCATTAATGTCTGCACGGTGGCAGCACTAGAGTAAAATTACAACAATACAACAAAAACAGGTAAGCTATGTTTGCCAAAAATAATTGTAACTTTTTTCACAATTATAAACTATGAATGTACCTTTTCACAATCATAAATTATGTGGGTGGATGCTGATGAGTAGTGTAGCGACTACGAAATAGCTAGTTGTCACCCAGCTAAAGATTTGATTATTATTTTTCTTGTCTTCTTCAATCAATAATTATTGATCACAGCAAATTTGTATTGTAAAAAATCCTTCTTAAGAAAAAAACTTAAGAAAGGAAAAAACTTCAACTAAAAACCTGATGTACATATGTACAAACCAAACAATTTTTAATTTAAAAAATTATAAAATTTCAACAAAAATTTAACAAATTAATAAATTATTTTTATTTGAATTATTTTTATGTTCACAAAATAGTTTTTATATGTTTATTTCAGAATAAAACACCAAATTCACTTTCAAAAATGTAAACAATACATTTGACGTAAATGGCTTACCATACTGCCAGTAGCAAAAAATTGTCACATGCCGTAGCGCTGCCACCATGTAGATGTTAATGCACCTTTGGGCGAGGTGAATACCAAGGTAGTTGAATTCATTATCAAGGTGCATTAACATCTACATGGTGGCAGCGCTACGGCATGTGACAATTTTTTGCTACTGGCAATATGGTAAGCCATTTACGTCAAGTGTATTGTTCACATTTTTGAAAGTGAATTTAGTGTTTTATTCCGAATTAAACATTATTTTGTGAACATAAGAATAATTCAAATAAAAATAGTTTATAATTATGAAAAGGTACATTCATAGTTTATAATTGTGAAAAAAGTTACAAATATTTTTGGCAAACATAGCTTACCACATGCCTTTTCTTGTTGCATTGTTGTAATTTTGCTCTAGTGGTGCCACCGTGTAGACGTTTAATGCACCTTGTTCATTATGCTGCGGAATAGGTGAGTTGTTGATTTGGATAGGCGAACATGATTTTTTTCGCAGCGTGAATGTAATATCAGTACAGTAACTTTGAATTTTCAAAATTTTAGCCATTTCTCTAATATTGAAATATATTCCTGTAAATTAAGCTTTAAACACATAGACGACAGCAGACAGCAAGCAGAAATCTGTCAAAAATAAAATACATGTGTTTAAATGCACACGATTATTTTAACGACATCACAGCAGCACGACTTCACAACAGCATTTGCTGCTGCTACCAACTGAAACTAATTTCTATTTTCATAGGCAGCAAAATGTAAATGCAGTGTTGCCACAAGAATTATAAATTGGCAAGAATAATAACTAAAATTTTTTTAAAATATTTAATAGAAATAAACATCACATAAATCAAATAAACCAATAAATTGATTAGTTTTTACAGTTTTACGTGATATTATTACGTTTTCAGTCAGTAATTTTAGTTTTATTCATGTAAAATATATATGTGGCACCTCTGAAATTTGCATTGTTTAAATACACATAGTACTGCTGCTGTCTTTAAAATAATTATGTTGCTGATGAGATGGCAGCATTTGAAGCTAACTTGTACTTTGTACTCGTGAAGTTGTGAAGTCTGCTGTCGTCTATGTGTTTAGAGCTTTACGTGAAGCCAGTTGATGGTTTTCATGAGCACTGCAGAATGCTGTGTCATCTGTAACTCCTTTACTAAATATGAAAAAGAATCTTTAATAATAATTTTTTCAATTGCAAATAAAATGCCTCAAACAGAACAATAGAGCGCAACAATTGTTGTGCGATTTTGTAACTTTTACTGCGATAATCGAGGCGTGAAAATAATTGTAGCGTGGTTTAATAGAATTTGCTACTCGGTAACATTTTTTGACAATATTTGCTATCGACCAAAATCAGTCGTTATAGGACAAAATACTTGGTGCTAAAGAGTACCCAAATCTTTCTTGCCTGCTTTAGGTACGTAAGTTCTTAAAATACTCATTTCATATCTTCAATTTCATTTGTCAAGCAGACAATGAAACTGAAACACTTTATTTAAATAATTCAACAATTTAATTAATTGTTAAGGACGGTAAAGGTAAAAGTAAAACAATTAAGGATATCATTTAAGTGAAAGTTTTAAACAAAACCTTAAAGAGTTTTGTTATCCTTCTATTCAAGGATATACGAGTGCCTAACATAGTCAGCTACAAACGTCTTTGGAAATTTGAAATTTTCCGCTTTTAACAAGACATTTAGGTCATCAGAAAACCAGTTCATAAAGCCTCAATAGAATAATGCTTTCGGTAATTTAAAATTAATTTTACTTTCCACTTTAGCAAAGAATTCATCAACTAAGTACTCCTTTGACAATCAACACGAAAATACCATTAGTTACAATATTTATATTTAAATAAATAAAAAATCCCTTTTTTAATGAAAATTTTAATTAAACTTTTTGCCGTTTTCAAGGCACTTTCCCAATAGAGTTCGTTATGTTGTTTTTTTAAATATTTTTTTTTATTTTTATTTGAACTTCTCAATTGTTTTGGCCATTTTATCTATTTAATTGTGTATGATTATCTTGGTTAAAAAAGAACTTTGTAAAGCACAAGGGTAAAGAAATTGTCTTAGCTAAATGAAAAAGAAAACATAAAATGAACTTCTTACAAACGTAAAAGAAAAACTTGAACAAAGTGCAGCTTTTAAAACGAAGTTAAAAGGGGAGAAACAGTTTATAAAAAACTATATAAAAATAAATGAAAAGGCACACACGAGTAGCAGTGGTGGCCAAATACATTCAGAGTTATGCACTTGAATTAGAATCAGTAAAAATTGAGATCTTAACTTATCGAAGTTTAAAGAGCAACTACGTTGATTATGTTTGTTGAAATGTAAACATGCCCGCCTGCCTTCTTGGTTCCCATGTGAGATTGTCGCAGCTCCTAAATTTTGTGTCCTACACACGTGAGTGTAGAAAATTGAGATTTTGGCCACCGCTGACGTATAGTGCTGGTTTAATAAAAAGGGCGTATCTAGATTTTCTTAATACTGCATATTCAATTTGTTTCAAAAGTCTCTTTTTCATACACCTCTTCTAGAAAATTGAAAAGTGTTGGAGAAATACCTTAATGGACTTAAAATTGTTGTTAAAAATTTGTTACTTTAAAGTTTTTGGAATTAAATTCAAATAGCTTTAAGCCGAAACAAGCATTTACACAAAGTAGACCTGTTTATAAAAAAAGGCGATTATAAATAACGTACGTTTTTATACAGAACTATGACATGGCTAAAACTGAGATGAATTCTTTAAACTAACATTAAATTTATTAAATTAAATTTTTGGTTTGTACATTTGTACAACGGGTTATAGTTCAGGTTTTTTCTTTCTTAAGTTTTTTTCTTAACAAGGATTTTTTACAATACAAATCTGCTGTGATCAATAATTTTGATTGAAAAAGACAAGAAAAATAATAATCAAATCTTTAGCTGGGGGACAACTAGCTGTTTCGTAGTCGCTACACTACTCATCAGCACCCACTGGGATTTGAACTCGGGTCATGACGTACCATGATCTACTGCTTTAACCACTAAGCCACCGAGCATTTAACCCGTTGTACAAATGTACAAACCAAAAATTTAATTTAAAAAATTATAAAAAGTTCATAAAAAATTCAATAAATTAACATTAAATTTACTTCATTCAAAAGATAACTTTCTGACACTATAATTTAAATATAACTCCTGTCATGTAAAAGTCATGGCCAGCTCGTACGTAGTTTAACATGAAGCTCAAATTTTCGATAACTTTTTTCCATCATAAATCACTTAGCCGTTGACAAAATAGCCAACAGTTTAAAAGTGTAGCCAAGTTAAACATTTATGCCTCTATAAGAAACACCCTTTATATAAAACATATCTTCCTTCTGAATCAATTTACAAAACACATCTTGTTTTATCCTTTACTTATCTCTAGGGATTCCCTTGTTCTCCGCCAGACGTTCTACGCGTCTGTCAAAAAAGTAGAATCAATATAATTTTATGTGAGAGGTTACACAGCACAAATCGTAAGACGCGTTAAACGCGTACGGCACTAGGTTTATTTTCTACTTTTGCACGCGTCATAATCGTTGTAAAAACTGTCAGTTGTTTTTGATAGCCGCAGATCACAATACGTCTTATTTTTTCCAAGGTATCGCCAAGATTTGTGCCGTGAATTGTTATTTTATGTTGTTGTGTTAAAAAAAATGTTTTTATGGAAAAAATATTTCAAAGACAACAAAAAACTTATCGCATGAAAAGAGTTTTATATAACTTCAGTTTAGAAAAGTGTAGAGCAAATCCATACAATCGATTATGCCAACGGTGCCACCTTCCCTCTGCCTGCACCATCACTCTCTCAAGCTTGTTTTTTATGTTTTGATCGGTATTATTAAAACATTCTTTTCTTTTTAAATTCTCAATAATTTATTTAGAATATTGGAATATAAAGTTGAATGTTTGAGAGTATCTTCCAATTTCCAATGCTACTGATGATTAGGATAGTTCCTATGAAATGTCAACATGTAAACAATTAGGAAACAAACAAATTGTGGCGGCACAGGATTGTCGTGCCGGAGTTGTATTAAAAAAAAGTAATGCTCATTTATATTTAACACAGCTGTTGAGCACAGCTAAAACTTAGTCGCATAAACTACTTTGTGATCGTCAATATGGATTTCGTAAGGGTCGTTCTACTGACGATCTTATGGCATATATCTCAGAGAAATGGTGCCACTCAATCCATCATTTCGGTGAAAGTAGGGAGGTGGCTCTGGATATTTCAAAAGCGTTTGACAGAGTGTGGCATGGTGCACTACTGGCAAAAATTACTGCCTACGGTATAGGTGATGGCTTTTCTCGTCTCGAGCTTTCTTAGAAACGACCCGTTATAGCTGGGGTCTCATCAAACGAGTTTAAGATTAATTCAGGGGCACCGTTTTTTCTCCTACCCTATTTCTTATTTTCCTCAATGACCTTCTCTATCAAAACTCCAACCCTATCCACTCTTTCATGGATGACAGCAGCATTTACTACTCGTACTGTATTAGTTAATGGCCCAGCCTATCAGAGATCGCTGCCAAGAGGCTAAATATAAACGATTCACTGAATAGTGACCTTCTATTAATCTACGAATGGGGTCGTAAAAACAGGGTCGCCTTCAACGCTCGTAAGACCCAATGTTGCTTATTAACACACAAGCAAACGACCGCAAATGCTGCTTCATCTGTGTGCTTCACAGTGAGCAAACGCGGCATCCACTTTGAATAGAGTTTTCTCATAGTTAAATGCTGACGCAATATGAAGCCAAAAATTTCTTTTGATATCTTTACGATGTCAGCGTTTTCTCATAGTTAAATGCTCATGCAATATAAAGCCAAAAAGTTCTTTTGATATCTTTACGATGTCAGCTCACGCAACTCACGCAACTTCACTTTTTGATCATTCAAAACGATTTTGTGGATTTTTTTTGTGTTTTCAGGTGTTACCGCCTCATTTGGACGTTCACTGCGTGCTGCATCATTGGTGTCTCTACGACCAGGTTTGAAGTCAGCAAACCAACGTTTTAATCTCCGAATGGGATCGTAAAAACAGGGTTGCCTTCAACGCTCGTAACACCCAGTGTTGTTTATAAACACACAAACATACGACCACAAATGCTGCTTCATCTGTACTCATGGATGGTATAAATACTGAGGAATCGGATGCTCTTGATGTTCTTGGAATGAAGATACAGTGTGATGTTCGCTGGACTGGACACATTTTTCGCGTCTCCAAGTGCCTTGGTTTTTTGAAACGGTGTAAGATGTACTTCACTCCATCCTACCTCCTCATTATTTATACCACCTTCATCCGACCGAAAATGAAATACAACTCTCATGTTTGGGCCGGTGCCTCAAAGTCTATTTTGGGGTTACTCAACCGTGTGCAAGAGAGAAGCTCATCTGTGACAGTAGGGTATCCAGCTCTATTGACTCACTGGAGCATCGACGCAGTGTGAGGTGCATTACTCTGTTCTATCGTTACTACAATGGATGAGATTAGGGATCTTGTTCCTGAAACTCGCACATTTTTACGTATCATACATTCATCGTCCAGAGCTCATCCATTTGTTTTGCCCGGGGAATCGCACTACGCATTACAGAGAGAATTCGTTTTTCAGCCAAACGCTTCGCCTGTAGAATAATTTGCCTGCAGACGTGTTTACTGTCTGATATAATGTTGGAAGGTTCAAGTCAAATGCTCATAAACACTACTCCCTCTTTCCCCCTTCTCACAACCTATTTTTCTAGTTCTGGTACAATGCACTGCATATGTAGGGGTCATCCCCTGAGTATTGGTGCAATAAAAAAAAATATAAAAAAAAATAAAACTTAGGCGTTCAAAAGAATGGCAAAAAAGTGAAACTTAAGAAAGAAAACAAAGGCAGATGTTGCCGCGTTATGTTTACAATCAGTCTAATTTTATTGAACAAAATTCTAGTCTTATATACTACTTATGAAAAGCGTTCTTAGCCTTTCTAACTTACTCTAGCTTATCTATTTTACATTTCGTTTTCATTCGATGCCATGAAGTTGGTATTCAACAACCAATCACAAATCAATGCATTTCAATACACTCAATTTCATATGATGTTGACTCATAATCAATTGCATTGAAATGCCCTAAATTTGGTTCAGTCATACATGCTGACTCTACATACTAATATTACAATATTTTCATACAGTGTGTGGCCAACGTATTTATTATTGTTTTCAGTGATTGGTGTGGTACACAACAAAATAAGCTGTTTATAATTTTTTTAAATATTCACCAATAAATTATGAAAACTAGAATATTTTCACATAAATCATAAATATGTTTGCAGTTTTATTTTCACGTTTGTTTCTATGCTAAACGAGTAGTGTTTACGAAGATACATACTCGTTCATATTGCTTCTTTATTGCAACATAGTCATAACTAGAAGAAGCTCGTTTCGAGAAAAACGCATTTCAAATTTTTAGTTTCCCTACAAGTCTTAGGCCCAGTTTTCGACTGCGTATTTAAATACAAAATTAGTTCATTTTCAAGTTGTATTTAAATGCTAGTTCAGTTTATCACTATTAAATTATTGTTCTTATTTAAATGCGATGAAAGTGTGGCAGCTCTACTTTTATTCCAAATATTAGGGAAAGTGTTCCATAGAACAGCTGTTTGTAAGTGGAAGAATAGAAAAATTCTTAAAGAAATATATTAAATTTATTAACGGCATAGAAAAACTTAATAATTGTATTTTATGCGATGTTATTTTTAATTAAATATCATATTGTGCTATTGTTTAGTGCAAAATTAGCGACCAATTTTCGAATATCTTCTGCAGGCAAAAGCTCGTATGTGTGTTTTGTTTACCTTTTTTGCACTAATACAAATGCAAGCACACAAAAACCATATGGACTGTAAGAAAAACTTAAATAAAACTTAAATGAAGAAGTTTGGTCATTTAAATTTAGTCCAAATTTGTAGTGAAAAACTGATTTTCATATTTAAATGGAACTTAAAGCTAAATAACATTTAAATACGAACTCAAAAACTGGGCCTTAGAAAATATTTTTTAGAAATTTTTGGTTCGTACATTTGTACAACGGGTTATAGTTTAAGTTTTTTCCTTTCTTAAGTTTTTCCTTAAGAAGGATTTTTTATAATACAAATTTGCTGTGATCAATAATTTTTGATTGAAGAAGACAAGGAAAATAATAATAATCAAATCTTTAGCTGGGGGACAACTAGCTGTTTCGTAGTCGCTACACTCTACTTGTAATTTGAATAAATTTTTGGCAAAATATAAAAGGAAGTACTGTTAACAATTCTGCACTGTTAGCTCGAAAAGCTAAGTTTTTGAGATATGACTATGTTGCAATAAAGGAGTGATATGTTCTTAATAAGATGTACAGTCCACTTATAATTACACTTTTTTTTTTACTTTATAACAGATAATTGGCACATAATTTTATTTATTTTATTCAGCTTTACATACACACATATGTACAATATATGTGTGTATGTAAAGCTGAAGATGTTACATTTATAAAGAAACATGTTAATATCTATCTCTAGATAGTACTAAGCGAAACCTCTTTATCTGACGCAAATAACTTCAGTTTCAACTTAACAAAGACACAGAAATCAAAGTTTAATAGATAAAAGGGATTGAAGGGTGTTTATTTTGTTAATATAAACTTCTAATTAAGAGGCAACTGACAACTTCATGGTTGTTCTTGAATGTCAAAGGAATAGAAAAGTGTAATTACAAATCAAAAGCAAGTATTCCCACAGTGGATGGGGACTAAATTAGATTTCTAATTTAAATCGCCCTTTATACATGACTAATGACAATAATACATATTTCCAAAAGCTATGCGAGTAGTCTACAGCTTCGTGTAAAACCATAAACAGAAGAATGTTCTGTATGGTTTATATGTACTTCAACTATTGGGTCATGTTTTCTTATAGAGTTTTTATATAAATAGATGTGTTTCAAAAAACATTTCCAATTTAGTATATTACTGGCATTTACCCGACACTTTGTCTGCGGACAACGGCTGTTTTCCGAAGCGAAAAAAGCACTAAATATAAGATAAATAGTTTATTATTAAATCCTGACTTCATATGTATAGGGTGTTTTTTAAAGCCCGATAGAACTTGAAATTGTAAAAAATAACACAAAAAATGAAATTGTAATCAAAATTTTTTTTTATTCGAAAGATCAATACGTGACATTAACATTTGAAAATGATTTCGGGCATATGGGCACCGCGGCTGTTCTTGACGAAGCGCATTCTGGACGTCCAATTTATCGCCAAATTTTGATTTCAGTAAGTCGATGGTTGCGTTCGCCGTATGGCACGTAGCGCCATCCTGTTGAAACCACATCTCCTCCGGATCAATGTCATCCATATTTTCAAACAAAAAATCATTGATCATGGTGCGGTAACGATCTCCATTGACCGTAACGCGAGCTCCGGCCTCATTTTTGAAGAAATAAGGTCCGATGATGCCACCAGCATGAAAACCGCACCAAACAGTGCATTTTTCTGGATGTAATGGAGTCTGTAGGGTCTCTTGTGGATTGGTCTCACTCCATATGCGGCAATTTTGCTTATTAACAAACCCGTTAAGCCAAAAATGCGCCTCATCGCTGAACACAATTTTGCGATAAAACAACGCGCGAATCGACGACTGATTTTCAAAGTAAATTTGGATAATTTCGTAGCGTTGTTCAAGCGTGAGTCTATTCATGATGATTTGTCAGAGTATACTGAAACAAATAAAAAAAATGTTTCATCAAAATTTAATTTTTTGTGTTACTTTTTACAATATAAAGTTCTATCTAGCTTAAAAAAACACCCTATACAAGTATGCGTTTTGTCTTATTCAGTTTTATGATATTTCACATTTGGAGTAGTACTACGAGTATATAAGGCTAATAAATCTGGTATTTTGCAATAAATTCCTTCAGCTCAAGGTGTTTTCGTTCTTTTTTTTAATTTTTAAATTTTTTTCAATATTTCGTCTTCCTTTTGAAGACTTCTTCAGGAAAAAGGGGGTTTTTTGTATAATACACAAAAACAAATGTTTTTCGTGTTCAATAACAAAATTCGTTGAATCAATTAATAAATTGTTTGAATGCGGACCTGTAAAGGAATTCGTGGATTCAAACAAAAGTTTAGTAAAAATAATTATTAATAGAAAACAACCATTTTTTTAAACAACAACAAAATGCGGTAACCAAGGTTATTTTTTTGATATTTATGTATATGCATACAAATTATTTTGTCAGAAACGAAAGACAGCTGTGCTTATATCACTAACGTAAGCAAGCTGCCTTGCGTCTGTAGATTCAGTTTGAGAAATAAAATTAGATTTTAAAATAAAAGCTGATTTCCTTAATTTGTATGATCACACATATTCGTGCTTCAATTCTTATCACATCACGGAGGCAACACGATTACAAAATATTGAACATGAGTGCATATGAATATTAGTTTCTGGTGTGCACTCATGATCGTGAAAAATGCATGCTCACTACCTTTAATTGCATTGGCATTGCTTAATGTATATAATTTTAAAAACTAAAGTTATGAGGTAATGGAATAAATTGTGCTATTAAGTGCTTTTTATATCACCACGTTAACAACACTTAAAAAAAATGTAACGTAAAAATGTAAGAATATTCTATTTTTACAGGTTCACACATTCCGACTACGTTATATTACATTTCAATAACCGTTTTAACTGCTTTACACAAAACCGATCAGCTGTTACGCTACTTTTACATTACTTACCAGTCGGCTAACTAAGCCTTTAGTTTTAGGTATACCGCATTGTTTTGCATATGTAAATAAAAACCATGTGATAACATTGTTTGCAATTAAAAATTATTTTTTCTGTGAAAAAAGGAAATCTTTTCCAGTTTAAAATTTTATATGGATAACCAAATACTACTAACAGCTTGTGCTGCAGCACAAGAATTAGTTTATATTACGCCGGCTGCTGAAGATCTTTTGGATGACACTCGGTCTCCAACAAGTCAGTATCTTCAGCAAAGAAACGAAAAAGGAAGGTTTGCTTCAGATGTAAGTATATATGTGGATATATAATTAGAACTTCAGATTTGATTTAAAGTATTTTTTTCATTTTAGTTCGAGGATATGTTACAAAACAGCAAACTCTTCAAAGAAAATTTCCATATGGACAGCTCTGCTTTTTTTGACATACATATGACGAAAAGTTGAAGACTCACTAGTGCCCAAAAAAAATACTCATCCCAACGATGGTAGTTCACCCAAACTTAAATTGGCTATGATGTTGGAGTAAGTCCTTGCATGTCTACATGTATGTAACGAGTGATTTTTTTGCTATTATCTTTTTGGCAACACTAGTTTTGACAGCTCACGCACGTTTTGTATCTTGTGTCACTGTCAAACATCTTCAGTTTGGTCTATAATTTAATCATGAATCGTCTTGCAAACGAACAACGCTTGCAAATTATTGAATTTTATTACCAAAATGCGTGCTCTGTTAAGAAAGTTCATCGCGCGCTTCTTCCATTTTATGGTCAGTTTAATCGACCTACTGAGGCTTCTATTCGGGCTATTGTAAAAAAATTTCGCACCAAATTTACATTGTTGGACATTAAACCGCCAACACGCTTACGTAGAGTGCGAACTGAAGAAAATATCGCAGCCGTATCGGCCAGTGTTGGTGATGACCGTGAATTATCGATTCGGCGCCGTTCGCAGCTATTGGGCCTCTGTTACTCCACTACGTGGAAAATTTTGCGGAAGGATTTGGGTGTGAAGCCTTATAAGATACAGCTGGTGCAAGAATTGAAGCCAAACGACCTACCACAATGCCAAATTTTTGGTGAATGGGCTCTTGAAAAGTTAGATGAAGATCCACTTTTTTATCGAAGAATTGTGTTCAGCGACGAGGCTCATTTCTGGTTGAATGGATACGTGAACAAGCAAAACTGCCGTATTTGGAGTGAAGAGCAGCCAGAATCATTGCAAGAGCTACCAATGCATCCACAAAAAACAACCGTTTGGTGCGGATTATGGGCTGGCGGCATCATTGGGCCGTATTTCTTCAAAGATGATGCGAATCACAACGTTACTGTGAATGGTGAGCGCTACCGTGCGATGATAACAAACTTTTTTTTGCCCAAAATGGAAGAGCTTGACTTGCATGACATGTGGTTTCAACAAGACGGTGCCACATGCCACACAGCACGCGAAACAATGGACCAATTGAGAGGCGAGTTCGGTGAACAGTTTATTTCACGCTTGGGACCAGTCAATTGGCCGCCCAGATCGTGCGATTTAACGCCTCTAGACTATTTTTTGTGGGGCTATGTTAAGGCTAATGTCTATAGCGACAAGCCTGCTTCGATTGACGTACTGGAAGCCAACATTGCCAACATTATTCGTGAGATACCGGCCGAAATGTTGGAAAGAGTATGCCAAAATTGGACTAAGCGGATGGACCATTTGAGGCGCAGCCGCGGCCAACATTTGCATGAAATAATCTTCAAACATTAAATTATATCGACCCAACTATCGATCCAAATAAATATTTCATGCATTTTTCTGAATTTTATGTGTTTTTTTTTTAAATTTCCGATAGTTCTTATAAAATCACCCATTATATATTTTTTCTGTGTAAATTCAATAAAATATTCAATTCAAATATCACACAAAAAAGCAAAACTTGTTCACAACGTTGAACGATTTGTTTGTGTTATTGACCAGGATATGTAAACTAGTTTCTGTTATCTAGTATCATTACATATTTTCTTAATTTACGCGACATAAAAAGCCCAACTTCGGTTTTTTATACAACTGATTTTACTAAAAAAAAATATTTCCCAGATTTTTCAATTGTTCTCGTTGAGCTAAAAATATGCAAACTTTCTTATCGTTGGTTTTCCATTGACATATTATCTTTTTGGAAAACAACCATCTAAGCATGAGCCAAATAAATATTCAACCATACAGTGACACTTGTCAGATTAAATTAAAGTCAAAAGTTTAAAGATCATAGACTACTGAAAAGCTTATCGCCCACAAAGTATTTTATGTTGCTAAGAAATAAAATAAGAGGTGGAAGGAGGTGTATTTATTTTCTCATTTGTATAAAATTAACTTTGGTTTACCGAAATGTCAAACCATGAAGATAATGATGATGTTGACAGGTATGATCATGAACCCAGCAACAACAATGTTGTTAATAATTATTTCTTATATCTTGGCTAAGTGGATGGGGATGATGATAATACGTTATTTTGTACAAAAATGTTTAGCAAAATTTCTATTAATTGTGTACAAACACAAGCAATGTTTCATGTACATGAAGAGGTATCAGTAGCTGTGTGTGCATGCAAGTTATGCAATTAACTATTAGAAACACCAGAACAGCAAACAAAACAATCTTAATTTTGTTAAACCCTTAAACAAATCTATTTACATACGTTCATAATGCATCTCTTAATAATGCCCCATTGTATAAATTTATGACTGTTAATATGAGAATGTCTTTTACAATACATTGGAGGAAGGATGTTGTTTGTGTTTTAAGTTGTTTCCCAGCTGACCATGTGCCAGTGAATTCTGGCTGATGATAAAGTACTGGAGACTGGGTTGAACAAATTGGCGCAAGTTTTCGTTCATTTGGTCACAAAATAAATACGTATATAAAAACAGACCTTCAGACGGTTTGTCATATAAATATCCTTAAATGGAGAAGATATGAATAACTATTGTATATTTGGTTTGTACACAGAAAAAAATAGATGCCATATTGATAAAAAAAATTGCACTATTTTTATCAAATTTCCTGTGAAAAGGATTTTTTGCCGGATTGATAATTCAAATTATAAAGTAGAAATAGCTTTTTCACTTAAAAGCAAAAATTATTGAGTTGAAAAAAATTGTTGTTAATTTGTAAAATATACTTAACAAAAAAAATTGTTAAAGAAACAAAAACTCTTCACTGTTATATGATAACCTTTTAAATTTATTTATTGAATAACAGTCAATAATTCGGAAAACTTTTTATTAATTGCATTTTATTAAGGGATATTTCCAAAAATTCATTATTAATAATAATTTAATTAAAGCAATGCAAATTTTATTAAATTGATGGTTTTTTATTAATAATATAACTTGATTGAAAAAAAAAATCTCATCTATTTTTTTCTGTGTACAAATCTCTTAATTAGTCCTATTTCTATATATTAAGCAACAAATTAAAGCAAAAAGCGAAAGAATAAAATATTAAAAAGGAAACGCAATTAGAAAAACACAAGATACTTGAACGTTCTGTATGATGGATTTCAATCACCACCAAATCCATATTTTTTTTTTAGCAAACGTATAGTAGTCTCTCATAGAACTAAAGGAATCCAGTCCGTTCACCTCGCATTCCAATATATTTGCTAACCCGTGCAGTATTGGTCCGCCCAGATACAGCACTTTCTTAGAACACAGTGCCGGGCAGCAACCAAGGAAGTACTCAACATTCTCTTCCCCGTCCTCATCCCTAAAACTTCTGCAGAAATAATTAAATTGAAAATTTAACTTCCTAGCATGCGTCCCAATGGGGCAATTTCGTTTCAAAACCTCCACCCTAGTACACAAACTTCAGCGAGAGTAAACCCCTCAAGACTGTTGCAGTACTCTTACGATCATACACAGGCTCGCTACTCGTCGAGTTGATGTTGCACTTGGTACTTACAGCTTATCATTGCTCTCATCTGCTGTTGTTTTTTTTGTGTATCTTGGAGCTGTACTCAAGGGATGACTCCTACATATGCAGTTGTGCCAGAACTAGGAAAATAGGTTATGAGTAGAGGGACAGAGGGAGTAGTGTGTATGAACATTTGACTTGAACTTTCCAACAGGCAGGTAACTTATTCCACAGGCGAAGCGTACGGCTGAAAAATGAATTCTCTCTTTAATGCGTAGTACGATTCCCTGGGAAATTGACCACAAATGGATGAGCGAGCTCTAAACGATGCACGTGTACAACGTATTAATGTTCGAGTTTTGAGAACAAAATTCCTAATCTCACCGGAGAAAAATCATTGTAGTACCGATAGAACACTGCGTCGATGCTCCAGTGAGTCAATAGAGTTGGATACCCTACTGTCACCGATAAGTTTCTTTGCACTCTCCTGCACACGGTCGAGTAACCCAAAAAGAGACTTTTAGAAACACTTTTCCGGATTCTTCAGTTTCAAATGAAATAATGACGCATACACTTGTTCGTTATACGGTACTTAAATAAGTCACAACTTTATTTGCACTTCCTACTACTGTGTACCAAAACACTAGACTTTCTAATTTCTTATTTATGACTGTTTTGCACAAAGCCTAAAAGTAAACTAACAAATTGCATTCTTGAACCAAATGTATTTCTTGCGCATATACACATTCACACATATGCCTGCGAATTATAAGCAATTGACATCAACAAATACTTATAGAACGAAATACCAAGAATGCAAAAATAACAAAAACATTATTTGTAGTTAATTTACTTGGAATTTTACGTATTTTAAATCATGTATGTTTGTTTGTGTATTATGTTTTTAATTTTTTTTTTTTTTTTTTTGTTTGTGTGAGTGTGTTCTACATTTATAACAAGCAGATCATCAGCTGCACACTGGGCTAGATGTGATAAAAATTCTTAACCATAGTCGTTCTTAATATAGTCAGCGACGCTGTGTGGCATTCATCGAAATAAGTGATAGTCCGAGGAAGCAACGTCTGACGAAGACAAATGTGAAGTAGGACTTCCCATTTCAACATGTCCAAATATGTCTTGACCACTTTCAACCTATCATATCTCTTGTAGCATTGCGGTCGTTTGTCTTTCAATACTCGGCTCAAACGCATTCATTGCATCCGATTACGATTGCTTGTGATTGCTTTTTAGTCGGTTCTAACAACTCATTATGCAGTACAGCGAGCAGGTATCACCAAAAACTGAGCTTTACATTGGAATCGTGAACATTCGATTTGGCCGTCTACGTGGAAGCATGGCCGGGATATTCGCATGATTTTCTGGGCTTGTGATTATCGTAATGAACCCTTTTTTCATCCTCAGTGACAATACGATGCAGAAATGCCTTCCATTTTTGCCCTGCAAGCAGCTGTTCACAAGCAAGCAGCTGTCGTTCAACAGCTCTTGGCTTTAACTCGTACTGCAGTTAACTTTCTTGTTTTTGAATTATTTCTATGACTTTTAGGTGTTTTAAAATGGCTTGTGGCATCACTTCCAATGATTCTGCCAATCTTTGTTGCACTTGATAAGAGTCTTGATCAAGTAATGCCCTCAATTCTGCATCTCCGTAAACCCTTTTCCATCGCAATGCTTGAAGCGTTGAAACCACTCTCAGCACGTTCTTTTTCTAATAGCGCCCACACTATAGGTATTTGGGAGCATTGGATGATAGATTTCTTCATGTTAAAGCAGAAAATTAAAACCTTTTCGCAAATGACGAGAATTATTCTCGTAAGCTGTCATGCTTAATCGAGATAATACAGACACACATCGAGTAATTTCGATGGAATTATGTTTACAAAGACCTAAGTTTATTGTGTGACATCTACGATCTATTTTTTACGACTACCACTTACCGCTGCAGCCATACGAGTATATTGCAAAACGACGGAAGAAAAGTTGTACACCTAATAGTTTCGCTCTAGAAATCACAACAGCGAACTTTGGTGTTGTGATTGTTCTGGTTTCACATATAAGCTTATATATTTGATGCAAACAAATATTTCACTATTTCTTTCTTTCCACTTTGATTTAAATCTACATATATGGTCAAAGTGTTGCATTTTTTCACACATTAAGTGAGTATTTTGACTTTTCGCCTTCCTCCAATTATGAACAAAAATGCATTTTATGTTTTCCTTCTTTTCATTGACTGACAACTCTAAAAGGAGATCAAATCTTCAATTCCTTATGTAAATTTAACAAAACTTGAACTTTTCTCTTTAATTTGAATTGAAGAAAGTACTTTACGTAAGATATAAATTCTGAGAGGAATAAATTCCGTGAGAAATAAATTCCGTGAGAGTACTCATTATTGGGCTGAAGATTTAAAAAAAATAATTTTGTATAGCTACTCATCAATTAGTGCGGGAAATACGAACGAGAAAGCGAACTTAAGATATAAACTTTCGTTTAAGACTAGATATCATCTGTTTGGCTAATTGGGTTAAATTGCCGGATTAACATAATTGTGTTAGTATGGGCACATGTGTTTGGTCAGTAATACAGCACTACTTGTATACCCAAATATATAAATATTTGGTTTGAATATTTCATGAATTTGTTTGTCCATGAACATGTTAACATACATTCTCACTTAATCGCAACACTTGAGCAAGTGAGCAGTACGTGTCCCTACAAAAACTTGTACGAACATTCAAGTAAAGGAACACGTACTTGAGCTTTTGTTTGAATTGCTGTAAAATAGGCTGGCCGGAAACTTAAATTTGAAATTTGGTAAAATTTCTCAAATTATTTATTATATAGGAGTAAATGGATGTTGCTTTGCACACCCCGCCGAGCTTCAGCAGAAGAAAAATTACAATGACACAGGGAACAAGCGTAATATCCTCTTTTTCTGAAAATAAATTTTAAAATTAAAATCAATAAAAGAAATTCTTTTCGAAAGCATATTCAATGTGGAATGAAATTTATGAATAGTTAAAGATTTTCTCTTATAATTAAACCAACTAAATGCTGTAATTGAATTGATTTAGTTGAGGCTTTTTGTTTATCTATTAAAATAATCGGCTTATTCGAAGAAAACGTAAATATATTAAATAAAAAAAGTACATATATGAGGGCTGATCAAAAAATAACCATTATTTTAAATCTTTTCGAAAAGTATTTATTTATTCATCAATACCTCTTGTCTCCTTTAAAGTACTTTCCCTCAAATAGAATACACTTATGCCAGCGTTTTTTCCAAATCCTTGAAACACTTCTGAAACACGCGTTTTGGTATCGCCAACAGCACCTGTTTCGATTTTTCTTTTATCTCCTAAATCGTAGCAAAACTAAATAATTCGTAAGCAAAAATTTAGAAAAAAGAACTTACTTTTATATTAGTCAAGGAGTAAGACAAAGCATTTTCTCCTTATATTTACATAAATAGTCTAACTTCTTCTTATTAAATATTCAATATTGCATGATATTATTTGTCAGGTTAAAGTTAACTCTGTCTTTAGCCAAGAAGTATTTTTTATTTTTTAATTATAACAATTATTGCCGTGGTCAATAGTTCTTGATCAAAGAAGACAGAAAAGAAATTTAATACACTAAGCTGGGGGACAACTAGCTGTTTCATAGCCGCTAAACTGCTCCTCAGCACCCACTAGGAGTCGAACTCGTTATCATGTAAAAGTGGTGTATTTTTAATACAGCCGCAGATGTTTACATGATAATAAATAATAAATAAACTGTTTTATAAACATGTGGCTATTTCGTTTTCATTGATAATTTCATATGTGAAGAGGCATATGGTCTACCCTGTAGTTTTACCGCCTTAATACACTTAAAGAAAAGCTTTTATATAAGTTAAGTGTAAAGGATAAACTGACAATAAAATGTTTTAAATGAGTTCTCTAGCGGCATTTGCTTTATAAACAGTTTTTATCAATAAATTTAAAAAAAAACATTTTGCTTCAAATATCAGTTAAAATAAAGAGTTAAAACAAAATCAAAGTGTGCGCACAAACAATGACCGCATTCATTAAAGAAAATATGTCAAGCAAAAAAGGTCATAAATTCAAAAATAAACCATTGCTTATATAATCGTAATAAATTAGCCAACAGCAATAAACCAAATCGGAAGCCATAAAACAACAGGTATTTTATTAAATGTTTATTTCTTTTGTTGGTGTTGGCTTGCGGATAAGAATAGTCAACACAATGTCTTCTTGAGTGTCCTTCTTCGCTTAGTTTGCCAATGTACAAACATATGTGTTAACAATATCTCAAACAACTATGTTTGTATGAACACAGGGTGTCCCAGAGCTCAATGTCAAGCCAAAACAGGGTGACACGATTAATTGTAACCATCATGAGAAAAATCAGAAAAAAAGAGCGTGTGCGAATAAAATACATTTGAACTGAGTAATAGAGTATTTACACTTAAGCCAAGTCTAGTACTTACAGGATTTCGATTCAAATCTAGTTGATTTTGCCGAGATTTACCATAATAAATCAAATCTACATTGTGTCTAAATTTTGACGAAATCTAGTAGACTTTTATAAGTACTCTACTACAAAATAAGTACTTCATTACACAATTGCTCACAGCAGTACTTAAAAAATACTACGCTGCAATAAAAAAAACTACACCGTGAAGAAACTGCACACCACACTGTGATGCAAAGTGTATGTAAATGCACCTGAAGGAGTATTTGTGGTTTCGAATTATCATATTCGACAATTTTGTTTGTTAATATTGCCGTTTAAATCAAAATGTGCTTTGTCACAGAAACAAATGCAGTTCAAGACGTCATCCGC
Organism: Thecocarcelia acutangulata; assembly: GCA_914767995.1. Taxonomy (NCBI): domain Eukaryota; kingdom Metazoa; phylum Arthropoda; class Insecta; order Diptera; family Tachinidae; genus Thecocarcelia; species Thecocarcelia acutangulata. The sequence goes on from OU612095.1 coordinate 93,386,195, forward strand.
TGACACTATTTGAATGCTCTTCTCACAAAATTCCAAGCAAATCGGGTTCAGTTTGTTTCTTAATTGAATTTTATATGGAAATAAGTTTAAATCTTGGTGCAAAATTGTCACCCATTTGAGCAGTTAAGCAGCGTTGTCAACTCGGCGCGTTTCGCACCGTTTTTGGTGCTTTTTAAAATTTTTTGTGCGAAAAGTTCTCTAGTGGGTGCGCGGTGCGCTTTTTTTACATTTTCGGTGCGATTTTTAAATTTCGGTGGCACTAAATCATATTCAACTCTATTTTTTTTTTATATATAAGAAAAAAGTTTACTCAAGTGCCCAAAATGTTTACGTTTCATTTGCAGAACACGGAGCTATAATGTGAAAAAATCATCTTATTATATGCACAAAGTAAGACTATCTTGCTGTATTATACGAGTACAGATTCTCGAAAGAAAAAGAAATATTTGGTTTAACAAAATATGCTGCTTCTAGAGCGTGCTTTTCTATTAAACGATCAAGCAAATTTTGTCAAATATTACAAGAAATGCAGACATAGATAGTGAAGTTCGTATTTATGATGGCGCGTAAATTCATTGCTGTTTTGGTAATTGAAAAATGACTAAATTATTAATTAAATTATAAAATTTTTCCAAAGCGTTCGCAGTAAATATTGATTAGGGTAAACTTCGTATTTTGTTTGTTATAATTCTGGCAAATTTTCGTATATTTCAATAAATTATTTGAAAGACACTAATGCTAGCCAACTAATTTTCACTGTTCCCTTACGAAAACATAAATGAAATTTACACATATTTCAGCCCCTACAATAAAGGTTGTATGCTCCGCAATATAATTTTAACGACGGTAAGAAGCTGTAGTTTTGTGTATATGATATAAGGCAGCAAAAGCAACAGCAGATTTCGCTCGGCAGCAAATATAATTAAGTAATATTACTGAATAATAAATTTGATCAAATATCGTTATAATTGTTATTAAGATACCATTGTCTTAATAAAAGTTCCAGAATCGCGTTAGAGGCCAAGTTTGACAAACACAAATTCTAGCTATTGAATTTGATGGCATGCCATCAGACGGAGCTACCAGATCCAGTTTGTATTATAGTCGCTTAAAAGGCGGTATTATTATTGTGTTTTTAATATAAAAATATCATACTTTTAATAAACAAAAAATGTTTTCTAAATTCGGTGCGTTTTTTGTTGAAATAACGCGCTTTTTCCCCCATTTTGGTGCGTTTTGAAATTTCCAACTTGACAACGCTGCAGATAAGCTCCTTGTCGAAACTCTAGGATTGTATTATATGGCAGCAGCTAGAGCAGCGATAATTTTCTTTGTCCGAATTGACAGATATCGCTCGGCACAGTCTTCACGAGCCTCATTATAGCCCATCTGCTATGAGCCATGAGCCAAGCGTGCGCCTATCAAAGAAATTATAGGCGCACGCTTGGAAACAACGGACTCTAAAGCGTAAAAGTGTTACTCTCTGCAACATCTTGTTTCATTGTCCCAATTCTCCATTATACGAGTAGTTAAATTTGAAGATCAATCTATAAAATACAATAAAAATGGAAAAATGTAGTTTCACAGAAAAAAAGCTTTTACGTTTTTTTTTTTTTTTTTTTTTTTTGTTATCAGCTTTCATCAATCGCCCTGTAGTTATTACCATTTGCAAAAATAAATTTTACGGAAACAAAAGGTGTGTTCATTTACTAAAAATTTTTACAAATTTGTAACAATTGTTACTAGAAAGTGTTCATTAACCCAAAAAAATTTGCAACGAGAGAGCATCAAAAGAGCGTACAAAATTGAGAAACAGAAAAATTCTTGCAAGTTTTTGCAAGTAAAATTTTTACTTGCAATAATTATTCAAACAGCTGTTTTGCGTTTGTTTTTTACAAAACAATATTTCTAAATTAAGTTAAAAATAAAAATATTTTGAAAAATTTTGAGAAATTGTAAGTGTATGTAAACTTTTATAACGATAAAAAGTATTAAAAAGATTACAAATTTATTTTTGTGTAACTTAGAAACAACAGAGGTAAAAGAAGACGTGTAGTGGAAATGAAGTAACACAGTTTCTGGCACATCGGTACCAAAGGATGTTCCGCAAATTTTAAGGGGAGCAATTAAATTGCCACTTAGATCCTTCCATTTTTAATTATATTAATATTTTTTAGTTTTAGCCTCTGAAATGTTTTTATTTTTTGTTTCTGTAATATTTACAGACCAGCAGTAATTTTTAGCATTGTAAATATTATTAGCTAATCGGTATTTTACTCTTTGAAATAATGTTGAAATAAACATGCTATGTGTAGGCAGGCTGTTATAACGTATAAAGCGGCCCACAAACGTTTCAATTCAATTGTTAATTGAGTCTTTCAATTGAATTGATTCTTGGACACACACTTCATAAACTGAATTGAACGATTTTCATTCAACTATCAGATTCAATGAAATTAAAGACAACTTTAAAAATTATTAACGGTCTCCCTGCAAAAAAACTACAAATATAAATTTTGACGGCTGATCAGGAGACTCGAACACACATAGTACAATGGAATTGAGAGACTTACTAACCAACTTAAAAAAATCAAAATCTTTTGATTTTCCTTCAACCAACTCGATAACTGCAAACTAATCAATTCACAAAGCCATGCATGCCTTGAACTGCACAACAACCAACTCTGTTACGAATTGAATTGAAATGTGTATGGGTTGCTAATTAAAAATACATACATATTTTATTCAAAAGTAGCTAGTCACCCTTATAGTGCTTAGAGTCTTTCGACTACGCCTAGTAGTAGATTAAATAAAATTGTAAAACTTTCCATTATTCTATTACAAGCCGTACTCGAAAAACGCCTCGTAGGACAATGCTGAATATAAATGACCATAATCATATTATGTTTTTTATTACAATATTCATACATGAATTTGTCCAAAAGATATAAGGGTAGTACACACAACAACACTACTCTAACTTGCAAAATTTTGCTAGTAAAGTGTTCATTTACTTTTTCACATTTTTGAGAGTAATTTTGAAAATTTCCTTGTTACTCTCTCGTTGCTAATTTTTACTAGTAAAGTAAATGAACACACCTAAAGTCTTGCAAGATGTCACAAAACGAAAGTGTAAATGCTTAAGATTTTGTGCAAGATTTTCATTCAAATCTGATAGATTTTGGGTAGATGTAAATGCCCTATAAAACGTTTTTTTATTCTGATTTTTTTCATATTGTTTACAATAAATCCTATCACCCCGTCTTAGCTTTATGTTGAGCTCTGGGACACCCTGTATGCGTATATGTTACTATATCAATTCTTCTTTATAGTTATTGAAGAGGAAAAAATGTGGTTGAATTAAGAAATGTTCTTCAAGTTATTAACATGATTTCCATTTAAATTTCTTAAGGCCATGAAATCAGGAATTGAAATTTAATAAGATTGTTTATCAAATTTATCTTATATTTTTTTATTATTGTATTTACAAAATTTATTTCTTATTTGTTCTCTTTTAATACAGCTATTATGATACATTGTAGATCATTAATTTTATAAGATGCTGTATTTATTAAGTAAATAAACAACTATAATATCTTTTGTAGTCAAAAGGTATTGAATTTATTTACATTTTCTTCAAACATTTGGAAGAGAAATGAAACACTTCAACGAATAAAATGAGGAATTTAAAGTTAAACAAACATTTCTATGCAAATAATGGTAGTAATTTGTGTAAAATAAAATGAAAATTGTATAATTTAAACATTTCACAACTGCTGTTTATTTTTGGTCCTGATTCATACAAAATATGTACATACATAAATATGTATACTTGTACATAATTTGATAATTAACTTTTAGTAATTTAAATTTTCGTGCAAAATTCGTTAAATAAGCGTTTAATACAATATTATTTAGAAATAAATACGAGGGTTAGTGGGTAAGTTGGTGACTTTTTAAATTACTCAACTCTTATTCCAAATCGCAACACTACTCCTGTCAACAGGCAAATAGTCCTGTGTAAATTTGTAAAAAGTTGCGTCATTTAGTTTGCGTTTGGACGCGTGTTTTAAGATGGAAATGGAAAAAAGTAAATTGCTCATGCTCATTAAAGCCCAGTTCATACTATTATACTTTGTATTAATACTTGTCAAAAATTCAAATAATACGTGCAAGTCTGATAGTCTGAATGTAATCCGTCATACATACGAAAAATAATACGATAAAAATTTGACATCCCATACGACTTTGTTGTTTTTTGAAACTTTACAAACGATAATACTTTACATTGAATCAGGGTTGTGTTTTTTAGCAAACCAGCTAATTAAAAGTTGAGTAGTCGGCTATTTCGTAGCCTATGGGGTGCCGTCACTGATAGTATTTTTTGTCGTTATAAAAAAGCTCGAAATTTGGAATTAAGCTGTCATTTATAAATGTATTTTGCTCATGCTATATTTAGAACATAAAATATGTTTGTGCTATTGAATTTGGATGTGTTACACATAATTATTATTTTAACTGTTGAACAATTTCACGCGCCGGCACGTCTATCGCCTACGACGAATAGCGCACCTGCCGCCGTGAAAAGTTTTATGATGGCACATCTATGTTGGTTTATATTAAGTGTGATGGTGTGAATGCAAAATCTAATTTACGTTAGACTTTTTGACAGTCACAAGAAAGGTGTTTAGACTTTTATCTCACAAAATCTAATGAAAGTATTTATACTTGTATAATAGTATGATTGGGCCTTAAGTAGATCACTAACTTTTAACGATTTTAAAAGCTATTGGCAAGCTATTGTGGTTTGCACTAACGCTTATGTGATTCACTAACTTATTTTTAATACCTCTGATTGCATGTTAAAAAAAAAATTTGAAATAATATGGCAGCTTTGTTAAAAATAAACAAAATCACAAAGAGGAACAGAAAAAAAAAACAAAAAAATGTAAAAATAATTCCATGTTTAGGATAAGTAAAACTAATTATAAATTTATTATTCAAACAATTGAGTTATTTATTCGCTATATTAGCTTCTAACATTGATTCCAAAAAAAATTATAAATAGCTTGTTTCATATGTATCCCAGCTATCTATATATCAACATTTCATAGGAGCTACCTATCTATCATCAGTAGACTTTGGAACTTTTTGAAAGATATTCTCAAACATTCAACTTTATAAAAGTTGAACTTTATATTATATTTTTTATATTTTAGCCAATTTACTCTAGTGGTCGTCAACTCTAAGTCAGTAGACGGGGAGTAAAACTCTTGCGGGAACAAAACAGATATTATTGTGGGTGAGTGATCTGATGACAAATCTAACGAAGGCTCCACTTGAAACCACTCAAGAGGAAAACTTTTCGAAACTCCAAAATCTATAACATCTGGAATCTTTCGTCTGTCTGACGGGGTGACCACTTGAAATCACATCTAAGCCCATTTTAGAAATGGTATCAAAAAGTACACGGCCTTTCGGAGAAATTAAACGTGAACCCCAAAAAGTGTGTTTAGCGTTATAGTCACCAGCCGCTATAAATCGAGGTGATTTGAAAAAATCCGAATATTGGTTTTCTGTTACTGAAAACCGAGGCGGTGAGTAAATCGAGGAAATAACAATTTTCTCATTACAAAATTCAATGCATACATTAGTCGCTTGCAGATATTCCTCACGTGTTTCGTTGAACCAATAGTGCTTAATATATAATAAATAAATATTTTTTGATAAATAAGAAAGTTTTCTTCACGGAGAACACGACGACCAACTGTTGGAGGCTGATCTTCCGACAACTCGTATACCAAATACTGTGAAGTTATTCCAGCAGAAATTTTTGGCATTGTTGTTCAAATAAATACCACAAAAATAATTGGTGTTTAGTTAACGTTAATCAGTCAGGTTATAAAAACAGCTGATTTAAAATGAAGGCAAATGTGTTAAAAACTGTTATATAACCACGAAAACACGAACGCTAGTGTTAATTTCCCTAAGCGAATTGTATTAGCGTTAAAACAGGTTAGTGAATTGCACTACAGATTTTAGTTCAGTAACGAAGATTTATAGATTACTAACTTATATACCTGGAATGTAAGACAAATCGGAAAAATTTACATACACACAGAAGAAAAAATATGATTGGGCAAAATACTATAGTTCAATTTAATGGCTGAACACATAAAATGGTTGCAATTTGAAATTTATTTTCGAAACTAAGTACAGCCAAGAACCAAATCTATACTCTACAAACATATATATTTGATCAAAGTTATAACAATCGTATCACGACTATCACTGTTATTGTAAAAAATAAAATCTTACTGCCATGTCAAACCATGTAATATATAGTCACTCCCACACATACAAGGGCTGACCACATATATGGCGCCAGTTTTATTGCAGTCACCTTTTTTTCAGTTAATACTAACTTTCAAAAGACAGCTGTTAAAATATCATGATATTCGATTCATTCAGGAGAGGGCTAAGAAGCTCTTCGGTGACAGTAGGGTATCCAATTCTATTGGCTCACTGGAGCATCGACGCAGTGTGGGGTGCGTTACTCTGTTCTATCGTTACTACAATGGGTTTTGCTCTGACGAGATTAGGGATCTTGTTCCCGAAACTCGCACATTTTTACGTAGCACGCGTTTATCGTCCAGAGCCCATCCATTCGTGGTTGATTGTCCAGGGAATCGTACTACGCATTACAGGGAGAATCCGTTTTTCAGCCGTACGCTTCGCATGTGGAATAAGCTGCCTGCAAACGTGTTTCCTGTCGGGGCTTTAATGTTGGAAATTTCAAGTCAAATGTTCACAAATACTACTCCCTCTTTCCCTCTCCTCATAACCTATTTTCCTAGTTCCGGTACAATGCACTGCATATGTAGGGGTCATCCCCTTAGTACTCGTCCAAGATAAAAAAAAAATAGTTTTTGAGTTATTGTGCTAAGAGTGGCGCTACTTTTGTTATTTTCAAATCAATGGATCAATAACAATTTCGTGTTTTAATTCTACACCGCTTCTTGATGGGAAAAAATACCGCTCAAGCGAAATACTTGCTTGAAAAGTGTTATAGGAACTCCGCTTTATCAGAAACAACAATAAAACATTGGTTTGCTGACTTCAAACGAGGGTGTACAGACACCGATGATGCAGCACGCAGTGGACGTCCAAATAAGGCAGTACCACTAGAAAAAAAAATCCACAAAATCGTTTTGAATCATCGAAAAGTTAACTTGCGTGAGTTAAGGCCGGGGCACATACAATCCGTCGTACTTTGTCCGTCTCTTTTATCAACTGACATCACGTGTACAAAGTATGAAGTTGGCACAATCAGCACTTTGATAACGGATATAAAACCAACTGCATTTTACTTTAGCTTGATTAAAATCTTTGAATTTATATTTCAGACACAGCACACAAAATCTAACACAATTTTTTTTCAATTTATTTAATTTTTGAACGAAAAATTATATTAAAATATACAAAAAATATTACCACATAGTTGTCAAAGCTCTCAACGTACGTTAAAAGTTGAAAGTTGCTCAACTTTAATACTTTGCGTTGACGGAGAAGTACCGAATGTGACAAAGCTCATAAGCCTACATGTATTTCAACTTAGCTGTCAGTTGAAAAAGGCAAAGTATAACGTACGACGGATTCTATGTGCCCCGGCCTTTAAGCTCTAAACACTTAGATGACAGCAGACTTCACGAGTACAAATGAAGTTAGCTTCAAATGCTGCCATCTCATCAGCAACATAATTATTTTAAAGACAGCAGCAGCACTCTGTATACTTAAACAATGCAAATTTCAGAGGTGCCAAATATATATTTTACATGAATAAAACTAAAATTACTGACTGAAAACGTAATAATATCACGTAAAACTGTAAAAACTAATCAATTTATTGGTTTATTTGATTTATGTGATGTTTATTTCTATTAAATATTTCAAACAAATTTAAGTTATTATTCTTGCCAATTTATAATTCTTGTGGCATTTACATTTTGCTGCTTACGAAAATAGAAATTAGTCTAAGTTAGCAGCAGCAGCAAATGCTGTTGTGAAGTCGTGCTGCTGTGATGTCGTTAAAATAATCGTGTGCACTTAAACACATGTATTTTATTTTTGACAGATTGCTGCTTGCTGTCTGCTGTCGTCTATGTGTTTAAAGCTTTAGCGGACATCATAAAGATATCAAAAGAACTTGTTAGCTTTATATTGTATGAGCATTTGACTGTGAGAAAGCTCTGTTCAAAGTGGATGCCTCGTTTGCTCACTGTTGACACAAAAACGAGAACGTGTTGATGATTCTGAGCAATGTTTGGCCATCTTCAAACATAACAAACTGGAATTTTTGCGTCGATATGTGACAATAGATGAAACAGGCATCCATCACTTCACTGCGGAATCAAAACAATAGTCATCTGAATAGACAGTGCCCTAAAGCACAACAATCGGCTGGAAAGGTTATGACCTTGGTATTTAGGGATGTGCGTGGTATAATTTTCATCGTCTATCTTGAGAAAAGAAATACCATTAACAGTGAATATTATATAGCCTTATTGGAGTGTTTGAAGGCCGAAATAGCAAAGAAACGACCGCATACGGCAAAGAAAAAAGTTTTGTTTCATCAAGGCAACGCACCGTGTCACAAGTCAATCAAAACAATGGCAACACTAAATTGAACTTCGAATTGCTCCCGTATCCACCGTATACGCCAGATTTGGCTCCTAGCGACTACTGGCTGTTCGCAGACCTAAGAAGTAAGAAATTTCGCACAAATGATGAAGTTTCGCTGAAACTTAGGCCTATTTTAAGGCAAAAGATAAATCGTTGTACAAAAGTGGTATTGAAATGTTAGAGCGGCGTTGGAATGATTGCGGTGCTCTTAATGGAGATTACGTTTTCTTTGTTAAGCCCGGGATTTTTCAGCAGTTAGTTTCTAATATTGATGCCAATCGAAAAATAATAAACAGCAAAACAAAAAGCTTGTTTTGACAGGTATTATTAAAACATTTTCCTTTCAAACTCTCAATAATTTATTAAGATTGTTGAGATATAAAGTTGAATGTTTGAGAATAATTTACAAAATTTTGCCCTCAAGCCGAAATAATTAATTTAAAAAACAACTTATTGAATGTGTATGATTTATTCATTTATAAAGTGGTGACCATAAAATTGAATTTGAAAACAGCACAAAAACGTTTGGTCAAATTTAATATCAAGCTAAATAAATTGGTTGCTAATTTGCGTTCATCGATTTATTTGTATAATGATAATATGTTGCGGGTAGTAATAATAGTACTGAGGGGTGATGCTTGAAGTTTAAACTGTAAAACAATTGATTTCAATTGCTGTTATAATTATTTTATTTTTGTTACAGTTATTGTTGTTAAAGTAATTGTTCTCTGGATAATTTATTTGTCAGTTTAAATATAAAAAAATGAAATATAAAATAATCAATAACAACTAATTAAAAATTTCCCGCTTAATTGAGTTCCGTTTAATTGCGGTACTCTTTAATTGGCTCTTAATATTACACAAATTTTAACAAGTTACTTAAAAAGGTATGGCTAGAATTGTCCTTTTCATTGTGCAATAAAACAGAATTTTGTTTTTATGTCAAACAACGAAATTCGCTGCAGCAATAAATATATTGATTGCAGGCCTATAAAGAAATTCATGGAATTAAACAAAAATTTAATACAATTAGTTATTGAACGAAAACAAAAATTTTTCAACAACAAACAAATGTGTAGTATATTTTGGGTATCAAATACATACATACTACTCATACACTGTCTGCCACTTGAATAGGGAATCACATTTTTTTTAACTTTAATCAATTATACCTGATAAACTAAGGTTTAGAAAAAAATAGTTTATGCTTATTTTCATAAACTAACGACGAAAGGGAACCAAATTTAGATGTTTGAATGCATTCTCCGTAAAAGACTGCACTAAGAGTTGAACTCACTGGTTTTGAGGGCAATGAAAGCGAACAGAATTTAGATCTTTGAATGTATGTATCCTCCATAAAAGTCTGCACTAAGAGAGCTAAACTAATAACGTAGACAGACGACAGCGTTAAAGCGTATTAAAATCTCACTAATGTGCATTTTACCTGACAGACGACAGTAACTGCGTTTAATAAACAGCTGTTGGCTTGTAAAGAAGTGTTTTTTGATAGGTAAATAAACTAAATTGTTTGTTTCTTAATTAGAAGTCGCCATTTAATGGATAGAAAAAAGAAAATTGTATTAGCAGCTATGCTGTTGGTAAAAAATTAAAATATATATGACAACAAGCAAAATAAACGAACTGAAATAACTTACTTGTTTTGAGTTTGCATCCATTTATATTTTATAACAGAAAAAAATATGCCAACAGCTACTGTTATTAGACAGTATTGCCATATCAAAATAGCTAACTGCAGATTAAATACAGTGGCTGTGTTCTGTAACTTTGGCGAGATTTTCTCGCGTTGAAAACTTGTGAAACAAATTATTCCATCGTTTCTCGAAAAGTGCAAAAAAACTGCGTCTGTAACTCATGTCGAAAATTATCCAAAGCGATTACGTCGTTACGTTAGAAATGTCTGAAAATATAAAACGATGCCGACATGCAATTTTAAAAATGAAAGCGCCAGCCACAATTAGTACCGCCGCCGACCAAAAATTACTACAGTTAAGAAATTTTGTTCGACGTCGTCATATTATAACCGCCGGCTATTCTAGAAAATTTATGGCATGAGTCTAACGTTTACATTTTATTTACAAATACATACATACATACATATTTATGCAAAAAATTTTGTAAAATTAAAAAACAATTGCAATTTGTGAATTCTGAAAAAAATATTATAAAATTATTTCAATACACTTTGTTGCGTCGGAAATTAAAATTTTAGAAATTACAAACTTAAGTATTCCCTTAAAACTTGTTGTGTGAAGGGTATAAAAAGTTAAAATAAAAAAAAAACAATCATTCTAAACTGTGTAAATATATATGTGAAACTTAATTTAACAGCAAAATACTTATTTGTTCAGTATTATCATTCATTTATAGATGATTATTGTTTTTTGAAATACTATCTCACAGCCTTTTTATTTGCGAGAACTAATGACAGTTGAAAGCGGGAAATTTTTTCGCAAAAGTTTTACAGACACAGTTTTTCCGTAAAATGGCAAGTAATTTTCTTACTCACCAAAAAAAAAGTTATAGCTACAGTTTAGTGAGAAAATCAGCTGTTTGTTTCATTTCGCACGTTTCAATCGAAAAGTTTCTCGTGGCGAGAGTTACAGAACACAGCCACAGGTCTATTTACTGATGCTTAATTGTTTTAGTAAAAGCATGCTCTTTAATACACACATACTGCGCTGAGCACTAGCAATGAAAAATACACAAACAACTTCGTATTATATTTTTTACCGTTCTTCACTGCACACTCACAAGAGCTAAGCAACAACACTTTCGCTTGTTTTGCTGGTAAACATTCACGACAGCGATTTTCAGTGTGAATATTGTTTTTGTAAATTTTTTGCTTCTTACAACAAAAATTTTTAATAAAAGTAGTTTTTCCTTAAATGTGGGCACATTTATTTAATGGCGTGTACTTCTTTGGTATGTTTTCGTGTGTCACTTGAATAAGGAATATTTTAAAACTAACCAATCTACAATTTACTTTTAAGCTTTAGGTTACAAAGTTCTAGCCTCCAGTTAGAAATGAGTAGTGCCATCATTTGTAGAAAAGAACTCAAAAATGCGATTTGGCATCGAATTGTAAAGGCTGGTTAAAATTTAAGGGCCGATGTTGATTTTGAATAATTATTTAGGAATTATTGTTACTTTTTTTATAATGAAAGTATTGGTATGGTACAATTATGTATGGAAAAAAATATTGGCCAAATGGCCGCCGCTACCTCAGCAGCACACCTCCATCCGATGATCCAAATTTTCGATAACGCTGAGGCATAATTGTGGTTCTATGTCGTTAATGTGCGAAATTATCACATTCATTAGCTCTTGAATTGTTGCTGGCTTATCGATGTACACCTTTTCTTTCAAATAGCCCAAAAAGAAGTCCAATAGTGTCAAATCACATGATCTTGGCACCGTCACCACGTAAGGGCCGTCCTTTAAAACCACATATCCATACCTTCCAATTCGGGCCATAAAAAGTACGTTATCATCTCATGACAGCGACCGCCATTTACAGAAACTGGCTGATACGGCCCGATGATGCTGCTAGCCCATAAACTGCACCAAAAAGTCACTCTTTGTGGGTGCAAAGAGTGACTTTTTCATTCGCCCAAATGCGGCAGTTCTGCTTATTGACAATTTCACTGAGGTGAAAATGCGTCTCAGCACTGAAGATGATTTTCTTCGAAAACCAGTCATCTATTGTTGCCATTTTTTGATACTTATATGTACATAATTGACGACGGAATGGTTAAAAAGCTTTAGTTCTTGAACAAATTGCACCTTGATAGCATGTAAATGCAAGTCTTGATGCACATTGGTCTCAACGATGCGCATGACAGGTGCTATTGTTTTGCACGCCGACAAGTTGAGGTGTACGGCTCTTCAGCCACACTAAGGCGAATGGCAGTAATATTTTCTGCAGAACGAGTTGAATGAGCTGATGTTTTTACATATCTGACAGATCCGATTTGCTCAAATTTTGCACGATAATTATATCTTAAGTGCGGTCAGGTTTGTTGTTTTTGTTGTTTGGTCTTCCAGAGTTTTGCATCTCACTCGTACTGGTTAACGGTTTGCCTCAACTAACTGTATTTGTTTACAGATTTTTTGAGGTATTTCATTATTCACCACACTGCAACGTTCTATGTAAAGGCATAGAACCCAAGATGGTATTAACGTACTGTTAATACCATCTTGGGTCTCCGTTACCCCGCCCATGCTATGCATCTGTATAGTCAAATAAAAATAGAGTTTTTATCGTAGAGATAAAATTTAGAAGTGACTCAGTTCGGGTGTTAACCATTTAGAAACCCATCACAGCAGGCACTTGACCCCATGAAAGATTAATGGATAAAATCACGCTTGTGTAGGTAAAGAAAGGTCTTAGAACACTCCGGCCTCATACTACTACTTCTTCTTCCTATAGTTATTCCTTGATTTTGCCGAATGTCTGTTCTGATGAATATTCATGTGTGCACTGTTGTGTGTGCGTATGTATCATATAGACAAGTTAATTATAAACATGTATCATGTTTAATAATTCTACTCAATTAAGTTTCAGCTACGAGTAGCTTTGTAATTAAGCCAAAAGTTAATTTGTGGGTCTGTGTACATGTTTACATGTACACAAATATTCGTATATTTCTATGAAACCATTTTTTGTTTGTTTTTGATTTTATTCCAATGAACTCACAGAAGTAACTTATTAGGTTTCATATTATGTTAGCACTAGTGAGACGTGCAGACATGTATCAAACGCTTAGAGATGTAATTTTAAACCTGCTATTATTTTAACATTGAATCAGCTGACACAAAAAATTAACGTAAGTATATGAAATGTTTTTACTGAACAATTGTTATTAATAACTAATATTCGACTTTGAAATTTCGAAACGAAAAGTGAAGTATGTGTTATGTGAAAAGTTACTTAAATATTTGTGTACTATGAGTATTGTAATAAAATGTCTATTACAAGTATTAAACGCATGATGCCAGATTGTGAAATTGATTTACATCAGCACCTGCTTTATCGATCTTATCTGAACCAACACCATGGGGTGAATTAGTCACGATTCACCAGTGCCCCTGTGTGGTTTATAAAGCTCACACAGTTCACAACTTTTGTAATAAGTTTGTAGCCATATGGATAAACCCCTTGCTTAAGAGCTCGAGTCTTCTAATCCCTCCTGTACTTCCCAGCAATAAATGGATCACAAGGATTAATGAGTTGGTAGGCTGAAGCCCATTAAGAGCACCAGCTTTTAACCAACTCACCAGTCTAATCATCAATTCGGGTTCCTTACATTACAGATATCTGTTGCAAGATAACAGCACATCGGGGGGTTATTAGATTCCAAAAACCGGAATTGCGCCATAGATATCAAGAAAATTAATTCTTTTCCTGAGATTTTATGTTCACACCACTGCCAAAATCTTTTAGCAAAGATAGGCGCCACTATGATCAGTGCCGAGATGGTTTGCAAGAAAAACCTCCCAGGGGCATTGCTGAGGGTTACGGAAAGCTTATACAACATAAAGGCCGTGTCAGATAAAACTTTTGCTTCGCTTTGCGTTGCAAATTCGCTTTGACATCTAAGACAAAATATATATGCTTATATGAAACATGTCACATAGAGCACTTTTAACGCAACGCGAAGCGAAAAGTTCGGCAACTCTCATTTTTTTACGCGTTGAAGTTATTTCTAATAGCTGTATGCACTAAGAAAACAATTAGAACCAATTTCAGTAGTTCGTCTAATAATATTTCTAACTTCTGTTATTATAAGAAATGATTAAATGTAAAAATTAATAACCATTTTTTTAGATAAATAAACAAATCGTGAGCGTTGCCAAAGATTTTATTATGACATACACTTTTTGTTTTGCGCTTTTCTGTTAAAGTTTTATACTTCACGCAAAGCGACAAAGTTTTATCTGACACGGCCTTAAGTCATGCGACTTCCTAGAGTTTAATTTTCTACAACCAAATGAGGAACTGCTACTCCTCTATGCCTAAAAAGGTGAGTACTCTGGTTTGGTATACAAAGCAAAACGTGCTTATTGGTTTTGTATTCTTTAACGTTTTAAATCAGCGAAGTTTTCGGGTTTAACTGGAGGATTTTTGGTTAGAATAAATTGTTTGCGACAAATTGATTTAAAAACATTAATTGCTTATTCTACTACTGATAGCTCATATATGAAGTGTATTAACAGGTTTAATAACTTTAAGATATACAGGAATTTGTGGTTCTTATACTTTAATAATTGCTCATGGTTTATGTTCTTCTGGGTTATTTTGTTTGTTTAAAGCAGAGTTGCTAAGCAGCTAAAAACATTTCTACCCAGATGTGAATTACAATTCCCAAAACATACCTAACATGTTATTTATTGTCATGTTTCATCGATTTAAGAAATTTATGAACTGAGATCATCAGCAAGAGAGTTGAAAATAGAAAAGTAAGATTTTCTAGCAGTAACTTGAAAAAAAAACTATTTTAGCCTAAAACTAATATGTTAACCAATGTGCCATATACATAACTTGCTCGTGTGATGGTATTTTCACTAACTTAGAGTTTACTTATGCCACTGCCAGTTCGAAAAACTCAATACATTCACAATTTTTCACTAATACATCCACATTTTTCGCAATGACAGCTCCAGTGGCAGGAAATTTTGCATGAGAGTAAAAATTTGGCATTTGCATGCCACTGAATGTCAAGGTGATAAACAATGTTACCCTGCCAAGAACTCAATGCAAATTAACTGCATAATAGCAAAATGTAATTACAAATATTAGCTTCTCATTATTATGATTTATTTATTGAAATACGCATAAAAAGAACAGTTTCGTTAATTATGAAGCATTAGATTATTAAAATAATTTTAATAAAAATAAATTTTAATAGATTTCCCAAATATGGTGAACTCGGTAACTCTATTTTCTAAAGAGAAGACAAATTCAAAATAGAGGCTAAATTCGAGAAGTAAACAAATTGCTTGAAGTATACGCTTCGAGGACATTTTAAAAATGAATTTGCAATGGCAAAAGTAAACTGAAAAGCTAGTGGCAAGAGATTCGAGTATTTTGAATTGTTTTTCCATGATAATACGTATACAAAATTTGCATGCCACTAACTGCGTGTGTAAATGCAGCGTAAATTACTCAATTACCATAAGCAGAACTTCTTGTACGCTTTGTTTCACAAAAAAACAATAAAAAATGGAAACGTTTAATACAACTGCCAAAGAGAAGGAAACAGGAAATTTGATTCAGTAGCTGGCTAGGTTTTAATTTCAAACAGTTTGTTTTCTGTGTTCCCTAGCTGTCTATATGTCTACATTTCACAGGAGCTGCCCTAATCATCATTAGACTTGGAAACTTTTAAAGATATTTGCTGTGATCAATAATTATTGATTGAAGAAGAAAAGAAAAATAATACTCAAATCTTTAGCTGGGGGACAACTAGCTGTCTCGTAGTCGCTACACTACCCATCAGCACCCACTGGGATTTGAACTCGACTCATGACGTATCATGATCTGCTGCTTTAACCACTCTGCCACCGAGCATTTAATTATTCTTTATCTATATTCATCTCATATTGAATAACATATGATATGAACAAAAATCATTGCCTGCAGTGTTTGTACAGTGTATGCTGTCTCATAGCTAGCGTTACCTTTGAAATTTGCATTGTTTAAATACACAAAGTGCTGCTACTGTCTTTCAAATAATTATGTTGTTGATGAGACGGCAGCATTTGAAGCTAACTTCATTTGTACTCGTGAAGTTGTGAAGTCTGCTGTCGTGTAAGTGTTTAGAGGTTTACTCATCTTTTACGGTCACCAGTAATCACATTTTAAGTGCTTTTACACTAAACAGCGTAAAATCAAAGCGTTAAATTACGTTGCGCTTCACGCCTTATTTTAGGTTGCAATGTTAAGGCCGAAGGATGTTTTGGTTAAAATTTTTATACACAAAGGTTATAGCAAACTCACCGGAGCTGCAAATGTAAAGCTGGTTTCTACTTTAGGCAACAATATCTTTTGAGCACAAACAGAGGCTTTAGTTTATTGATAAAATGTAATAAATTAAAAGTGCTTATAACTTGGTTCTAATTAAAACGTTTTGTCTGCAAAGTTCTGTTCCTGCTTCAGCTTTAAAATTTTTATGGCAAAAAAAGCTTCCACGCCCGATTAAAGACCAGAAGCAAAACAAGCGGGTACAGGTGGTAGAATTTACAAAAGGCTCAACAAAATGAGTCATAAATTCTCATAACACAAAAAGGGTTGTAAGGAACTTTCATAAGGACAATAGACAATACAAGTTTTAGTAAGTAATACTGTTGTCCTTTCTACACTGAAAGAATTATGCGTCATATATTTAATGAAATTGTTTCATTAAATATTTTTCATTAATCCAATAAAAACTTTTCACAATATGCATGAAACTTCATATATATTATGAAGTAGTTCCATCAGACTGGTTTCATTAAGTTTCATAGTTTCATTAAAAAAATCATTGTATTTATGACTACAACAAAATTAATTTTTTTTTAAATTCTTTGAATTTTGGTGAGATATATTAATGGGCATTTATTAATCTTAAGCTACAGTTTAAAAAATGTCAAGTTTTTTTTATTAAAATGTAAGTTTTATGAGTTTCATAATTCCAGTGAACTAAAATTCATTAGATCAAGGACAAATAAATTTCTGGCTACCGAACTTGGGTGTGTATATGCATATGTGTATGTACTCAAATCAGCATAATAATAGTTTAAAAAATTTAAATACCAGTGTATTGAAGTCATTTGAATATAGAAAATCCGTTTTATTTGGTGAATACTTGTTCAACATTTTCATTTATTATAATTAGGTACAACTTCATAAAAGCAAGGAATAGTATTGTTTGTGTAATGAAATAAAGTATCAATGAGTAAATTAAATAATTCCATTGATCTTATTACGCATATTTGTGAACATATTTTATTAATGTGTGTTATGATATTATTTCATTAAACAAATGTAACTATTTCATTGATTTAATGTAAATTTTTCCGGTGCTTAATGAATAATAAAATTAGATACATGAAATAATAAATTTAATACATGAGTTTGATATTTTTAATGAATATATTACATTAGTACAAAGAAGTTATTTCATTAAATAAATGTTACTTTTTCATTAATTTAATGTACAGTTTTCATGTGCTTTATGAAATTGAGTCTTTGATCTAGAGACATTATTGCACTAATCATATGATTTGTCTTTCATACTTTTAATGAAAATAAGTCATGTTTCTTATTAAAATGTTTCATTACTTTTATGAAGGTTTTCATTAAAATAATCTAATGATATTTGTTTCATTATTTCAATGAAAAGTTACAATGGTTAAAAATAATGAAAAAATTCATAAAAGTAATGTCAAAATTCAGAGAATTTCTGAACAAAATTTTTCAGTGTACGAAGTAAACCAAATCAAACTGCCCATTTTTATCTTCGATTTAATTACGCCTGGCAATCTTTCTCTTACTTTGAACATTTGTTTGTCTGTCTGTTGTAAGCCGTTGTGTACAAAATATAAAGTTTATTTATTTACTTTCATCCAAATAGAAAATATGAAAAGAAATAGTAAATTGTAAGATAAATGGCAAAAATGTAAAAATACATTATAATAAAGCATACAAATATCAAAGGTTACTCTGACAATACTGGGTAACCAAGTACCGAACAATAAATAATAAGTAATCGTTGGAGGACAGCAGCTGCATACCCGTACATACATTTGTATTTGGCTTTTATTTCGGTTAAATGAAGGGACAAATATTTATTTGCCATAAAATTGTTGGTGCTCAGTCATCCATATCCAGATGTAGGAAGAATTTAATTGGCAAACAAACGAAGTTTGTCATCCATAAAATAATGAAAAATACAAAAGAGTTCTATCAAAATAAAAACTGTGTGGCTTTTATATATTACGCTGCAATTACACGTTCAAAACTTTTTCTCAAATATTTCATATATTCTATATGCTATCAATTGACTTGATTATAGCGACCTAGGATGTAAACGGTTTGGAAGCAGAAAATGCTTATATCAATTGCAATCGGCTGAGTGCTAGAACGTAAATTGAATATACTACACGCAAGAGAAATCAAAAGTAATTGAAAGCAAGCTCGCTATTAATTTAGAAAATTTTGTGTGTAATGATTTTATGAATGACAGTATTTACTATTATTTACTTTTAATCCTTATCTCAAGTAGCTTTGGCTACCAAATCGAGGAATCTCGCCTAGAGCCCGGATCCTTCTATGTTTACACGAATGGGTCCAGAAGGGGAGAAAGGGTTGGAGGTGGCGTTTACATAGAAGAATTCAACACTAAAATATCCTACAGACTATCAGACAGATGTAGTGTTCTTCAAGCTGATAGGAACATAAGCGGTAGAGATATCATGGTAGTAACGGGCAGCAAGGCCGCCATCAACTCCCTCATTGGAATATACGAGTATACTAATTCTAGTCTAGTCCAGGAATGCCGGACATCTTTAAATAAGATGGCGAGACATTCTAACCTAACCTTAAAATGGGTACGTAAACATGGGTCCAACAACTGCAACAACATCGCTGACGACTTAGCTAAAAAAGGGACAATCCTAGAGCATAGCGATACAGATCCCCTTTTGTGGACATCGCTTATCAGCATGTTGGAAAAGAATAAAAGTCTACACGCTGAAACATGCCCCAGCAAAATGGCTCACAGAGCTCACATGCCTTATATCAAGAAAGCTGTGGCCGCATATTAACTCTAAGAGAACGTGGAAGCTATTAAAACTGCCCAGATCTCACCTGAGAGTCACTGTAACAGTCATCACTGAACATTGACCGTTTGGGAACCATGCCAGGAGACTAGGCCTAACCCATAACAACTTCTGCAGAAGTTTCCAAGACGAGGAAGAGGAGGAGATGATCCTTTATTTGTTTGGTACATGCCCGGCATTAGAGCTTCATCGTCCAAGATACCTAGGCGAGCGGAGCTTCAACAGACTATCTTGATCAATATATTTTGTGAAAAACTAGATTTTTGATTTAAAACCAACACAAAAAAAAATTTTGTTCGTATTCAATAACGAAATTCGTTGAATCAATTAATAAATTGTTTGAATGCGGACCTGTAAAGGAATTCGTGGATTCAAACAAAAGTTTAGTAAAAATAATTATTGATCGAAAACAACTATTTTTTTACACAACAACAAAATACGATATCCAAGGATATTTTTTGATATATATGTATATGCATACAAATTATTTATTCAGACAAAAATTTTGTTGATTTTATTTTTACTATACTTTTTTCTGTGCAAAAAATTAAAATGATTTCATAACCGATAAATATACAGAATATAGAATCTATTAGAAGACGATTAAGATAAGCTTCTAATTCTTTATATGTGCCGTCTGCA
The DNA here is from genome assembly GCA_914767995.1 of Thecocarcelia acutangulata. Lineage (NCBI taxonomy): Eukaryota > Metazoa > Arthropoda > Insecta > Diptera > Tachinidae > Thecocarcelia > Thecocarcelia acutangulata. The sequence goes on from OU612095.1 coordinate 93,406,361, forward strand.
ATCTAAGTAGACGCCACTTATGGGATAAGTCTTGGTAACTTTGCGCATGTTTTCTAGCTTTAAAACGTTTTTCCGTTTTTTTTTTTTAATTTTTTCTTCCAACTTTTCCTTCAAGTCGGCACGTACACCCCGCTATTCCTTGGGTTTGCAAACTGCTGGAATACTATAAAATTTTTCTTATCTGTTGCTTTATATTCCGCAAATGCTCGAACTTCACGAACAATGAAGGGACTAGCTTCCATTTCTTATACAACGATGTTAAACTGTTGCTTAGTAATAATTTGAATCATATTCAGATGTAATAATAAGCAATAGTTCTTCAATTTGTTAATTTTCATATAATATTTAATTCAATTTACTCAGTTTTCTATTTTTTAGTCTATTTCGCTTACAAAAAGCATTCAGCAACTGAAAATTTGTGGTATTCAAAACTGCTTTAAAATGTCAAATTGGGTTGCAAGATTTAGTTGCCATCTGTAATACGCTTTTAGCAGCTGGCAATACAGCAAGCGGAGCTTAGCAATATTAGTCTATTAGTCAGAAAGTTATTTAACATTATTTATTTTTTTATTTTGAGCATTGGAATTGGTACCTTTGAGATCTTCGTAGCAGTTAAATTTTGTTTTATATACTCATGAGTATTGAAATTAGGAATTTGGGCCACCGCTTTGCTAAGTACATTCTGCTATACAGGGTAGACCGCAAGTCTCTTAACATTTAAAATGATCAAACAATTAAGTTTATTCACTTTATTGGCTTCTAATAACGATACCAATCAAAAAATCATAAACAGCTTGTTTACTATGATTCCTAGTTGTCAATATGTCGACATTACGTAGTCTGTTGATAATTAAGGTAGTTCCTATGAAGTGTGGACATATAGATAGCTCAGGTGGTTCATTCGGAAGGTTTCATTTTTGGCGACTTGTTCAAGCATAGCGACTGTTATAAAACGACAGCTATAAAGTATATTTTCTAGGCTTTCTAGCTGTTTATGAGTCTTTTATGTTTACAAAACTGTTTTTTTTTTTTTATTACGAAAGTAAATGAGATAAGGTTCCATTTTTTGAAAAATGCTATCCTTGATCACTCGGGCACTAATGCAACATAGACTGGAAATTTTCCATGACGGTTCTGTAAGTACTTATTGAAAATTTTTGCATTTCCTCCTGCATATTTTCCTTTAGTTCGGTAATGGTCGTTGGGTTGTTACTGAAAACTTTGCTTCTTAGATATCCCCAAAGGAAAAAGTCCGTTGGTGGAAAATCGGGGCTACGGGGTGGCCAGTTAGTCTTACCTCTTTTCGATATGATTTTCTGGCAAAAAAAAAATTACGAACTGCAGCCAACAAGTCATTTGCCGCATGGCATGTTGCGCCATCTTGTTAGAAAATACGATCTAAGGATGATCGAGGCATATATAAAACCGAACAGATGGTCGTACTCACTCTACGGTTTCTGGTTCGTTCGATGTTTTAGGATACCCGGATTGTTGCTTTGATAACGTTGATCCAGTCATTTCGAACTTCTGGACCCATTGCTTAATGGTTTGAATCGTTAAAGAATGTTTCCTTTCGTGAATTTTAAAATCCCAAAATCGTTGTGGCGGTCTCCAGTTTCATAGCCACCTCGCTCCGATTCTTCTGCCCCCATGTAGAACACAGGTGAGTTGTCTATAAAATTTTTATGAAAATTGTTTAACATTTTGAGTGTTGAGTATATGGAATACGTTTCAACAAGGCGAGTTGCAAGTCTGTGTTCTGTATTCGGTATAACCGAAAAGTTTTAGTTTTAATAAGTTTAATGATGAGTGCAGTAGTTTCTTTTAAACGTTTTTAAATCCTTAAATAAATAATTTTAACTGTTCAACAAGTTTTACAATTAGTAAACATGGTTGAAAACATAATAATAAAAAACAAAACGACAAAGAAGACTGCTTTTTTGCTTTTTATTTAATTATAGAAGGGTTTAAGCTGTCTTTAGTATTGTTGTTACAAGATTTCCTAAGATTGTGGTAAAATAAATTAAATATACGAGGGTAGCCATAGCAAAAGAATTTAATGAATAACTTGATAATATGTCCATCGAGAAGGTACATTGTTTTGCGTCATTTTGGTAAATATTAAGTATTGACAGTTCATATACTACACGACTGCCAACGTCAAGTAGACACGTAGAAAACTTATTATGGAAAAATATTCGATAAACTAACGTGTTTTAATCGTTAAACATTTTACCAAAATCAATCATCGATTTTCATGAAAAAAAATTCTAATAAGTGACGAGGCACATTTTCATTTGAGTAAATGTGCCAATAAGCCAAATAGCCGGTTCTGGGCAATGGAAACCCCTCAAAATGTTCATCAGTCGCCTTTGCATCTATTCAAAGTAATAGTGTGGTATGCAATCAATAATTACCTTAATGGTTTGAGAATAAAAACGGCGTAACGCTTACTATGAATGGACAGCGAGATCGTGATATGATTGAAGAAAACCTTTTAATGCCACAACTGCAAGCTTTGAAATTACTGCGAGTAAAATACCTTCCCGGTGGACACCCGTTATAACAAAGTTCTTTTATCAACATTATGACGTGTTTTAATCGTTAAAAATTTTATCAAAACCATTCATCTATTACTGTGGCGACGACAAAGTTATGTGAAATTTTTTGGTGAAATGTGCTAACAAAACATACTCTTTATCTTGCAGTGAATGATTTCGAAAAAAGAGAGTCTGCAGGTGACAGACCCAAGTATGGACCACAACGTACTGCAAAATCGGCTGAAAACATTACTGCTGCTCAAGAAAATGGGCAAAATAATCCATCAAACTCAATGCGACGTCGTGCTCAGGAGCTTGATGTTCAAAGAACAACTTTGGCCACAATTTCTCAAACGGATTTGCATTAAAGATTTGGTTGACACAAGAGCTTCTCCCACAAGACCATTTACGCCATCGTACATATGTTACTGTTTGCCAATGACAATCCTGTTTTTCAATAGAAAATCGTTTGAATGTATATGTGAATAACCATATTAATCGGTTCTAGGCAATAAAAACCCCTCAAATTATTCATCGGTAATCTTTGCATCGATTAAAAGTGACAGTCTGCTGTGAAATTTGTTCAGGAGGGATTGTTGGTTCTTACTTCTTTGAAAATGAAAACAGCGTAACGGTAACTGTGAATGGGGAGCGATATCGTGATATGATTTAAAACCTTTTAACGCTACAACTGCACGCTTTGGCCTTGATTAAGATGTGGTATCAACCAGCCGGAGCCACATCGCATACAGCCAAGACCACAATAGAATTACTGCGACACCTATTTCTAGAACAAGTTATTTTAAGAAATGGTGTTGTTCCCAATTTGACAAAACGAATTCTAGCTATTAAATTAATTTTATAGCATGCCATATCATAAATATGAAAAAAAAATTCTAAACTTTCCTTTTCCGCATTCTGGTGCGTTCTGAAATTTCAAAGTTGACAGCTAAAGAGACAAATAAACTATGCAAACCTTTCGGCAAACACGCGCTTTCCATTTGCTCATAACGATACAAATACAAACACAAATTATTAATTTTTTTCTCAATGAGAGTACACTGCGATTATGCTGCGGCAGTTTTCTCGCCATATGAAGTTTACAACACATAAATAATTTTATAATTTGTTTTAGACTCTATTTCTTGATATTCTGTTTCTATAATCTTTGTTTGTTTTTTATATTTCTACAAAAAAGGTAAAATTAAATACAATACTAAAAACTCTAACAGCAAAACTTGTTCATGATTCGCTTTGTGTGCTTCTTCTTCCATCACTTCATTGTGCAAACTTTTCTTTGAAATGACAAAATTTTGCGATAGACAACACAAACATTCAAGACATGTTTGCACAAAACTCGTGCAAACAAGCTTCAAATATATATACAAACAAGCAAACGCTAAATGTTTGTACAAATGTTTTTGCCTGTTTGTTAAGCTGTTTGTGTAGTTTGTTTGGCGCTTAAATAGTTCTTTTTTAAAATTAGGCATTCTTATTTTGTGGATAAATATGTATGCACATATATAACCTTAGAACAAATAAATTTATTCATTTATTTAAAAGCCCATATAAATTTTGTTTATACATTGGTCACACTGTTTTTATTTTGTAGTCAACAATAATAGAAATTAGTTTAATTCGATTGCGGCAAAAAAATCAGCTGGGACAACAACCTGTAGTCGTGTCGTCTTGCTGTTGTCTAAATAAACGTTCGCATTTAAACGCATGTATTTTATATTTGACATATTGAAGTCGGTTGTCTGCTGGCTTCAATGTGTTTAATGCTTAATATTTAGCGATAATAATATGGTAGTATGTAGCATAGTATGGTTGATTACAACAATAGTATAGTTGACCATAGTAATTGTAGTGACTACAGCTATATTATGGTTGGTCAGAACCGTAATATGGTTAGACGGAAGTATGGTTGGCTACGTTATAATATTGTTTCTTACGAGACGCATGCATATAGTTACATCTTAATAAACTAGCCTTTTGATTTACACTTATCACTTAGAACGGGATTTTTTGTACAATATCCATCTTTTTTGTTTACGTCAACATATGTACATTTAAAGAAATATTTTTCTTAAAATGAAACAACACACAACACATTTTCTTAATTTCAAAGTAAACATGAAACTGAAAGAATATCATATGTTAGCGACGAGAACGAAAATATCATTCATGATGCCAATAGTAAGTTTATTGTGTAGGCTTAGTTATTGTTGTATGCGAGTTAGCGTATCATACACAGGTATAATAAAAACAAATTTTCTGATAGTGGGTGTGATAAAATTTATTGTTGTTTTAAACCAAATTTTCAAAAATACCATTATTGTTTGCAGCCATATCTCGAAAATTAGAGACGGTAACAATAGCATTGCAGAAATGCAGGCAATAACATAGTTTTAGAGCAATAAACTTGAATTAATTTGATAATATACTGTTTATAACAATAACACACAATGTTATAGCATATATGCTAATGTTGTTATAATCATATTTCTTTGCGTGTAGATGTTCAAACAAATTATTTTGCTTGTTTTATATGTTGACAACTTTTGACACTAGCCTCGTATAACAACAAACTGCACATGAAGAAGTTAAGGACACCAAACAGCATTCATTGTTACTTCCGTTTTGTTGTTTTTCTTTAGTTTTACATCCGGGTTAAAGACTAAACAAAACTTCACATTATTTAACATGCTGCTTATCTCAACTTGCACTCCAAGTTTCTTTGTCTTTGTGTTCGTTTCTTTTTTTCTTTTTTTTTTTTTGTATTCCTGTTTCTTGTGTTTTACTTTATTATTATTTATCCCACATAGTCCTATTTCACCTGAAACTTTGCTAATTTGAACCAAGGTGTTTGTGTGGAAATTCCGCATTTTTTTACAAACAACCCCCCAAACAACACAACCTGGGATCTTGAAGAAAAAATGAACTAAGTATTAAAAATAAACATACATACGCACACAACAGACAACAAAATAAAATTAAAATGTTGTAAAATGACAAAAAAAAAACTCCACTTAATTGTTTGCCAAGTGGAAAAATTTAGTTCATTTTTCTCGTTTCCTGTTAGAATTTTACTTTGAGAATAGAAACAAAAATCTTATCAACATTGACTTTCATTTTTATGGCCATAAGACAACTTCTGTTGTTTGGCTTTAAAATTAATTAAAATGTTACACAAACACACAGAAGAAGAAAATAATTCAACCAAACATACAAACATCAAGATATTTCTCAGTCACAATTTGTTTTATTTAAACAATTTCCGAAATAAAAAATAAAAGCTTCTTTTAGATGGCAAAAGAACAATTAAATGTTAGTAAATTAAAACTAAAATATTGAAATGCTTTTTTTCCGTTCTTATCAGATTTCTCCCAGCAGGTGCTGAAAATTGCTTTTGTTTAATTATTGTTTATACGTGGGCTTTGTTCCCTAAAAAGAAATAATCTGGCAAGGAAGTGTTATTTAAATTAAAATTAAATGGCAGGGGAGAGAATTCATTTATACATATTGTCCATACGATTCCTTGCTGTCTATGTGCCGTCACTTCATAGGTGCTAACCTTATCTTCAGTAAATTTGAACATGTTTAACTTTATATTCTACTACCCCACCTGACAAACGTTGTTTTGCTTACAAATTGTATCTGTATCGGAATATGGTCAAATAGTTAAAAGGGGGAAAAAAACATTTTGTTGAAGAATTATTTAAATAATGGATATTTAACCCTTAACCTGTACTTAAAAAATAAAACGCATATGACGTTAGACTTGCCGAATGTAAGTTTTTAAATATATATTTATTATTACAAATAAGTTTTTTATTCGCTATTTAAGCTTCTAACATTTATACCAGTAAAAAATTATAAATAGCTTGTTTTCTATGTTTCCCAGCTATCTATATGTCGATATTTCATAGGAACTACCCTAATCATCAGTAGACTTTGGAAATTTTTGAAAGATATTCTCAAACATTGACATAAAGTTGAATGTTTGAGAATATCTTTCAAAAATTTCCAAAGTCTACTGATGATTAGGGTAGTTCCTATGAAATGTCGACATATAGATAGCTGGGAAACATAGAAAACAAGCTATTTATAATTTTTTACTGGTATATTTATTATTACTTTTTTTTTTTAATAATTATAATGTGCAGATACGTTTTTGATACTCACATTAGTTATTAGCTATTTCCTACTATTTAAGCAAAAGAGATATACTATGTACAACAGCTTTACCAAAAATAATTTTGCTTGTAATTTATGGAATTTTTGTTGAACTTTATAATTTTTAAATTATTTTTTTTACTTCAAGTCCTTCCTTTCTTAAGTTTTTTCTTATAGCGCATTTACACCAACTCAAAATCTAGTAGATTTGAATTGAAATCTACAACGAAATCTATATCGTTTACACCACCGTTTTTTGACATCTAGCAAGATTTCGTTTGCTTAAAAATAATTTATGCATGCGGGTTTGACAAGAGCAATATTATCAGAGACTGAATACACCAGCATTAAAGTGTATATTTTTTTGCCCAGAGACTACATACACCACATTATAGTGCAATTTTTTTTGCAGCGTAGTATTTTTAAGTACTTTTTGCAAGAAATCATAGTTGCATCGCTTAGTAGTGAGTAGTTTTCAGGAGATTTCCACGAAATCTAATCATAAAGTAGATTTCATTTTGTATGAGAAACCTTCTCAAATCTACTAGATTTGGCTTGAAATCTCGAATGAGCAGATTTCGCTTTGGTGTAAATATGCTATTAACAAGGCTTTTTTACAATACAAATAATAATCGAATCTTTAGCTGTGAGACAACTGGCTATTTTGTAGCCGCTACACTACTCATCGGCTCCCATTCGGAAATTCAATAAATTAATATTTACATCTCTGGGTACGGAGAATTATTAGAATACAAAAAATATGTATGCTAAAAACAAAAAAGAAATACCGCTTGTACGGAGACAGCAACTTCTGTGCAAACAATGCGGGCAATTAAAAAAATGCATATGTGGTTCAATATAGGATGAATATAGATAGAAAATAATTCCATACGTCATGACCCGAGTTCAAGTCAAGTTTTTTCTTATACAGGGTGTCCCGGAAAAAAAAATTCAATGGCTTGTGCGAACATTTGAACTGAATAAAAGGTTTTTTTTTGTTTTCTTCTGATTTTTTTTAGCCAGCGACGTCTTCGAAGAAAAAAGCTCTGATGACTCCTCCAACGAAAACAACACACCATACAGTGACTTTGAGCGGGTGTAGTGGCTCTTCGTGGGTTACACGCGGATTTTCAGTGCCCCAGAAACGTAAATTTTGCTTATTTACGTACCCGCTAAGATGAAAATGGACCTCATCACTCATGATTATTTTTAATGGAAAATCATCTTCCTCTTGGGGTCAAATGAATAGTCACCAATATTCCGCGTTCTGGACCAGTGTAGCGTAACATTGTTTATTAACGTGTTTTTCGCATGTGTTTACTACACAAATGTCAAAACAGAACTGACATTAGGGGCCAATCGCAAAATTTATAGCATATTCTGATAAGAGTATTACTTTTGCGCCAACTCGTATAAAGTAGTAAATGTCAAAAACACTACGATTACAGCGCCTCAGTCAGATTCGAAAAGTAATGAATTGGCCATCACAGCTTCAAGTTGATCAAACATAATAACCAATATTGGTTTAAATAATGGGAGAAGCATGGATTTTTTTAGGTTACTGCCGCAAACACGCAATTACCTGCCTTGAGATTTTTTTTCTTGAGAATACATACTACACCGGAAACTGCAGTCCAATCAAAAAAATTTTATACATACATTGTTACATATATTTTATACGATTTTGAAAGCTCTTTTTACAATAATTTGGCTGTGAATTTAAAAAGATCAGATGGTTAAGAAAATACTAACGGGTATATCACGACACAAACAGGGCTGCAAGTAGTAATAGAGGTTTAAGTCTCAAAAGTGTCATATGCCACTAAAATGTCAGTATTTAATATTATATTGTTGGATATAGCCATATAATATTTTTTTAACCAACAAAATAATTCCCCACTAGTATGTTGTCGTTAGAATATTGTCGCCTAAACCATACATTTTCCTCTATGTGTAGGAAAAGACTTAAGTGTCAAATAAACTACGCAAACTACTTGCCAAACACTCCCTTTCCGCTTGCATCCAAAACACATTCAAATGTAATTAAATCACACATACAAATACAAATTAATCACTTTTTCTTTATTTTCAATGAGAGTAGACAGCCATTGTGTTGCGGCAATTTGCTCGCTATATGAAGTTTGCAAGATACAAATTGTTTAATAATTTTTTTACCCTCTATTCCTTAATATTCTGGTTTTAATCTTTATTTTTTTATTTTCTACAATAAAAATGAACTTTTACGCCATTCTAAGCATTATTCCAAAAAAAAACATTTTCTCGAATCACCCTGTATGCTTCTTCTTCAACCACCTTACTGTGCAAAAATTTAGTTGAAATGACAAAATTTAAACACACATTCACAATGTTTGTACGAAAATCAAAAAAATTTTGATTTTCGTGCGAACATGCTTCAAATATTTGTACAGACTAGCAAACACCCCCACAAACGAACAAAAATGTTTGCACAAACCTAAAAATTTGACATGTTGGGCAATCAAAGTGGTTTATTTGGCTCTTTACATGTACAAGGTGGCGCAAAAGTAATCCTCCTATCAGAAAATGCGATAAATTTTGCTATTGGCCCCTAATGTCAGTTCTGTTTTGACATTTGTGTAGTAAACACATGCGAAATACACGTTAATAAACAATGTTACGCTAAATTGCTCCAGAACGCGGAATATTGCTATTACTATTTATTTGACCCCAAAAATAATCATAACTGATGAGGCCCTTTTCCATTTTAGCGGAAACGTAAATAAGCAAAATTTACGCTTCTGGTGCACTGAAAATCCACGTGTAACCCATGAAGAGCCATTACACTCGCTCAAAGTCACTGTATGGTGTACTGTTTTCGCTGGAGGAGTTATCGGACATGTTTTCTTCGAAGACGTCGCGGGCCAATCGGTTACTGTGAATGGTGAGCGCTACCGATATTTGTTTAACGCCATCAACTCTTTAATCAATAAGATTATTGCCTTAAAAACTGTACTACTTGCTGTCTTTTAAAATTGTATCAGAAAAATCATTTCACTCATAAACAATTCTTCAAAGTTAAAAAAATCATAATACCCTGACGAGTAAATAAAGTTGTCTCTAGACTGGCAAAATTTGCTGGCAATTTAAATCTGCAATATTCGAATTTATCAATTCAAAATAGTTTCTCATAATAAATAATTTGTTTCAATTTAAAAACGCTGTTTAGTTTACTTGACAAGCAAAAGTATTTATTAAAGAAGCAACAAATTACCGCCGTTGGCCAAAGTTTTCATTGAAGAAACATGATTTAAGTTTTCATAAAGTTTCAATAACAATTTAAAAGTCGTTATTAAAGAATCACATAAGCTAAATCTTTTGAAAGAAAAATATACTTCTCTCATTTATAAAGTAAAAAAAAACTTTTTTTTACATTTTTATGATTTTCTTTTCATGAAACAAATACAGGAAACATTAGCAACGAGTTCTTCTGAAACTCGGCAAACAGAAAAAAAATTTTTTGACCTCGTAGAAAGTAACGCGTGTTTAAAACAAGTTAAAGTGCTCGTACTTACGTGTGTTGGGGGCAATTGAAGCAATATGTTTAAGCGTCGTAGTCCTTGCTCTTGTTGGATGTAAATAAGTTATTCGTTTCAAAAAATATATATGTAAGCATGTTATTGAAGAAGAGATAGCGGGAAGGTTGTTAACATGAGGGCTGAGGTAAGTGTGTAATTGAAAACCGTAAAATAATAATAAATTTAAATAATAAATTTAAAAAATGTTTAAAATGCACTTTTATGCCTGTTGTAATATAGACAATATTATAATTAATTAAACAAAGGGAAGGTAATATTATTCGTGCAAAGATTAAAGCTTTAAACACATAGACGACAGCAGACAGCAAGTAGCAATCTGCCAAAAACAAAATACATGTGTTTAGATGAAAACGATTATTTTGATGACATCACAGCAGCACGACTTCACAACAGCATTTGCTGCTGCTGCCAACTTAAACTATGTACACACGGTTGTCAGATGTTACAATATTGTGAGATCTGGCAAGATGCTGACGATGTAGTGACAATGAAAAATTGTCCCTCAGAAGTAAATTGTGTGTTCAGACGATCGTAAGAAAATCTTACAATTTCATTGTCAGACTATGGTCTGACAAATAATTCATCTGACAACAAAAATTGTCAATTCACACGGTTGTCAGATTGTTAGATGAAAAAAATTAACAAACATGTTGTAAGGCGTTGCCACTTATGTTATGTATACCAACAACGATCTGTTTGGCAGTGTTGCCCATTAAACTTTGTTCTGACAATGATACCATTATCAGGTGCATTAATTTTATACATCTGACAATTAAAACTGAGCTGACAATACCAGCCAATTATCTGGCAATGCCGACGAAGAGTGTTCTCACGATTTTCAGATGCCTGACAACATTTTCGTCTTACAATTGATTGACAATGGTTTTTCTGACAACGTTGTAAGTTACAATTTGGAAGTTCACACGATTGTAATACATTTTCCGACAATTTTACTGGCAATATTAGAAGATCTGACAACCTTGTGTATGTAGCTTTAACAAAAGCCCTGAGTTCTAAGGAAATATGTGGACGACTTGTTTTGTACAGTCAAGAAAAGCGCGGAAAAAGATACTCATCTAACTCTGAATAATTTTCACAAAAACATACAATTCACATCTGAATTAGAAAAGGATGGAAAATTATAATTTTTAGACACATTAATTATAAGTGAAGGAAATACAATTAAAATAAACTGGTATCAAAAACCCATGGCAATAGTTCGAATTATTAATTTTTATTCTAATCACCCAAAACACATGAAGTGTAACACAGCTATCAATTTTGCAAAAAGGGTTTTCCATATAAGTGATGAACAATTTCATGATGCTAATACAAAGAAGATAAAGGACATACTTATAAATAATAGTTTCCCAGTTCATGCATCCGAAGATATTATAAAAAAGCAAAACAAAATTATAATATCAAATCTGTGGCACGATCAGATAAGAAACTGTTCAAATCAATAGCGTACGTACCTGGACTTTTAGAAAGAATAACCCACTCTAACAATTATAATAATGTCAACATTGCTCTAAAAACCAATAACACTTTGAACAAACTGTTTTCAAACACTAAAACAAAAATTAACAAATTGTACAAATCTATTGTCATTTACAAGATACCGTGCAATGGAGACGGGTCCAACATATGTGATAAAATATATGTTGGAACGACTAAAACAAAATTAAGGACAAGACTATAAGCACACAAATCTGGTTATTAAAATTGTAAGGGAAAAAATGAGCAAAAAAACAGCGTTAGCGGTCCACTGTACAAAATACAATCACTCTCCCAATATTAACAGTGCAAGTAAATTACAACAAGAAAAGAACTATAAAAAAAGATTTATTATAGAAATGATACATATTATAAATACACCCGCGAACATTAGACTGAATTACAAAACAGACACTGAGAATTGTGCGCAAACGTACAGATATTTACTGACAGCATGCATATAACATTAGTAAACGATTAACATTTAATACAATAAGACGGACGACTTTACTAAAAATAAGGCAAACATTTAATACAATAATTATTTCCCATGTTTATAAAAATTTATTTGTGATAAAACTATTTATATTTTCATTTTCAATGTTAACGTAGTCTTTTTACAATTGTTTATATTTTGTGTTAGTTCCTGAAGAAGAGTACCAAAGGTACTCGAAGTATCGCAAATAAAAAACCAATATTGAATAAAACAAAAAAGAGATTTATTAAAAACACACAGACCTAGAGCCTGAAAACAAATAAAAAAAAACAAAACTTAAACTTATTAAGGTCAAATTTATTTATTTATTTCAGCTAAATGCTTAATAACAGCTGAGAAATCAGTATAACAAGGAAATAGATAGAATTAATATAACAAAAATTTCATTAGAAAACTACAAACAGTTATAAATATAATCATTAGAGTTTAAATACAAAAGAAGTCTTCTCTTAGTAACATGAATGTTGTCAGATAAGTCGATGAGATCATAAAATCTTTTTACTTTGCCACAAACTCTACGGAAAGGATCAAAATTTAAGAAGTTTGATCGATGAAATTGAAGATACAGTGGAACGTACGATCTTATTCTTTCAAAATAATAATATATTTGATGTAATACTTTGGCTTTTCAATGTAGGGAGGTTAATAAGAGCTAGTCGGCTGCGGTATGATGGTAAATTCACTGCTGGGTTCCAGTGGAGATGATTAAGACAGAACAGCAGGAATTGTTTTTGGACTGATTCCACCATTTTTATATAAAAGCTATACTGCGGATCCCAAATTACTGAGCAGTATTCAAGAATAGGCCGCACCAGTGTAGTAAATAGATGTATGGATCTTTAAATTCCTTCGCCCATGGTTTAATAAAATATAAAATATTATTTGCTTTGTTGACAGCAAAAGTGACGTGAGAGTTAAAATTAAGTTTTTTATCAAAGTAGACTCCAAGATCTAAAGCAGTGTCAACAGTTGTAAGTTCTGTACCATTAATGCAGTACTTAGTTGAAAGAGGTGAATATCGTGTGAAAGTCATCGATTTGCATTTACTTAGATTTATTTCCATGAGATTAACTTTGCACCAATTAAATAATCTATTTAAATCAGCTTGTAGAAAAGTGGCATCGCCTACATTTGTTATGTTGGAGAAAAGTTTTACATCATCAGCAAACATTAGAATGCTTCCAAATTCAATAGCGTTTGGAAGATCGTTTATGTAAATAAGGAATAAAAGGGGGCCAAGATGACTTCCCTGAGGAACACCAGAAATAGCATCAATGTATTTTGATTTTAAGTTATTAAAGATTACCCGTTGTTTACGGTCTTTCAAATAAGATTCTATCCAACGACGGAAGCTTACAGTAAATCCAATTGCATTAAGCTTCTTAGCCAATAGTTTGTGGTTTACCTTGTCAAAGGCTTTACTGAAATCCATATATATTACATCGGTTTGCTGAATAGTATAAAAATTATCATTGATGGAAGACGTTAATTCCATTAAATTAATAAATTAAACAACTTTATAAAAAATTATTATTTTTAATTACACGACACATACATATGTACAATACAATAATAATACTCGTATGTCTGTTATATGCACAGTGAGTACAACGAAAACATGATTAATAATAACACAAGATGTGTGAATGTGAATTAGCTTATCTTACACATTGTGACGAATTTATATAATTTCTAAGCCATTGTGCAGCCATTGATCTGCTTAATATAAATATACTCGTATATATATATATATATATATATATATATATATATATATATATATATATATATATATATAAATATATATATATATATATATATATATATATATATATATATATATATATATATATATATATATATATATATATATATATATATATATATATATATATATATATATATATATATATATATATATATGTGTATATATATATATATATATATATATATATATATATATATATATATATATATATATATGCATCGTGGGACTATTGAGGACGGAAAAAATCTTGATATTTTTTGATAGTTTAATATTAAGAAAAATAAAATATCACTATCTGTACCGATTTATATCCTTGATTCTTCTTTAAATCGGAGAAAAAGGTTTTTTAATATGTTTCGTGACTATAGAGGCCACATATTGGGTTACTGTGATTATTAGAGACTGGTCCTCAAAAATTACCTTGTATAGGCGAAAAATTTTGTTGCCACATTTTGTATATATTTCCCCGGATACTTATTGACGCCGTCATATTTTCTCTCTTTGTGGCGGTCAAACTTGGTTTGCTTGTAAAGTGTTGCCAAGTGTTTTTTAAGAAAAAAAACGAGCGAATTGCACTTCTACTATACTAGAAGTTACTTACACATAAAAATATCTATATATTAGAGCCAATACGAAATATTAATGTCTAGATTTCTTGACTGTATTGCAATATGTACATCATCAGCAGCAAAATGGTATAAAATAACTTAAGGTATCAATCAAATTGTGATTTTACTTAAAAAAAAAAAAAGCCAACAAAGAATAATAAAATAAATGGGAATGATACTAATAAAATAGGAAGTTATTATATTTCTACACGTGGGGAAAAATGTAAAGTTAAGATAAAAAAGTATTACGTTTCGATAGTTTGCATAGTTGTTGCTAACAATGTTATTATGAGGAGACGCCAATTAAAAGAAGCATACTAAAGCTTGTAATTAAGTTTAAAGAAAAATATTTTATATATTATACATTGATATATCGGGTTAATAATGTTGTTATACTAACATTATACTTATGATTACTCTTTTATATCTTTAAACCAGAAATTCTTACATATATATTATATTTCTTGAAAATGGCTTTAAAGGTTTTGATAACAAGCGATATCTAGGGGTTTTGTGAACGAAAAATCTATTTCGATTGTTCCCAAGAAAATAAACCTTGATCGATTTTTCACAAAAGTATACTTTTATTGGCTTTCGAAAATGGCTTATCTGCTTTTGAAGAAAATTTGTACCTGGGATCAAAATTAGGGTAGCCTTAGGGTTCTCATTTGCGCACTCTATTGCTCTTTGCGCAAATTTCATGGGAACGCAAATTGATGCTGAGTGCAAAGGCGGCCATTAGTAATCACTTTTAAATGCTTTCAGACTAATTTGGCGACTTTATCATTTTTTGTTATTTCTATTCAGTGATTTTTATTAAACAAGGTTAGTGGACAATACTGTTCATGGCGCAACTTTAACGCTTATATTTAAGTTACTTACAGCGTAAAATTAAAGCGTTAAATTACGTTGCTAAATTAAGTTGTACTGTTAAACGGTCTTTGCGTTGTAACATTAGCGTAGAAAGCAAATTTTTAAAAAATGATAATGAAATTATATATGTATATCACGTGTATGCATTGTAAATAGTAAAATAATGTTTTAAGAATATCACTAGAGGCACTTTTATATGATAATATAAAATATTAAGATTTTGTGAGAGCAAAATTATACGAAATTCTCGCCGTACTTAAAAAAGGAAGTGTTCAAAAATTTTTATTTATAAATTGTATTTTTCATGTTTACATCTGTGAGACCTACTATCTAGAACTGCGATTAACTCTGACATAAAACCTGAGAGAACGTCGGCAGAATGTGAGAACAAAATTCTTTATGTCCATCTTAATATTTAACAAGGAGTACTTTTGTCAATCTTATAAAAATTCATAAATAATTGAAAACCGAGAACAAAACACTTCTTGGCAGCCAACAGAAACTTATGTGAATTTTGTCTATGTGCAGGTTCACATTGTACAGAAGTGATCACTTACTATATGTTATGTATTGTATGTAAACCAAGGCGAATTTTGTTACAGGTGAATGCAAGCGGGAAGGCGAATTCAATACTATGTATTTTGTTATTGTAAAACCGAATTCATTATTGTTATTATAAAGGCGAATTCATTATTAGGTGGATGCATCGGCGAATTCAGGCGAATTAGTTTAATATGGCGGCACTTTCTCTGTCAAGTTTTGTTTACCTTTTTCGGCGCCATTTAAATTTCTGTACATGTTCGTTATCAGCTACTTTTGACAGCGTAAGTGTGAATTCGCCTTTTTACACAAACATAGTACCTGTTGTTTTTTTTATTGTTGTATTGTTGTAGCGAAGCGGCTACCTTGTTTTTTGTATCATGGTAAAACCAAGGCGAATTCATTACTAGGTGAATGCAAGCGGGAAGGCGAATTCAGTACTATGTATTTTGTTATTGTAAAACTTACTGAGAATGTCAAAATTTAAATTCGTCTAAGATTGTTTAGCTAAGAAAAAATGTTACATAAACGTTAAATACAAATTTTAATAATTGTTTGTAATTAAAATCACTTTTAAATTCACAAAACTTTCTTGAAACTTCACTAAATCACACAAAAAAACTTCAGAAAAATAATTTGACAGTCTCATTGGAAAAAACGTGGCACGCAAAAAATAATCACCTGAGCTGTCAAGTTCACCCAGTAATGAATTCGCCTTGATGTAAAAAAATTATCTTTCCTTTAAAAGTGGGCTTTAAAGTATGTTTTGCAAAACTAATAATCGGTAAAATTGCAATAGCGTATTTTTGTAAACGTATACAAAACCAGTTGCTTTTTGATAGCTCTTATTATAAAATTGTTGGTATGAGATTTCTCATAAGAGCGCGGTCATAAAAATTATTATACGACCGCGATAACATTAATTTTAAGTCTTCGCGTGCCAAAACTCTTTCTGCAATTGAATATGCCGTTCTCATCTTAGATATTATCGCAGATTGTAATAAACTCAAAATATAATTAGGAAATGGTAATAAAATTATTAATGATTCCACAACATTTACAAAAACATATAATATTCTTGGCCTGCAATTGGTTGGGTTTATAAATGTTGCACCACCTCCAATAAATAGTCAATGCTGTCAATGCAAATTTAAAAATACAACTACAATGTGATTAAAGAACAAAGTTTTCTGAAATGGTTTAGAAAGTGAAAATGAAGATACATATGTATGTATATCGACCGCTTTTAAAATTTTGCATTTGGATTTTCCTCCATTTTGCTTTTACATGGTAATATATCCTTCATGCTACACACATTTTTGACAGATCTAAATATTTGCATCACCATGTAAAGGTTCCTTATCGGAAAAAAGATATGTTGGTGAATGAAACTCATTGGCTAAAAACAAAACCAAATATACGAAAAGAAGAAATATTTAGGTATTACTACGTTTATACGTGCAGGTTACTTGCGAATAAAAATGTTGTAAATAGCAAACACAACGCAGAAACAATAAATGAAATTTTTATTTGCGAATAGCTAACTCACGAAAACAACTTTCATGTTCTCATACAGCAATTTAGTTGCACAACTTTCATTTTGTTTTACTTAAATTTTCTTAATATTTTGAACGGGTGGCAAAATAAACAAAAGAAAATATCAAAAACATAAAAAACAAGAATACAACGAACAAAACGAATTGCTGAGTACAAGCAAGTCTGTACACAAATATCAGCATTTCATCCCCCTTCAAGCTGCTCTCACCTCACACATCTATAACCACAAGACTTTGGCAAGAGAATTACGCAACTAAGAGTAAGATCAGACAGGAGATTTTAATTGCCGAACTTTATAGCAATTTTCTTTTGGAATTGCTTTCTTGTCCACACACAAAAACTTTTTTCGGCAATTCTCAAGCTTTCTTTACCTTTTATTTCATAAAATTTACATTGTATATGCACATACACATAAACACATGAGAGAAAAATAAGGAATTGCTGACAATTGCCGAGTACCGGCAATTCTTTTTCCCTTCTTATTCCCCTCACCGAAAGCTGATATAAAGTCAAGAATTGCCCAACTAAAGTTGCTGCGTGTGACCTGGCACTAAGTTGCGGAATGTAAAAGCGTTCTTATTGGCAAATAAGACATAAAAAGTTGCCACGTTACTTCACAATTTCAAAGATTTCGTCGGTTGTGGCACACATGAAATATGGTAAAAGTTACGTGCAGAAACAAATGTTCAACATTTTTCATTATTTGCTTTAATTAAATTACAAAATCATTTAATATTTTTCTTTTATTATTTTAGTAATCAAAATGCTGTTTATATTAACAGTGTTTCCAACTATTTACATTTTGAGCATATCACAAAAAATCAAACTTTTTCATGGACAAATTGGCATAACAGTGAGTTGGTTATTTGCAAAGTTTTTATTTGCGAATAGGCGCCGCATAAATGTAATATATATTAATAAAAATATGTTGCACTTATTGAGACTTGTTTTGAAAAAAACCAGTTCAGTAAAATTTAATAAACTAAATATAACATAAACGGAAAAAAGGAAAAGAGAACCGCTCTTATTTCCCTTGCCGCTCAAGACTTTGCGAAGTAAACTTTTCGTATGCGAAAGTGGCATAGAGTCTATACGTGATATTTAATATTAAACAATTTTATATCAGCAAACGTCAAATTTTATACCTAGCCTCTCCACATAGCATAAAATTTGCGTTGTGTAGACCTCAAATTGCTATAGGTAGCAATCTATTGCGCAATGATTGCTCTACTGATTGCTTGAGCAATTATTGCCAAGCAATGAGCTGTCAGTTATTGTAATTTGGTTTACAAATATAACAAACACAGTGCTGTGCATACAACAAACACACTGTTGTTCATACAACTTCTCACGTTGAACTCTGTTAGTATTTGTGATGAAGTAGTAATACGTTTACGCCACCTAGAGCAATTAGCAATCGCTGTACTGTTATTCTGCCGACGTTTTTGCTTGAGCTCACCAATAGAAATTGCTATGTGGAGACGCTACGATCGCAATAGAAATTTATATCCGGTGCAACTTTCACAACTAGTATTGCTATAATATTACATCGTGTCTACAACTGATATTAACTCTGTTATATGAGAGAATGTCGGCAGATTAACGAGAAAAAATATATTTTTTTTTGTTCATAGCATGGCGCAACGATTTTTCTTAAATATTTTATTTTGATGATTTTTTTATTAAACTCTTTTCCAAAATTCTTTATATAATGAATGTTTAGTCGTTTTGTTTACGTTTTTTTACAGTTAGTATTATGATATAGTTTTCTAAATTTATGTACATATATTATCAAAACAATACTGTGATATAGTATTATTAATATTTCAATATTAATAATACTAATTTCAATGCTACACGTGATATAATTCTCTCTGCTATCAAATTTTACATGTGCTGATAGAAAAATATGTTGTACCAGATATCTAATATTGTTTTGATAATATATGTATATTTAGAAAAGGAAACAAACAAAATTTCGGAATATAAAGTTTTCGAATAATTGCGGAAAAATGTTGAGAAAAAAGTCATCGAATCATTAAAATATTTAAGAAAATTTGTTTATTATTGTATAAATTTGTTTAAGGAAAACTGTTGTTATCTGGATGAAGTTATGAATAATTCTTTATTTTTGAGGAATGTAGGAATATGATGGCATTTAATTAAATCTGTTATTTTCTTAATGAATGAATGTTATTTTCTCAATAACGATATGGAGAATTTCTTTTTCTCTTTTTAAGCACAATGGTACTACAGATGTGTTTAAAGTTCTAATCTTATACCTCCCATTCACGTGTTTGCGTGATACATATAAAAATGTTCGCAAAGGAGACAACGTAAATGTTTTGTCAAAAAAATAAGAACTATTTGTTCAACTAATGATTTTATGTTAGAATTTATTAATTAAAATACTTGATATATACCAACGAGTAGTAGTGAGATAGGTAAAGCCAAATTAATTCAAATGTGATTTTTTGGGGATTGGTAAACTGACTGTTAATTTTTATACATACCTTTTATTCGAAGTGAAATATATCTTGCACTTAACCTTAATATAATAAAAAAACAACAAAAGTATGTAAATATGTATGTATACTAACTTTATTCCTTAAAAATTATTTATTTTTATAATTCGTTCCTAAGAACACTTACTTATTGGTCATCATTTCAATGAAACAAATTGATAAAAAAAATAAATAATATTTATTGAACACAAAGTCTTAAAACTAGTCAGTCATAAATCCATAAAAAAGTTTTTAACAAACGATATTAAATTCAATATTGAAAACTCTTTATTAAATATAAACTTAAGATAATATAAAATTAACAAAAACGTAAGGAACTTGAAGTATTAGGGCCATGTCCAAAAAAGTTCTTACTTTAGTTTTAACGCATACGTTAGTTACCAACCACATTAACAGTACCATACAGTTGTTAAAGTTTATGCAAAAACAGTACGTTAACTTTTAAATGTAGTACGAAATTTAATTGTTTTATTCTGACAATGCCGTTATGTTCAGTTGTATATTTTTGAATAGTGATGCATGAAAACTAACATTCGAAAACAGAAAAGCAAGTTTAGAAAATAAAAAATATTATTACATAAAATAACACATTTTTGACAAACATTTTCTGGATTTACTGTTTTAATAAATAATGAATATATAATATGTAGTATATGAAATTGAAAAAAATTAATAGAATTACGTTTTTCATTGTGTTCGTTTGATTGAAAGTGACTAGTATAATTGTTATTTATATTATTCTTTCAAAATTAATATTTTCAGTACAAATAAAATGTAATGTTTTTATTTTTTTATATATTAAAAATAATAAATAGTTTTCTTAAAAAAATTTCGCAAAATTGCGATTTTCAAACAAATTAAAATCGGCAAGTCAAGTGTCGTTTTAACTTATAGTTAAAGTGTAACAAACTCAACATTAAACGAATGGTAACGAAATGACTAGACGGCCGTTAATGACTAGATTTTCAATTAATGCATTTTGTAATCATATACGGTTATACATTTACCCAGGAATAATTGAATTCTTGATATTTTTTTATATTGGACCACAAAAATCGAAAATGGCTACTCTGAAATCAACGTATATATAAAGACAAACGAGAAAATATACATATCTGAAAATGATAAAATGAGAATATATTTAAAAGATATCCTTGCTTAAAAGCTATCTGCTTGCGTTTTTTTTTTTTTTTTTTTACCTTTTTAATTTTTTTTCAATTTATACCTCCGCTGATTATCAATCCATGACTTCAATTGTTGCGGTGTCCTATATTTCAATGCATTGTTAGACTTAATGGCATCTAAACATTCCATACCAGTTGGAAGTGATTCTAACTTGTCCAATGGGCCAAATATGCTACGAATTGCTTCTCTCTCCTTTTTCGACCATTTACATCTCCTTGTTTTTCCATAGGGGGAAGCTAAATTATATAAGAAAATATAATATTTTCGTGTTGTATCTATTTCTTTAAATTTGTTTTAAAAAAGTGACATAATTTGAATGCTAAAGCCCAATGTTTTACCAAAATAAACTAAAAAATAAATTCAAATTCATAAAAAATTGCGTTTGGCTAGAGTTTTAAGAACATTTCTTAAATTGTGTATATTTAGGAAAAATCGTATGAAAAATCGTCTGCTTTTGACGCTAGTGTAAAGAGAACATATGTAATTTGATATATACGTAATTTTATTCTTTATTTAAGGTTTAGTTTTCATCAGTTCATTTTTTTATCTTGGACCAGTACTCAGGTGATGACCCCTACATATACAGTGCATTGTACTGGAACTAGGAAAATAGGTTGTGATGGGGAGAAAAGAGGGAGTAGTGTTGGTGGAGGTTTAACTTTAACAATAACAACGCGAAAGATCAAAGGAAACTCTATTACAGCATTTAAAATGTTGGAATTGAATTAAATTAGTTAGTAATTTTGATATACTCTTGTGATTCGAACTCGCCAAATATCTGGCGATGTGATTTATAGATCACCTCTCTTGCGAATTCAAGTCACAACCGCAATTTCATGCGAGTGTCAGAACATGCTCGTTAATATACGTTTTTAAAGTATGGAGTATACAATACTATAATCTCTAAGCCTTTTTGAATACTTTTTCGCAAAATTTAGTTATACTTACTGCTACGCCTTTTTCTGTTTCCGCTTTTCGAGGATCCACTTTCATCTATACCACAGTTTATCTCCTCTTCCTTATCAGAGGCAGGGTCATCCTTTTCGTAGTTTTCATCTTCGTTATCATCTTCGTCATCATCTTCCTCACCTATTGCGGACATTAAGAGTTTTGACACTCGTGTTATTTCTGCCACTGGTACTGGGACTCTATAAATATTTTTGTGGATGTCTTTGTTATGGCCCATAAAATTGGCTAATTGGTCCACCGCAGCATCTTCAACATTGAGTAGGGACGTGTGTGTCGCGATGTGTTTTCGCAAATGTGTTCCTCTCAAGCTTTCCGGTATTTGTGCTCCGCACTCAATGGCAAACTGTTTCAATAGGGGGCATGCTCTGTAATAAGGCTTGGAGAACTTTGATGACACTTTTCTAGAAAATATAAATTCATTTGAATTGGGTATGCCCGCATCGGGTCTGTATCGCAGTATAAGATCAATTGCTTTTGTACATATAGGGCTCAGAAGAACGCTAACTGTTCTGCCAAGTTTTCCCCTTAAAGTGAGGCGAACAAATTGCTTCGCAAATGACAATGACTCAGCACTCATAGTTTGTAGTAGGACAGTTTCAGTATTTTCGGTTATAGCTTCTTTGTTCAAGTAGCTGTTGATAGTTAATCTCTCGATTTCTCCAGCCCTTCTCCTGTTGAATATTTGAATAAAAATGAGTGTTGATTTTATCAGCTCATTCCAATTAGTTAATTCAAATTTTTCTTGCAAAACTTTGATTGCGTTTAACATTTTGTTTTTTAGAAATTGATACAACATTTTAATGTCAGTTTTAGAGGGCAAAACTACTTTTTTTAAACGCTTTTGATTGAACTGGTCATCTGTAGCTTTTTTATTTATTAGAATTGGGATTTCTTCTTCCCAAAGCAACAAAAAATTGTCTAGCTCTTTTTGCGAATTTTCTGACTGCGTTTTTATGTATTCTGATCTTTGTGTTGCTCCGCACTTTTTAATTAAAGATGTCAAGCTCTGCGCTACTGCAGGGGTTTTAAACCACATTACTGACTCATCCCAGTTTGCTACTATGCGTAATGCTTTTATGCAATTGTCAAATAGAGCTGGTTTATAAATATCCTTTAGTTCGGTAACATCGTTGTCAATGCGCTTAAGTTCGTTTAGGAACCTTCCTAAAAGCCGTAATCTCGATCTAATCATGTCATGCTGATGAGTTAAATTATACTTTTCTACCAGCTTGTTTCCGCATTTGATTACTAGCTCATCATATCTTATACACTTAGTAACATTATCATTCCTTAAGACAGGAAAGATTTTTGTTCTAAGCGTATAATTAGCTGCTTGATGGATGTACTGTGTTATTTTTTTGCCGTTTGATACATTATATCTCGAATTTCCTGTTTTATTACTACATCTTTTTAAGTGCTTGCGAAAAGTATCTTTCGTAAAAAATCCTTTGCATTTTACGCAACACACATAATCATCTACCGTTTTTTTACAACTGGATTGCTGCCTTCTAGTAATTATCAAAATACCACTATTATGTTCATCGCAAGTATTATGTATGAAATCGCCCTGTTTTCTCAGTTCATTAATTATCCGCAAACGTTCTTTTGATTTTAAGGGTAAACTCGTAAATTCTTTTACTTTTTTTTCAGATCGATGTTTTGACATAAAATGCCTAGATAGTTTAGTTTGTAAGGTTTTGCAAAACATACAAAAGTGTGTTTTTGATTTACGGTTCTGGTGTTGTACTTTTAGATTGTTCACCTGCAAAGGCTTTTTAATCATTTCTACAGTAGTTTCATGCTCTGCAAGTGACTTAGTTGAAACATTTTCGTCTTTGTCACATGTGGAGTCTGGAAAATATTCCGAAGTGGAGTTCTTAGAAATCGAATTGATGGTAGAGCTTTTCTGGAATGTTATCGTAGAGCATGTAAATGCAGAAGGGCTGTCTTGCGATATCTTTGCAGGAGAAGTTTCAGGTGTAGAAGATGCAGAAGTCGAACTATAATCGCATAAAACTATGGAAGGGCGTTGTGTTGATATTTTTACTGGAGAAATTTCAGGTGTAGTCAATACCGAAATCGAACTATATTTACATAAATCTATATTAGGACGTTGTGTAGATATTTTTACTGCAGAAATTTCAGATTTAGTTGATATCGAAGATGAGTTACAATTATTAAAATTTTTGGATATTTCCATAGAATTCAGTACTGACGAGAGACATTGCGGCGATGTTTTACCAGGAGAAATCGAACTAAAGTTGTTTTGAGGCACAGGCGCAGGATCTACAATTGAGGAAGTATATTGGAACGACGTATTTAAACAATCAATTCCAGTTGAAGATGAGTTAAACTTGTTTTGCGGAATTGGTGTAGAGCTTGAAACTGAGGAAACTGCAGAAATTTCAGATGCAGTTGATATCGAAGATGAGTTAAAATTATTAAAATTTTTGGATATTTCCATAGAATTCAGTAATGACGAGAGACATTGCGATGATGTTTTACCAGGAGAAATCGAACAAAAGTTGTTTTGAGGCACAGGCGCAGGGTCCACAATTGAAGAAGTATATTGGAACGACGTATTTAAACAATCAATTCCAGTTGAAGATGTGTTAAACTTGTTTTGCGGAATTGGTGTAGAGCTTGAAACTGAGGAAACTGCAGAAATTTCAGATGCAGTTGATATCGAAGATGAGTTAAAATTATTAAAATTTTTGGATATTTCCATAGAATTCAGTAATGATGAGAGACATTGCGATGATGTTTTACCAGGAGAAATCGAACTAAAGTTGTTTTGAGGCACAGGCGCAGGGTCCACAATTGAAGAAGTATATTGGAACGACGTATTTAAACAATCAATTCCAGTTGAAGATGAGTTAAACTTGTTTTGCGGACTTGGTGTAGAGCTTGAAACTGAGGAGATATGTTGTGGCCGAAGATCTGTATCTGATGGATTAATTGCAGATGAAGTTGCAGAGGTAGTTGGTAGTGCTGCTGCACGATTTGCAGTTGAGGAAGCATATTGGAAACACGTATTTAAAGAATCAAATCCAGTTGAAGACGACTTAAACTTGGTTGGCGAAATAGGGGTAGAGTTTGAAACTGAGATCGTAGATGAAGTCGCAGAGGTAGTTGGTAGTGCTGCTGCACGATTTGCAGTTGAGGAAGTTGGGGTAGAGTTTGAAACTTTGGGGATATATTGTGGCCCAGGATCTATATTTAAAGGATCAATCGTAGATGAAGTCGCAGAGGTAGTTGGTAGTGCTGCTGCACGATTTGCAAGTAAGGAAGTACATTTTGCCGATGAAATCGTTTTAACATTTGAGGCAGTATTTTTGGGGAACAAAAGCGCATGATTCGTAAGTGCCTTTTCCAAATATGATCTATCGTCTGAAACGTTAAATTTGTAACACGTGTGTAAAAAATAGTTTCGATGTATAGGATATTTGTAAGTAAATATTCACTACACACAATCATAGCTACAGATATATACATACATAATTATATTCAAAGGATTTGGCGTATAAACTTTTTTTATTTTAATCTAATAATGTGTCCGCGTAAATCCCCTTTCTAATTTGTTGAGGTGCGCTCATGCTATCATAAAGTACAAAAGAGTCGAAAACAGTGAAAATTATTTATTTAATATACGGTGTATTTTATCAAATATTTTTTCATAAACAATGTTAAACAGTTTCTTAGTTCGAACTCTGTTTCCAGAAGAAATATTTGTGAAACTCTCAATCTAGAAAGCATATTTATGAATTCACTTTATCACAGTTTATTTGAAATTTTCAGTTTTTTTTTTTCTTTTGTCAAGCGTTTTTACAAATCCCATATTTTCGTTTGAAAGACGATCCATACTCTACTTTAACAAAAATAAAACTGCTGTATATTTTCTTTGATTGGTATAAAGTTTTATGAAATATAATACAACAAAAACCAAGTGTTAATTGGTATTTGGATTGCAACATTAGCGTAGAGAGCATGTTTGAATTGAATTGTACAGTAGAAAAATTTGTTAACGATATCACTAACGGGGAAAAGAATTGTGGTATATTAATAAAAAAATATATATATATTAATAAAAAAAAAAATTATGTTGTACCAACGAGACTCGCTGTCTCATGACTGTGATGTAAAATTTGAGCTTAACGATGGAGGTTTACGGTTATCGGGGTCGTACTGTATATAAAAAACTAGTTTACCAAATAAGTTCAGTTTAATTTAATACGTTTATAATCAGCTGATTATAAACGTAACTCAGGTTTACTTAATACAAAAACTATTAAATTTAACAGTAATAAAGATGTTGACTTACCACTTTCCAATAACAACTTCGCAGCATACCATCCGCCTTTATATTTGACGGCGCATGATAAATTTCTGATTTTACAATTTTTTATTTTTGTTATATATAGCTCCCCATTTTCAAATTTCACTAGCGAAAACATGTTTTTCTATAAAAACAATCATTTATTAATTTTAAAAATTTCATTTATGTTCGTATCTACAAAATTTTATGTTTACTAATCATGGTTGTCATATATTTTTAAAACTCTTGCTAAAAAAAAAACTTTACCTAAACATTTTTTTAAACAAATATAGTTAGTTTGCTTAAACTACAAATATTCAAAAATACACTTCGCGTAAAAAAACTTTTTAAGCTTCTCAAAAAAAATATAAGAATAAAACTAGCAAAAATATCTTACGATCTGGTAACACTTGTTGAAATTCTAATTATTGTTACCCAATTTTTATTTGCATGAAGCATTAAAAAAGCTTTATTGCATAAAAAATTAAGAGTGTCAATATTTCACTTCATGCTGCTTTAAGTAACATGTTTCTTATGCGCATTTTGTCGGTATTAAGTAAAAAAAAAATATATTTAAATCAAAAGAATATTTTTCAGATCTGAACAAGTTTTATTCAAATAAACAAATGGATTTTGTTATATATAAAAACTTGTACGTTCAATAAATATTTGTTAAAAATTTTAGTAAAATTCTGTTGAATCAGTAAAAATGTACTTTAAATAGAAGTAACGCATCGTAAAGCAAACTACACATTCAAATATTTAACTAAATTTTGTTAATAATAGTACTGCCATTCCGATATTTTACTATGTACTTAGCTCTGTTCTTTTCAAGGCGAATTCATAACAGGTGAAATTGACATTGATAACTTTTTTTAAATTTTAATCTGTTTTAGATTTTAATAGCATAATTAAAACAAGTAAACATAATAAAAACAAGTAAACAAATGCAACACAACAATCATATAAAAAAGGTATATTTTTTAATTGCAAATTTTTTATTAAAATATATGAAAATTCAAAATTTTTTTCATGAAAATACATAAAAACAACTCAAATTTTATTTAGACGCTTCCAGTTCCACGGTTCGATAATAAATTTTCGTACCGTAAGCTAGTTCACTTGGAGTTCACTTCATTATTTGCTTGCGAGTTGAAATAGCAACATTTTTTGTGATTGCGACTTTCAGCACACTAATCTTGTGACTTCAAATCGTACTCACATTTTTTTTGCGAAATGTGAGTTTCAGCACATGGCTGTTTGTCTTTTCTTGCAATTTTTTTTATTATCGGGTATGTCCTTAATTCTAATTTGAAGTGAAAATAGTTTGAAATCACTTCAATTTCCAGCTTTGCGGTTATGCATTCTTTACTTTTCATTTGTGTTTTGTTTTCGAACACTAATTTGTAGCGAATTGTCTGGTTGTTATAGTTGCTTTTACACAAGAAGTAGTACTTTGAAAATACTTTTTAATTTCATTGTGAAAATGGAAACTTTTACAGAAAAGCTGAGTGTAATTACAATCCCATTAAAATAAAAGGACTAGATGGCGAAATATTTATTTGAGATATAATTGTGCATACAATTATAGGCAAAATAAGCAGAATATTATATAAAAAACTAATAATTGTTATATTATTAACTAAAGTCGATTGGCAATATCATCTCCTATTACAGCGGTTGCAGAATCACTAACTCATCTGAATCATCGTTTTCATGTCTTGGATTTACCTCCAAAGGCTGTATAAAATTTTTGCATAAAATGGCACTTAAAAAATTACGATCATAGTTGTTGACGGCGAATTTGATAAACCTAACTAAATTTTGCTCTTATAAAATAACAAGCATTAGATTAAAAATTTTGCACGTCGTTTTTTGGGCAAAAAGCATATCGCAAAAATAAAATAAAATTTAATATATGGTTCATTTCAGTACTGGTTTTTATAAAAAAAAGACAAATAAAATTGAAAACGTGGTTCGTGTCAGTACTAGTTATTTGAAAATGTACATATTTTCAATTTCAGAAGAACAAAAATGAAAAGTTAACTATTCAAATCATTGGCCTTGGTTCTTTCTTTATTTTTATATAAATATTATAAAAATCTGGTATGAACATTATTTTTATAGCTACTATCAATTTGATTTAAAACTTATTTTCGCAACACCGTGTTATCTGCGATAGGTATTCAAATTCACTTAGGAACAGGATCGTAAGTTGATTTGTAAGTAAGAAAAAGTAACATTAATACATATATAAGTAAGAAAAATGTTGAAATTGTATGTACATTAATGCATACATATTGTATATGTATATTCATTATATATAGATATATATATTATATTCATACATACATATGTATGTAAACATCAAACCTTTGATATAAAATAACTTGTCGAATGTCTGGCAAGTTACTTTTATGTTTACACAACCAAGTGCAAGCTCATTTTGTATCTAAACAATTTAAAAATACAAAAATGAAAGCGAAATTTATTTAATAATGCCTTGTTCATATAATTTTATTTGTATTTGATGAAAAATGTTTGATTTAAAATAATATTTGATGAAACAAAGTATGAATCAAGTATTGCCGTTTTGTCATTATTGGAAAATTGCAGAAAAATATATTTACATGAAATAATTTTTTCCAAAAAACATGTAACTTATTTTTATTACTGCTCTTGAAATATGTTACTGTATAGCTGTGGTTTTTCTTTTTATATAAATTAGCTAAAAATCAGCTATAAACATTATTTTTATTTTAATAATTAATATTGATTTGATTTAAAATTCATTTTCGGCTACACTGTTATTAGTCATTTTGCTTGCGATAAGTATTGAAAATTCACAACTATTCAACATATTAAATTCAATTCAAACAAATTTTCTAAAATCAGGAAAAAATTATTCATGTAATTTTTTGTGAGCAATATGCAATTAAATATCAGCATAAATTAGTTTTAATTACTTATTAACGTATGAAGAAAAACATAAAGACGTGGAATAAGAAATAATGAGATTATCTGATTGAGGCGCGGTTTAGAGCCAAGAGAAACCAACTAGTTCGTCCTTTTAAGAATTTCAAGATTAAGAAAAAAAAAATAATAATAATAATAAGAATAGAAAATTCAAGTTAAAAACTAAATAAATTAAATGAAATATGCATTTGTAAATAAAAAATTAGTTTTTATTTAAGTTCCAAATTACAATCCCCATTTGAAACACAACTGAGAATTACATTTGGAAGCAAGTTGGGAATAAATGAAAATTTGAAAATAATTTCCTATTTTGGTTGAGAATACTTTGTTTTTCAATTTGAATTAAAGTCAGTGTCAAAGGTTTGTCGGTTGAGAAAACGTTCGATTTCAAATCAGTATCAACTTAAAATCAAACCTTAGTGTTTGTTGGGCGTACATTCCAGCATGTATGTATATACACAATTGAAAAATTATCATTCATTCTGAAATATGTCCGGCATAGAAAAAGATGAAAGAAAAGAATGAATTAATTCACAATTCATATTTGTTTGTAGAAGTGTATATATGTATGTGTATATGAATGCTCGAATATACTTACATACATATATATGTATGCATGAATGTACTTAAAAATGTATGCATTAATATGTATTTATATATATACACATACATACATATGTATTGCGTACAAATTGATATATACCCATAGTAAAAATTTAAAAAGTTTATTAATAATTAATTTTACTTGCCTTATTAAAAGCCTTTTTCTTTCGACGATGTCAAAAATTTCGAAATAAACCTGAACAGATACGAAAAATTAAATAAAATTTTTAAGAATTTGGAATATATTTACAATGTAATAATTGCATTACATGAACAATTCGTGCTTACCTTATTATGAACCAATTTTTATTATTTAAAAAAGACCAAACCTGAAAACATCGAAAAAATTTGTAAACTTGAAAATAGAAAGCTTGGTAAAAAAAGCATAAATAATATGATCATACATATCGCACCCTAAATACAAACGGATCAAAACTCAAAGTTTCCCACAACTTACTTTTCTCCATTAAAGTCATTTTTTGTTTTCGCAAACATAATATAAAATTGAAAAAAATATAGCAGAACCTGCTTCAGTATTGAATTTTTTCATAATGGAACAATATTTTCTTTAAATATTCCAATCATTTTTACATAAACAGTTTTTTGTCTCTTCTGAAAATTTTAGTATTTTGAGTTGTGCCCCTTTTGTATTTAGGGTGCGATATGCAAGTGCATCTACTATATAAGTACAACAAATATAAAATTGTCAAAACCACGCGCTTCGCCCTCCACATTCTGAATTCGTGTTTCTATACCCAAGCCGAATACTAGGTGAACGCGATGCTGCAATAAATACAACATTGCAAAAATATCACTCGCTTTTTATAGAAAAGTATTGCGTTACCAAGGAAGCTTTAGCACGTGGCGCTATCATTTCAATAAATACATCACATGTATTTATGTGTGTATTTTCAGAATTTGGTAGCTTGTAAATACAATTTTGAATATATTCTTGCACGGCAACAAGACTGCTAGCTTTCATAGTAGGTACATTCGCACATACATATCTATATATAAAATGATGTACCATACATATGTTTATATGTGTACATATGTATAGGATAAATAAATGTATGGTACTTACCACTTTAAATTAGGTTATGTTGAAGACGCTTCCAGTCATTAACAAGCCGGCTCACCTGGGTGCTGCTACGTAGCTTAATTTATGTATGTATATGTAGACCTGAAAATAAACTTTAAAATTTTAATAATTTTGAATATTTCTTAATACATATGTATACATACATATGTAAAAAATATAGTTAATATTTACAAGCTTATGAATAAAACATAAACAAGCAAAATAAGTATTTATACATACCTTAATGTAGCACTAATGTCCCAATGGAGTCCTTACAAAAATTTTTAAACATTATGAAAAAAAACACAAACTTTTTATTACAAAACACGAATACTATACACACGTAACAAGTTAACTCTTCGAACGATTTTGGCACAATGAAGCCAACATTTTTCGCCAGCAAGATGGAAACCACTTACTGGCGAATTGAGTACTTTAATGGCGAATTCAACTTGATGCTGCCAGACCTTTTCACAACATACATTAGCACGCCATCTACACCTAACTGCACGTCTCTACTCATAATATTTATAAACTGAGTATAATTACAATTGCATTGAAATAAGAGGGTTAGATGACAAAATAGATTGTGCATATATTTATGGCAAAATAAGTAAAATATTATATAAAAAACTAATAATTGTTATTTTCAACAACTATTTCACAAAAAAAAAATGTTTTTGAGGTCCAAACGGCCAATGAAACTACGCAAACCGTTTGGCAAACAATCGCTTTACGTTTGCATATAAACAATGCAAACATAAATTATTCACTTTTTTTGTTTTCAATGAGAGCAGACGGCCATTGTATTGCGGCAAATTTGCTCGCCATATGAAGTTCACAGGACATATTGTTATAGCCTGTATTTATTGATATTCTGCTGCTATAAACTTTGTTTTTTTTTTTAATTTCTAGAATGACGGTAACATAATGTTAAACGTCTAAATAAACTACGCAAATCGTTTGGAAAACACACGCTCTCCGCTTGCACCTAAACCATACAAATACAAACACACGCTAACGGAATTTCTACCACCTCACTTAGCAAAAATTTTATTGAAACTACAAAATTTACACACACATTCACAATGTTTGCAAGAAAATCAAATATGTTTGATTTTGATGCTTCATATATTTGTACAAACTAGCAAACACTCCCATAAACGAAAAGAAATTTTGAACGAAGGTAAAATTTTGACATCTTTGGCAAGCAGTTTTTTAATTTGCTCTAGGCGATTTATTAAAAATGATCTTGCATATGTAAATATTAATTTGCATCTTCCAATTGCTTATATCCAATTTCAGACAACTGTTGAATAAATTTCTGTTTTCCTGCTTTGTAATTATAATATTTAACAATAAGGTAGAAATATTTTTTGTATAATAATGCAAATTAATTTATATGTTCGCCAAGTAAAAAATTTTAAATTAATTTTAATAATTTTTTTTGCACATTTGGTAACTCTTCAAAAAATTTTGGTTGTGATCAAGGCAGCTTTATAAAGGTAGTGGCAAAATTACAATAAATACAGCACCAACAAACATCAACATGTATTTTGTTGGTAGAATTTACGAATAGTTGTCAAAATTTTGACAAATATTCGTAAATTCTACCAACAAAATACATGTTTATGTTGTATTTATTGTAATTCTGCCTCTACCTTGATAAAGCTGCCTTGGCTGTGATAATATTTTGGTCGTGGCAGCACTGATGCCGAATTGAGTGCTGTCATGGCGAATTCAACTTGAGTGCTGCCAGAATTTTTCACAACATACATACATTAGCATGCCTTCTACATCTAACAAGAAACACAGTTAAAATATGAAAGCACTCAATTTTAACGATGGCTTTTTGAGACTTGTTGCTTTTATACTTTCTTTTAAAGTAGTTACGAAAATCATAGTACCTATTCATCAAGATATGGATTTTTTAATTGTTTATGCAATAAAAAATCATTTGTGTTTTTATCCTTTCATTAAAAAGGAGGTAGCTCGCTAAATTAATAACAAAATAACAAATGATAACAGAAAGGAAAAAAGCACGATAAACATATTTCATACCTTTTTGTCTACCACTATTTCTTTTACAAATAAACAAGACATGACTTAAAGAAAAAATCATCATGAAAATTTAGTGCAAGATTTGCTATTTAATTGCCGCTTTGTTTATATCGTCGTACATGAGTTGGACCCAGTTTTTTACTTCATATTTACATATATACAAAATTAGCTTACGTTTATATTTTAATTTAACAGGTATTTTAATTTAAATACAAAAGTTTATATTTAACGTTTATATAAAATTTTTTCCCTGCTAAACAATCTTAGGCGAGTTTAGATTTTGACATTCTCAGGAAGTTTTACAATAACAAAATACATAGTGCTGAATTCGCTTTCACGCTTGCTTTGACAGTTACTTAGATTTTACATATGCCACTAGCAGTTCAAAAAACTGTATACATTCAAAATGTTTACCATTACACTCGCTTTACGTTTGGATATAAACAATACAAACATGAATTATTCACTTTTAATTTTTTAATGGGAGTAGACGGCCATTGTATTGCGGGAATTACAATTCTAAACATTATTACAAAAAAAATATTTTCTTGTTTCATTTTGTGTGCTTCTTCACTCTGCGAACTTTTTGTGCAAACAAATAACACTTCCACAAATAACGCAAAGTATTTATACAAACGTAACATGTTAGGTTATTTACCAAGCACTTTGTATAGTTTATTTATATTTATATACTACTAGTTTTAAATTAAAAAAAAAAAACATTTAAGATATTTTTCTTAAAACTAGTGCATGCATGCACCGAATATTTGTGCAAACAGAAAAACACTCCCATAAACAAAGCAAAATGTTTGTACAAACGTAAAATATTTGCTTATTTGCCAAACACTGTATAATTTATTTCGTCTTTTACATATAGTTTTGTGTTTTTTCTTAAACAAACCATAAACGATTTTTCTTAAATATTTTAATGATTTGATGAAGTTTTTACTCAGTTTTTTCAACAATTTTTCTTCTTTTTATATTTTTATATAATATTGCAATAATACTGATTTCATGGCTACACGTGATATAATTCTCTCTGCTAGCAAATTTTATGTGTGCTGACAGAAAAATATATCATATTATATCACGTTTAGACCTTATGTTATATCAGATATCTAATATATATACATAGAAAAACTTAATAATTGTATTTAATGCGATGTTATTTTTAATTAAATACCATATAGTTTAGCATAAAATTAACAAGCAATTTTAAAGTATCATATACAGGCATATGTGTGTTTTGTTTAACTTTTTTGTACTAATTCAAAAGCAAGCGTACCAAAACCACATGGTAAATGACCTAAACTCAATTACAACTTAAATGAAGAAGATTCGTTATTTAAGTTTGATTCAAATTTGTAGTGAAAAAAAAAATTTCGCATTTAAATGGAACTTAAATGACAGTTAAATCTAAAACTGGGCCTTAAAGTAACTGTTGTTGCTTAAAGTGTGATTTCCACCTGACATGAAAAACAACCTTCAAGTTATAGTTAAGTGTGGACCGAGCAAGTTGAATCTTGGTATAAGTTTGAATTGCTTGTTAAAACATTTTATTTGAAAACACTGTTATAACTTAAATTAACATTGTTTACTATTAAGGGCCAAATACACTACGCAAACCGTTTGGTAAACCCACGCTTTCCGTTTGCACATAAACAATACAAACACAAACTAATCACTTTATTTTTGTGATTAATGAGAGTAGACCGCCATAGTTAAGATATATTCTATGAAATGCATATAAAAACAAATTTTCTTTAGATATAAAGCGTTCATATCATTGAAATAATATTACTAACAATATATGCTAATCGTAATTTGACCATGTGATGAAATGGGTAACTCTACTTTGCAAAAAGAATATAAGTTTAACATTGAATCAAAATTTTACGTGTAAAATATTTTCAAATTTACTGTAGGCAATTTATTAAGAATGAAATTGCATATGTAAATATTAAAACGAGTGGCAAAAGATTTGACTATTTCGGAATATTTTTCATTGATAATACGTACACAAAGTTCGCATGCCACTACTTGGAAGTGTAATATCATGATAAATGTCATTAATATAATTCAGGGCGAATTCGCCTCGTTCTTCAGTATTCTGGCAGCATTGGCATCTGACTTGCATTTTTCCACATTTTGATCATCAGCTATTCATACAATAAAAAAGGCAGTCGATAGGCTAAAACGACAAAACAAAACAACAGGTGACGCTAACAGCTGTTATAGAAATTGAGAATTTGTGGTGTTTAATAGAACTATTTAAACAAGTGAACAGTAACGATTTTAAGTGCATACATATTTGGCTAAAAAATCAATATGCCGGTATTTTTGCGTTTCGCTACTAAGTGCCAGTTTACACGCATCAAGTTTGACTCGTCAAGTCTTGAGTTTTTGTGAGAATGGAGACAAGAGAGTGGAAAAGGGTGCAGACTTGACGGTACCGTCAAGTTTAAAATTGAATGTCAGAAATTGTGAAAACTTTAAGGCAAAAAACTTAAACTTGACGCAAAACTTTTGTGTGTGAAAGTAAATGCAAGTTAAAAAGGAAATTGAAGCAGAATTGATCAAGAAAACCTGATGTGTGCAAATTGAGACTAACAAATGGTATTTGAATATAGTAAGTATCCAGTATATGTATATTTTTTGACTCTTCGAGTAACATCGATGTAAGCAGAACTAAGCGTAACTGAAAATGTATTTTTTTACAGACAGGTACTGCAAAAAGAAGATTAAAGAAGCTACTGCGGAAATGATACCTTATTGCTAACAACAAACCATTACATTGGGATTTCTTATGTGCCGGTTTAATCCAAGTATCTTAGTTGCCCAATCCTCAAGATTTAATGGATTTCTCAATTATACATATGTGCATACAAAATAAAGATATCAAAATTTTTGTTTCAAAACTTGAAAATTAATGCGCGAAACCTTTTGTTCTTGCATTGCAGGCTTTGCTTCTAGATAATGTTTTTTTTTATTGTTATAACAGCTTGAAATATATACGTAAGTATAAAACTAAAATTTTACTCAAAAGCTGCTTTAAAGCCTTTTTAAACAACAAATTTAGCGAAAAAGGCATACATATCTGCAAAGGTTCTAGTTTTGATGTATGAGAGCTTTACTTTATGTAGCCTATGAATGAGAAAAATTTTCTGAGTTCCAGCAGTTTTCACCACATCTATTTCTCAAAGAAACAATGAATGTTGGATATGGGAAGATTAGCCAAGCAGCAGAATATTATATTTCTTGATGCCTTAAGAAACATTTTCCTAAAAATTTTGGACAATACAAGTAGTAAGTGCCATTAATGTGTTTGAAAGTAAAAAGCATATAATACATCTATTCAAAAGAGCATAACCCCGGAAGATGTAAAACTACTTCTGAATGAAAATTACAATATGTAAAAGAACAAGCAGCTACAGTCAACGTGTATTAACTTTTGCTTATTTCAATAAATCAATTTTATAACAAATAATTATTAACGTGAAATCTTTCAGTTACATATATCTTTTTTAGGATTTAGGCTTAACAAAAGTAAGATTAAAATATTATTAAACAAGATTAATTAACAAAATTTGCTTTGCATAGCATAGATATTATATTATACAAACACCGGCTCCTCTGACTAAAGTTGGCTGCATTGCAGGCTATCGGCCGATGGAGATATTTTATTTTCTACACTGAGCCAAAAATTTACCTAAATAGCGCAAAACAGGCTGTAATCTTCAATAAATGTAGTTCGCTTACAACCTACAAAAATGATTCTTCAAGTTTACTAATTTTTCCAACTTTTGACTAAAATAGAATAGGAAAATGTAAAGAAATTGCTTAATTTCTACAGGCGTTTGTTCAATAATACATGCCTTTAGTTATATGGAAAAATATTATGCAAGTTTAATAAATTAAATTAGTTAAATTTGGATAAACCGAATACGGGGAATTTTATTAACAAAATTTCGTCACATAAATGAATGTTTTATTCAAATAAACAGATGTTAATTTAAATATTTGTATGCGTTGTCTACTTACACTTAAATAAAAGTTTCATATTCACAAAAATTAAATTAAAATGAGTTTTGATTCAAAAACTGCATAAAAATTTTTATTAAAATTCATTTTAATGCACTTTAGTTTTTTACAAGTTTTGTTATTCTTCATTTATACAATAAAACAAATTTAGATAATTTTTAGTATTTGTATGGCACCTTCAATACATTGTCATGATTATGTAAAAACACAAGCAGAATTTTTTTTATTTGAATGTGATTTTAATAAAGATAGAGTTTGAATATAATTGTAATCTTTTAATTGGTCAAACCTTAAGCAACAAACTTCAGGACATGAATTTAAGTACTATGTACATACACACGTCTTATATTTTGTTTTTTGTAAAATTTTATCCCTTTATTTAAAAACATCTTGTAGCCCTGAAAAGAGTTTTGTTTGTTTATAAAATGTTTTTCGAGTAAAGCACCCCATATATGTTTCAACTCAATTGACAACTGAGTCGGTTGTTGTGCAAATCCAGGCGTGTATGGCTTTGTCAATTGATTACGAGTCGTGGGCAGTTGTCGAGTTGGTTGAGGAAAAATCAATAGATATTGAGTCTGTTGATCAACTTTTTTTAAATTCCCCATAATTTCATTAAATTTCATAGTTGAATGAAACTCTTTCAATTCAGTTTTTAAAGTTTATGGAAAACAATCAATTCAATTGATAATTGAATTGAAACGTTGAAATTGGGCCGCTTAATAACATAATAAAAACGTACATATCAGTGTTGTTCGAAACGTAAACTTAATTCATCTTAAGAAGTATATTTGTTTAGGATGTTATTAAGTGACTCGAACTTATTTATAGTAACAAATGTAAACAACAATATTTGCGTTTCACTGC
Organism: Thecocarcelia acutangulata; assembly: GCA_914767995.1. NCBI lineage: Eukaryota > Metazoa > Arthropoda > Insecta > Diptera > Tachinidae > Thecocarcelia > Thecocarcelia acutangulata. Next base: position 93,444,617 of record OU612095.1, read on the forward strand.
AAGTAATATGAAAACAAAGTTTACTTCAAATTGCTTTTTGAAATATAATCAACTTTAAATAAATTATCTGATATCTTTTGTTTCTGGAGGTTTATGAAAATCGTTTTGGTTGATATTAATATCTTTTCTGCTATCGACCGTTTCACCATCTCCTGCTAAGTCCTGATCCTTCAAAATGGTTCTCTAATCTAATAGTTAAATCCCATTAGTACACAACTAATCTTTGAAATGAGCCCTTTTAGTTATTATCTTTCTCATAGACTCATCGCAGATGCAATGTAAAATCGGCATATTTAAGTATATAGTTAAAAGCAAGCGCTGATTAATTGCTCGAAATTTGAGTGGATATCAATCCCAGTATAAATCAATCTTGTATAATTCATTTACGGAAGTCAACAAAAAGTCATATCATACGAAGTAATGCAATTTTTTTTCAGTAGCTTTGTCTTTGTGTTATTTCAAAGTAAATGATGTTAAATATTCCTCACTATAAATAGGGTAAAGGCACATAATAACGTAAAAAACAAACGAACATTTTATATGAAATGATTTTTTTAAGATGTTTAAGAGAAAAGTTTTTCAATTTGCCAACTATGCTATACCAATGTGTTAAAGATAAACGCTTTGTTATCGTTGGTTTCACCGCCAGCATCAGCACTCCATTTCCTTATAGAACTTTTTCTTTGTTTTTCAACATTAGAAGGGATGTTTTATATCTTCTCTTAGTTTAAAATAATCTTTTACTATTAAACGAACTCAGCAAATTAATTTAATGAAAATTTTCAGTTTCTAAGAATATTTTTCCAATATTTACACCTGTGTACTATTTAATATCACACAACACATAATGCTAGTATGTATATGTACGTAATTATTTTGACTTATTTACATACATAACTCATTTGTAAAAACAAATAGCTGTTAAAAACTGTTCAATAATTAAAAAGTTTAATTGTTTTTGAAGTTACAGAACAATTTTGATGCACAATTTCATTTTTAACAACGTTAGAGAGAAAACAACACATCAGAGTCGATCAGTGTAATAATCCTAACGTCTTAAAACACGGGAAAATAATGCAAGACATGTGGCATCATCATAGACAAAAATTTTAACTTAAAATCCAAAATTTTAATATATAATGGTGGTTTATGGATAAAAATATAACTTCAGACGATTTATATAACATAGAGTAATCAGTTGAACATAAAAAAAAAAAATCGAAAAAATCGTCCCCAATAACCCAAGTTCTCAATATTACCGAAAGAACTGTTAGATTATTGGAGACGGTCTCCAATAGGGACAATTGTCCTCTATAGTCCCATTATATCATCAAACGGTTCTCAATAATCCCGTGATGCATATATATATATATATATATATATATATATATATATATATATTCATGCATACAACAGAAAGTATAAAGAACATAATACGCAAACAAACATGCTTGATTTAAAGAACGCAAAATGTCAAATAAATCAACCACCATTGATATTATTAGTGATGTTCCCCCAGCTTTGATTATTAGAAGACAAGAATTCTTCAATCAAAAATTATTGATCACAGCAAATTTGTATTGTAAAAATCCTTCTTAAGAAAAAACTTAAGAAAGGAAAAACTTGAACTAAAACCCGGTGTACAAACCAAAAATCTAATTTAAAAATTATAAAGTTCAACAAAATTTCAATAAATTAATAATATTTTTCATTCACTGGTGTTTGCGCTTATTCTAAAAATGACTTCTTACTTTTAATTAGATATCGAAGCGAGTTTTTCAGCTTTTTAAACTGAAATTCAACTTCAATTCGCTAATCATGCAAATATTAAACAAATTAGCTTAATATCGCTGACTTTGTTTATATTTTTAGTGCAAATAAAAGTTTTTTACAGCAAAATATACAATAAACCAAGAAGAAAAATATACAATTTTTATATGAGCTGCCATCAAGTTCTGTCCCAACTTGCATCTAAAAAAAAAATGTGACACATCATGTGTAGTCGTTTCGAAAGTGTTTAAATTTTCTCCACCGACATTAAGATGGAATTATTTTCATTTTTTTCCGTTCCTTGTATTGAGACTCCATAGAATGGGTCCTTGTTTTTCGTTTGGCAACACACTCGTATTGATGCTTGCAACTCAATAATAAAGAAACACAAATTTTTATTTTGCTGTATTGTGTTGCAGTAAAACAAAAAAAACTGGAGTAAACCTTTTGTTAAAATACTGGAATTACAGCAAATTTTATAAAATTCGGCATAAAAACAGCCACAAAAACATAAACATGCACTTGAAGGTAGCAAATTTGTAGCTGCATGTTTTTCACTCGCAAAAATTTTACAGCATCAGCACCATAAAAAACCAGGCTATAGAAATTTGATATGATAAAAAGAAAAAAGTAAAATACACAGGCCATTTGCAATGTGTTTCATTACATTTACTTTTTATGGTCGCACAGTAGCCAACAAGCTTTCTGGAAAAAAAAATTTAAGCTTTTTTAGTGACAGTCAATTTTAAATAAATAACTTAATTTACAATATTTTGATAAAATTCTTCTATTACAATTTATATTTTTATATAGAAGATATCTCAATTATTTATACAAGGTAGTATATGTATATATCGCTCCTTTATTGCAACATAGTCATAACGCAAAAAAGCTTGTTTCGAGAAAAACACATTTCAAATTTTTAGCTTCCCTACAAGTCTTAGAAATTTATTTTAGAAAATATCTTCCAAAGGAAACAGTTTAAAAGCGATTTTAATAAATTTTTGGCACAATATAAATGGTAGTACTGTTAACAATTCTGCATTGTTAACTGGAAAAGCTCATTTTCTGAGATATGACTATGTTGCAATAAAGGAGCGATATGTCTCGATGGTTTTAACAGTAATTGTACGGCTATTTCTGGTAATTTATTCCGGTAATTGGAAAGTACCGTTGGAAAGTTTCGTATATTAATATGCAAAATTAGAAAATTTAACAAGAAACACTACAATAAACAATAGTTAAAATTTACAAATAACGAGTGATTTTTTTGCTATTATCTTTTTGGCAACACTAGTTTTGACAGCTCACGCACGTTTTGTATCTTGTGTCACTGTCAAACATCTTCAGTTTGGTCTAGAATTTAATCATTAATCGTCTTACAAACGAACAACGCTTGCAAATTATTGAATTTTATTACCAAAATGCGTGCTCTGTTAAGAAAGTTCATCGCGCGCTTCTTCCATTTTATGGTCAGTTTAATCGACCTACTGAGCCTTCTATTCGGGCTATTGTAAAAAAATTTCGCACCAAATTTACATTGTTGGACATTAAACCACCAACACGCTTACGTAGAGTGCGAACTGAAGAAAATATCGCAGCCGTATCGGCCAGTGTTGGTGATGACCGTGAATTATCGATTCGGCGCCGTTCGCAGCAATTGGGCCTCTGTTACTCCACTACGTGGAAAATTTTGCGGAAGGATTTGGGTGTGAAGCCTTATAAGATACAACTGGTGCAAGAATTGAAGCCAAACGACCTACCACAACGCCAAATTTTTGGTGAATGGGCTCTTGAAAAGTTAGATGAAGATCCACTTTTTTATCGAAGAATTGTGTTCAGCGACGAGGCTCATTTCTGGTTGAATGGATACGTGAACAAGCAAAACTGCCGTATTTGGAGTGAAGAGCAGCCAGAAGCATTGCAAGAGCTACCAATGCATCCACAAAAAACAACCGTTTGGTGCGGATTATGGGCTGGCGGCATCATTGGGCCGTATTTCTTCAAAGACGATGCGAATCACAACGTTACTGTGAATGGTGAGCGCTACCGTGCGATGATAACAAACTTTTTTTTGCCCAAAATGGAAGAGCTTGACTTGCATGACATGTGGTTTCAACAAGTTTCAACGGTACCACATGCCACACAGCACGCGAAACAATGGACCAATTGAGAGGCGAGTTCGGTGAACAGTTTATTTCACGCTTGGGACCAGTCAATTGGCCGCCCAGATCGTGCGATTTAACGCCTCTAGACTATTTTTTGTGGGGCTATGTTAAGGCTAATGTCTATAGCGACAAGCCCGCTTCGATTGACGCACTGGAAGCCAACATTGCCAACATTATTCGTGAGATACCGGCCGAAATGTTGGAAAGAGTATGCCAAAATTCGACTAAGCGGATGGACCATTTGAGGCGCAGCCGCGGCCAACATTTGCATGAAATAATCTTTAAACATTAAATTATATCGACTCAACTATCGATCCAAATAAATATTTCATGAATTTTTCTGAATTTTATGTGTTTTTTTTTTAATTTCCGATAGTTCTTATAAAATCACCCATTACAAACAATCCCTTTTCAGAGCTCTTAAGTATAATATAGAATAATATTAACAGCCTGTTCGAGGATATCGAATGAAAATGTGGGCGAATGAAAGCTATTCACTCACATTCAAATCAAGTTGAGTTTGTCTATGTCACTATTGTTCATTCGCATGAACTTGTGTATTTTAATTGAATCTTGACACATTGGTCGCATAGAATTAAGTTAGAAAAAACCCAAATCAATTTTCTTTCGCCTAGAGAGCGAATGAACTCATCCTTTCGACATCGACGAACTGGCTGCAAGTTTTCAATAATTTTTTTATTTTTTTATTTTATACTTCAAATGAAGAATATATTTATTATTATGCAACGATTTTTTTTTTAACATCACTTTATTATATTGATTTAGAGGAAAAAAGGTCAATTAAAGGTAAAACAAATAAAAAGTAAAAGTAAGATAACAACAGTGCTTATTCACTTAACCATCAAAATTTATTGATATTTTGTCTTTGGAAAGGACATTTATCATTTTTGGATATACTTTTTTCATACCTTAAATTATTTTGCACTGTACTGGAATCCACGGCTTTAATATTTGCCTTTCTAAAATTGTGATAAAATATTGGAACTGCGTTTTCATTTTGGATAAATTTCATTTTATCGAGGCACAGAAATGCCTCTGCTGGTTCAAACCCGAATTTCAGAGTTTTTACAATATATTCTTCATTTACGTAGTATGATGCCATAATGATGTTATTTTCAATACAGGACATGGATCGATCTTAGTATATTATTTCTTATAAGATAAATTAGGAAATTATCAATTCTTATTGTGTCTGCTGTATAAAATCTAGTTTGAAAGGTTTTTTTTGTAGTTGCTTTTTCATTAATGAGTTGCTTTTTTCATTAATGAGTGTGATATATTGAATCATATCTGGCATCCATATAATAATAAATAATCTAACTAATGTTTTTAATTGGTCTAATTAATGTTTTATACATAGTGAGTTTTACTTTTGTGTTAATATATTTACAATAAAAAACATTCGTTTATAAATAAAAAAAAAAAAGCTTTCGTTGCTTTTCTAATCGCTTGGGTTAAAAAAAAATCTCAGAAAAAAGAAGAAAAACGACAACAACACTGGTTCGCATAGCATTAAGCCTTAAACACATAGACGACAGCAGACAGCAAGCAGCAATCTGTCAAAAATAAAATACATGTGTTTAAATGCACACGATTATTTTAACGACATCACAGCAGCACGACTTCACAACAGCATTTGCTGCTGCTGCCAACTTACATTAATTTCTATTTTCGTAAGCAGCAAAAATTAAATGCAGTGCTGCCACTATAAATATAAATTGCCAGCAATAAGAACTAAAATTAGTTTGAAATATTTAATAGAAATAAACATCACATAAATAAAATAAACAAATAAATTGATTAGTTTTTACAGTCTTACGTGATATTTTTACGTTTTCAGTCGGTAATTTTAATTTTATTCATGTAAAATATATATGTGGCACCTCTGAAATTTGCATTGTTTAAATACACATAGTGCTGCTGCTGTCTTTAAAATAATTATGTTGCTGATGAGACGGCAGTATTTGAAGCTAACTTCATTTGTAGCCGTGAAGTTGTGAAGTCTGCTGTCGTCTAAGTGTTTAAAGCTTTAGATACGATGCTAAAATTACGTGAAATACACTTAGAATTGGTAGATCATCCACCTTATAGTACAGATTTAGCTCCTAGTGACTTTTTCCTGATTCACCTCAAACGAAGAAATGATTACCGAAACTAACGTGTATTTTCAGGAGTTCCCAAAATCGTATCATGCAGATGGTATAAAACAGTTGGAGTATCGTCTTACTAAGTATAATGAGCTAAAAGGAAACTATGCTGAGAAAAAAGGGTTTTCGAAAAAAAAAAAATTTCTATTTAGGTAGCTGCAATATCAATCAGCTCTCGTATCTGGAGTTACACAATTTACTTTGTGACTGCCGATATAATTTTAGCAGGAGTCGGTCTACAGGCAATTGTTTGGCATATCTCTCAGAGAAATGGTGCCACTCAATCCATCATTTCGAAAAAGTAAAGTAGTAGTTCTGGAGTATGGCATAGTACACTACATACATACTGCTTTGGGTACCGGTGGTGACTTTTTTCGGTTTATATCGAACTTTCTAATAGACCACACTATATGAGTTGTTATAGATGGGGTGTCATCAAAAGATTTCAAGATTATTTCAGGGGTACCGCAAGGCTCCAAGGAGAAAGAACTCCTACCATATTTCTTATTTTTCTCAATGATCTTCTATATCAAACTTCCACCCCTAACCACTCCTTTAGGGATGACGGTGGCTTGTGCCATACGTACTCATTCACATATAGGCATAGCATATCCGAGATTGGCGCCAAGAGCAAAATAGAAATGACTAACTGAGTAGTGATCCGCTATTAATCTCCGAGTAGGGTCGTAAAAACAGGGTTGCTGCAACGCTCGTAAGACACAGTGTTGTTTATTAGCACATAAACACACAACCATAAATGCTGCTTCGTCTATGGGTGGTATAAATATTTAGGAATCGGATACTCTTGATGTTCTGGGAACGAAAATATAGTGTAATGTTCACTGGACTGAACATATTTTTCATGTCTCTAAATAAACTTTTAAGGTACTTCACTCTATCCGATTTCCTTAGCATTTATACCAACTATATACAACTAAAAATTTAGTACACCTCCCATGTTAGCTCGATACCTCAAGGTACCTATTTTGGGGTTATAGCGTGTGTAGCAGAAGGCAAAGAAGCTTATCGGTGAAACTAAGTTTCTAACTCTTTTGACTCACTGGATCATGGCCATAGTGTATGGTGTGCTCGCTACTCTGTTCTATCGTTACAACACAGGATTTTCCTCTGATAAGATTAGAGACCTTCTTCCCGTAACTCTTATATTTCTGAGTAATACATGTACATGGTCTAGAGCTTATTCATTTGTGGTGGATAACCCTAGCAATCGTACAACGCCTTGGTTTTTCGGCTGTACGCTTGGTCTGTGGAACAAATTGCCTGCTGACGTGCTTCCGGTCTGTTATAACATTGAAAAATTCAAATCATATGTCCACAAACTCTGCTCCCTCTTTCTTTCTCCTAACCATAACCTACATTATTAGTTCTAGTACCATACACTGCACACGTAGGGGTCCCTGAGTACTGGTCCAAAAAATAAAGTAAAGTGTGAATTAAATACTCTGTTTTCGAGACCACTGTAAGAGTAGCTATAGAAATAATACCTTTAGCTCAATTGTTTAATTTTGTGATGACGAAAATCCCAAAGAACATCAAATATAAAAATTAATAGATGTTGTAAAAATGCAAAAATAATGTTCTGCTATCAGACATAAATAACACAAGACCAAATAGCAATAAAAGTCATATGTAAAAGAAAACATATTATTTACTTTTAACCAAAAATATCAATTTTGTTACATTGTCCTCGGGGTGCATGCAAATAAAATAATAATAAAAACAAAATAATTTCTTCTAGCTGTCTTTTTGATGTCAATAAATACTCGTAAATACTTACTTACGTTTTGAATATTTAATGCGGAAAGCTGTTGCTTAGTATTCCAAAATATCTTGTCGCATGGCAGGTTATTAGTAATAACAAGTGATTTTTTTGCTATTATCTTTTTGGCAACACTAGTTTTGACAGCTCACGCACGTTTTGTATCTTGTGTCACTGTCAAACATCTTCAGTTTGGTCTATAATTTAATCATGAATCGTCTTACAAACGAACAACGCTTGCAAATTATTGAATTTTATTACCAAAATGCGTGCTCTGTTAAGAAAGTTCATCGCGCACTTCTTCCATTTGACGGTCAGTTTAATCGACCTACGGAGGCTTCTATTCGGGCTATTGTAAAAAAATTTTGCACCAAATTTACATTGTTGGACATTAAACCACCAACACGCTTACGTAGAGTGCGAACTGAAGAAAATATCGCAGCCGTATCGGCCAGTGTTGGTGATGACCGTGAATTATCGATTCGGCGCCGTTCGCAGCAATTGGGCCTCTGTTACTCCACTACGTGGAAAATTTTGCGGAAGGATTTGGGTGTGAAGCCTTATAAGATACAGCTGGTGCAAGAGTTGAAGCCAAACGACCTACCACAGTGCCAAATTTTTGGTGAATGGGCTCTTGAAAAGTTAGATGAAGATCCACTTTTTTATCGAAGAATTGTGTTCAGCGACGAGGCTCATTTCTGGTTGAATGGATACGTGAACAAGCAAAACTGCCGTATTTGGAGTGAAGAGCAGCCAGAAACATTGCAAGAGCTACCAATGCATCCACAAAAAACAACCGTTTGGTGTGGATTATGGGCTGGCGGCATCATTGGGCCGTATTTCTTCAAAGATAATGCGAATCATAACGTTACTGTAAATGGAAGAGCTTGACTTGCATGACATGTGGTTTCAACAAGACGGTGCCACATGCCACACAGCACGCGAAACAATGGACCAATTGAGAGGCGAGTTCGGTAAACAGTTTATTTCACGCTTGGGACCAGTCAATTGGCCGCCCAGATCGTGCGATTTAACGCCTCTAGACTATTTTTTGTGCGACTATGTTAAGGCTAATGTCTATAGCGACAAGCCCGCTTCGATTGACGCACTGGAAGCCAACATTGCCAACATTATTCGTGAGATACCGGCCGAAATGTTGGAAAGAGTATGCCAAAATTGGACTAAGCGGATGGACCATTTGAGGCGCAGCCGCGGCCAACATTTGCATGAAATAATCTTCAAACATTAAATTATATCGACCCAACTATCGATCCAAATAAATATTTCATGAATTTTTCTGAATTTTATGTGTTTTTTTTTTTTTTTTAATTTCCAATAGTTCTTATAAAATCACCCATTACAATCAGCCATGTCACAGACCTTAATACCGTTCAAAAACAGAATTGAATTCTTTTTTTACTTCTTTAAAAAAACGAACAACTAAAAAATTTTTCGGTATGAAATTATTTCTAATTACAAGAATGAAACTAATATTATATTATAGACTTGATTTCATTCCGAAAAAGTTTTAAATTTTCGTTTTTTGAAGGATTAAAAATTCGATTCAATTCCATTTCTGAACGGAAGTGAATTCTGTGACATGGCCGAATGTTTGAAAATGATTCGTTCAAGGTTTTAATCTTTTTCAAGAATTTTTTAACTTACACAAAACTATTTTTAGAGCATAATGTTAAACGATTAAGAAAAACAAAGTTGTATTGGTGATGCAAGGGGGGAAATGTTGTCGCAAGAAGAGATAAAATCAGAAAAACGGCAAGATCAGGAGGAAGCCTCAACATCGGCATAAAAAGTTTTGAAGCAGTTTGTAATATTTAAATTTATAGTGTTGGATGCTTTTACTGATTTCCTCTTTGATTACGTCGTGCCTAAATAAAATAAATATACAGTGGTGGACACGTAATTAAAACATAAATGTGATCTTTCATTCTTTCGGTATTTTATATGATCTATTGTTATTTCAACGCAATTTTTCCACTGACAATATAAGTTTGATCTCTTTTGCACTTAGCTCTTCTTTTACATTTATTTTATTTTATTATTTATAAATTTTCAGCTTTGCTATTTAAATAAAGTTAATTTAATATCTAATTTCGTTTTGTTGCGAAAATGTGTTGATAAGTATGTTTTCAATGATACTCATATCGCTCCTTTATTGCAACACAGTCATATCTCAAAAAACGAGCTTTTCGAGTTAACAATGCAGAATTGTTAACAGTACTACCATTTATATTGTGCCAAAAATTTATTCAAATTGCTTTTAAACTGTTTCCTTTAGGAGATGCGTTTTTCTCGAAACAAGCTTTTTTGAGATATGACTATGTTGCAATAAAGGAGCGATATGAGTAAACTTGTACGCCTAGATTAGCCACTAGGTATGGGGAAAAGACCAAGTTACTCCGAAGAAGAAAGGAAGGCAATCTTTAATCTCAGAGGCTTCCAGAAGCCGGTGAATGAACTTTCTCAATTATTTATTTGCTCTAGAGGAAAAACGTATAACGCAATGAACCATTTTGATAAATTTAGGAACTCAAATAATGTACACGAGCCTCTAAATGGCGTAAAACTACAGCCATAGACGATAGAATAGTCGTAAGTGCCTCTAAAGCTGACCGAGTTAAAAAATCTAAACTGTTAAAAGTTGAATTAGAGTCATCATATGGTATATCATTTAGAACTATTCGGCAGTGTCTTCATAAAAGTACCTCACGTGGAAAAAACTTTCGTCTCCAAAAAAATAAAATAAATCCGGATTGGATTTTGTCAGAAAACACATTAAGAAACCAGCGAGTTTTTGGAAAAATATTTTATGTAGTTACGAATCTAAATCCGATGGGGATCAAATGGAAAATGGCATTAATAGCGTCTAGTTAACCACAAACACAATCTCAGATATACCATCAAAACCACAAATTAATTTAATATCAAAAATGTTTTAATTATCTGGCCACCACTGTATAATATTGCATGAAGTTATATTTTAGGTTCAAGTTCAAATCCGGCTTCAGCCAAGAAAATTTTTTTATTTTATTTTTTTTTATTATAAAAATAATTGCCGCAGTCACTAACTCCTGATTAAAGAAGAAAGAAAAAATAATTGAATACTGAAGCTGGTGGGTAACAGAGATCACCAAAAACCAGGTTTTTGTTTGATTAACTCATACACTAAAATTTATAATCAACAAAAATCAGGCAACAAAGTTGAACGCTGAGTAAAATCAACTTGCCTTGTTAACAATCTGAATTTCTAATCAACAAAAATCTAGCAACAAAGCTCAATGTTGAGTAAAATCAACTCGCCTTGTCAATATTGCACGTTCGTTTTAGTACTGAATAAAACCTTAGATGTTGCTTCGACTGTGTGTTGTATAAATAACTTTGAAACATATTTACATCCATATTTTGTATGTTTATTTTTTGTTTTTGTTATATGTTATTTAACAAATGTTTAAAAATAAACACATTTGCTTTTATCTATGAAAACCTTCTGTTTTTATGTATGTGCGTTTTACTTTGATTTTTTTCAACAGCAGCATACAGAAAAACTCTTGGATACATATCTGCATTGATTTTTGTTAATTTTTTTCTTCCAAAACAAAACTTTAAGCACAAGAAATGAGTGCCGAACTATATGCGCATTCATTTGTACTCAGGCACGTACCTTACCTCGTCGGTAAGGTACGTTCACTCACATAGCGAAGTTGTCGCTCATTGTGTTTACTGATTAAAAATCAACAGCGCATTTGTGCGGCTGAATACAAAATCATATTTGAACGAAATGAAATGGTGTTCATGTTGTTGAGCAAGTATGATTTTTTTGCAATCACTCAAAGTTGTTGTCTGGTGAGTAACTAGCTACTAGTGAGTAACACTACTCATTGGGATTTGAATTCGGGTCAAGACGCATCATAAACTGCTGCCTTAACCACTCAGCCACCTAGCCATTGAATTATTCTCTGTCTATATTAGTCTCATATTGAATCACATATGCATTTGATTAGTTACATGCATTGTTTGTACAGCGTTTGCTGTCTCTGACAAGCGGTATTTCTTTTTTAGTTATTAACATAATGGGTGATTTTATAAGAACTATCGAAAATTTAAAAGAAAAACACATAAAATTCAGAAAAATGCATGAAATATTTATTTGGATCGATAGTTGGGTCGATATAATTTAATGTTTGAAGATTATTTCATGCAAATGTTGGCCGCGGCTGGCGCCTCAAATGGTCCATCCACTTAGTCCAATTTTGGCATACTCTTTCCAACACTTCGGCCGGTATCTCACGAATAATGTTGGCAATGTTGGCTTCCAGTGCGTCAATCGAAGCGGGCTTGTCGCTATAGACATTAGCCTTAACATAGCCCCACAAAAAATAGTCTAGAGGCGTTAAATCGCACGATCTGGGCGGCCAATTGACTGGTCCCAAGCGTGAAATAAACTGTTCACCGAACTCGCCTCTCAATTGGTCCATTGTTTCGCGTGCTGTGTGGCATGTGGCACCGTCTTGTTGAAACCACATGTCATGCAAGTCGAGCTCTTCCATTTTGGGCAAAAAAAAGTTTGTTATCATCGCACGGTATCGCTCACCATTCACAGTAACGTTGTGATTCGCATCATCTTTGAAGAAATACGGCCCAATGATGCCGCCAGCCCATAATCCGCACCAAACCGTTGTTTTTTGTGGATGCTTTGGTAGCTCTTGCAATGTTTCTGGCTGCTCTTCACTCCAAATACGGCAGTTTTGCTTGTTCACGTATCCATTCAACCAGAAATGAGCCTCGTCGCTGAACACAATTCTTCGATAAAAAAGTGGATCTTCATCTAACTTTTCAAGAGCCCATTCACCAAAAATTTGGCGTTGTGGTAGGTCGTCTGGCTTCAATTCTTGCACCAGCTGTATCTTATAAGGCTTCACACCCAAATCCTTCCGCAAAATTTTCCACGTAGTGGAGTAACAGAGGCCCAATTGCTGCGAAGGGCGCCGAATCGATAATTCACGGTCATCACCAACACTGGCCGATACGGCTGCGATATTTTCTTCAGTTCGCACTCTACGTAAGCGTGTTGGTGGTTTAATTTAAATTTTTTTACAATAGCCCGAATAGAAGCCTCAGTAGGTCGATTAAACTGACCATAAAATGGAAGAAGCGCGCGATGAACTTTCTTAACAGAGCACGCATTTTGGTAATAAAATTCAATAATTTGCAAGCGTTGTTCGTTTGTAAGACGATTCATGATTAAATTATTGACCAAACTGAAGATGTTGTTTGATAGTGACACAAGATACAAAACGTGCGTGAGCTGTCAAAACTAGTGTTGCCAAAAAGATAATAGCAAAAAAATCACTCGTTACATATTTTTATTTTACTCGTATTTTAATAATTCTCCGTACCCAGAGATGTAATTATTAATTTATTGAATTTTTGTTGAACTTTATAATTTTTAAATTAGATTTTTGGTTAGAAAGGAAAAACTTGAACTAAAACCCGATGTACAAATGAACAAACCAAAAATCTAATTTAAAAATTGTAAAGTTCAGCAAAAATTCAATAAATTAATAACTACATCTCCGGGTGCGGAGAATTATTAAAATACGAGTAAAAAAAAAAATATGTAAGTTAATAATTAAAAAACATATCAATAAATGAATATGTTTTTCATTCGCCGTATTTTGACACTTATGGTGAGACAAGTCGTGTCTTCCAACAAAAATATATTGACAGTTTTTAACAAAAATCCTCAATTGTCGCGACCTACAAACCAAAAACAGAAAAAAATCGCAAATCTAGTGGTTCTTATCGAAAAAGTAGTCTCTTACAAATAGGCTAATAACCGGAGCCTGGCTTCTTTACAATCCAAGAAAAAAATCACAATTTGCTAAAAAAAAATATGAGTTTTTATTTTAAAATGACAAAGCTTATTCCTATTGAGAAACCCTTTATGCAGGTGTAATTCTTTCTTCTTATTTTTTTTTTTTCTTCATAAATATTCATTAATCTTGGCTAGTTTTTGCTAAAGAAACGATTGTTTTTTTTTCTCTTTGAGAAAAAACCAAAATAAAATAAAAATGAAAAAAATAAATGGAAATCGTTTGCGTTATTGAGCAAGAAAAGATTTTTGCAATTCGTTTTAACAATTCAGCCAATGAAGAAAATTGTAAATCATTCAATTCAAGTTTCTCTCCTCCACTTTCTATTCGAAACCCTGAACTGAAAACATGTAGACGTTTAAATCTATATTTGTAACACGAATGCCGAAATTGCTTTTTATTCAACTTTTTTGCCAGTGTACTCGCATTAAGAAAATTGTAAATATTTATGCATGTGTGTGTTGCTTTTATGTTCGAACGGAAGCTCGTGTGGTTGCTGCTGCCAAAAAATGAAAGACCGTCAGTTGAAAGGAGCAACGAGAATGTTTAATCTGGTCAATTGAAAAATTCCGAATAATGACCAAAATGTCTTTGTGGAATTCCATTAAAATTTTTGACACTTTTTGATAGTGTGTTAAATAATGAAGCAAAGGAAGTTCTCTTGAGTGAGTGGCAATAAAGGAAATGAAAATTACGCATGTGAAAAAATTAAAGAGTAAGTCATACTTTAGTATTATTATTAAAATACAAATATCACAAAGTAAAAAAAAAATTATATATACATATGTATATGTGCACAAACATACGTAACATATTATAAACTTTTAATATGAGAATAGCATAGTATTAAATTTAATTTTTGAATTAGCAGTCAGAGTAAATTTAGCACTTTGTTTCATTTGTTTGCAGATTAGTCTAGACTTTGTAGTGAATCATTGACAACAGCCAAAATCTCAGTGTGATTTTTACGTTTTAGCACGTTTATATTAGCTTCACTTGTATGTCTGTTTGTATGATTGCAACTCTCCAAACCCTTGCCTTATTAGTGGTTATAAGGTACAGTGTTGCCGCTTTAGTACGAAAATTTAAGTTACCACATTGTATCCGCGAGTATGCGACAAGTTATATCAGTAAATTGGAACTTCGCCCAAATCCTCTTGCACGCATCATTTTTTGTATTTAATGTTAAGATTTGAACACTTAAGGCAGAATTAGTTTGCACGTTCTTTTACGTTCTGAATCAGTTGTTTCGTTTCTGTCCCATATAAACTATATGTTCATGGTTTGTTTTTACTTTTTCGTTCTGTTCTGTTGCGGACTAATCTGTTGAAAATAGAATTCAACTAAGGCAGCTTTATAAAGCTGCCTTGAATTCAACGTGAAGTGACGGCCAGATATGTGTAAGTTTTAATTTTTTCAGGTATGGAAACATTACTTTCTTATTGAAATGTATATATAACGAGTGATTTTTTTGCTATTATCTTTTTGGCAACACTAGTTTTGACAGCTCACGCACGTTTTGTGTCTTGCGTCACTGTCAAACATCTTCAGTTTGGTCTATAATTTAATCACGAGTCGTCTTACAAACGAACAACGCTTGCAAATTATTGAATTTTATTACCAAAATGCGTGCTCTGTTAAGAAAGTTCATCGCGCGCTTCTTCCATTTTATGGTCAGTTTAATCGACCTACTGAGGCTTCTATTCGGGCTATTGTAAAAAAATTTCGCACCAAATTTACATTGTTGGACATTAAACCATCAACACGATTACGTAGAGTGCGAACTGAAGAAAATATCGCAGCCGTATCGGCCAGTGTTGGTGATGACCGTGAATTATCGATTCGGCGCCGTTCGCTGCAATTGGGCCTCTGTTACTCCACTACGTGGAAAATTTTGCGGAAGGATATGGGTGTGAAGCCTTATAAGATACAGCTGGTGCAAGAATTGAAGCCAAACGACCTACCACAATGCCAAATTTTTGGAGAATGGGCTCTTGAAAAGTTAGATGAAGATCCACTTTTTTATCGAAGAATTGTGTTCAGCGACGAGGCTCATTTCTGGTTGAATGGATACGTGAACAAGCAAAACTGCCGTATTTGGAGTGAAGAGCAGCCAGAAGCATTGCAAGAGCTACCAATGCATGCACAAAAAACAACGGTTTGGTGCGGATTATGGGCTGGCGGCATCATTGGGCCGTATTTCTTCAAAGATGATGCGAATCACAACGTTACTGTGAATGGTGAGCGCTACCGTGCGATGATAACAAACTTTTTTTTGCCCAATTGCATGACATGTGGTTTCAACAAGACGGTGCCACATGCCACACAGTACGCGAAACAATGGACCAGTTGAGAGGCGAGTTCGGTGAACAGTTTATTTCACGCTTGGGACCAGTCAATTGGCCGCCCAGATCGTGCGATTTAACGCCTCTAGACTATCTTTTGTGGGGCTATGTTAAGGCTAATGTCTATAGCGACAAGCCCGCTTCGATTGACGCACTGGAAGCTAACATTGCCAACATTATTCGTGAGATACCGGCCGAAATGTTGGAAAGAGTATGCCAAAATTGGACTAAGCGGATGGACCATTTGAGGCGCAGCCGCGGCCAACATTTGCATGAAATAATCTTCAAACATTAAATTATATCGACCCAACTATCGATCCAAATAAATATTTCATGCATTTTTCTGAATTTTATGTGTTTTTTTTTTTTTAATTTCCGATAGTTCTTATAAAATCACCCATTACATTAGGCACGTTCTCATAATAAAATGCTAAAATAAATCAAGTGGCACTACTGTTTGTGTTTTACTTTTCACTGAATTCATTTTCGATTCTCTTTGTTTTTATTAATTCTTTTATTTTTTATTGTTAGAAAGTATTTTACTTAATATATTGCGAAATTTTTTTATTGTGTTTTTCTATGTAAATATTTTAGAAAAAAATTTAAATTATTGTCAAGGATCGGATCAGATCTAATAAAAGTCATAGACCATACGGCGATAATGGAATCTAGTGACATATGTAGCCGGTAGCCTGCAGTTTGCATTGTATTTAATGCAACAGAAAGCATAACACAGCAAACAACATTTTATTTTCTTGCTTGCATTCAGCTCTTTAGCTTTTGTGAATTTTTTATTTGATCCTGTTTATCCTGTAACTCTCCACAAAGCGTTACAATGAAATCAAATAATTAAAGAGTTACCGGCAGCTTCTATTCATGTGCAAAAGAGCCCTTTGGTGTTTACTTGCCATTAATATAAAAAGTAATTAAAAATATCCTTTTCTTTTTTTTGCTGCCTTTTAAACTTTCTATAAATTGTGATTAAAGAACTTTTTAATATTAATGGCATAATTTATTTAACTTTAAAATGCATACCCTGCTGTGTGCTCTAAAACGAGTTAAGGCGATAATAAATTCTTCAAATCTTTCAAATGCTTTATAGTCACGAACGCTATAACTTGATTTGCAAGAACAAAGACGAAAAGGAAATGCTTTAGCGAATAAAATTAAAGCAATTCAATTGAGACAAATATCAATTTAACAAGGTCTTAATGGTTTTCACCCATCAGCAACTCATGCTTTGGCCTCTACTCGTTTCAAACACAAACAGCATTTTATGAACCTCGTGGGGAAAGAAGGAAGTGAGTGGAAGAAGAAAGGACATCTTTTTGACGTTTTATGTTGTTTCAGCTTCAACTCAAGAGATGTAGAAAACTTAAGTAAAACAAGCGATACGTCATTTGTATGTCATCATATAAATCATTTCAACATGGCTGGTTTGACTGCTCGGCTTGGTGCACTTTGGTTTGATATCACCAAGCTGATTTGGCTGACTTGAGTTAAATTCACTGGCTACGTGACACTTATTTGGCCACTTAAGCTTAAAAGCAAAATGAAGAAAAAAGTCAAAATTAACACAAACAATAATTCCAAAGAGAAAAACAAAAACATAAATGACCAATAATATTATTTTAAATTAAAATGCAAAAGTGTCAATGCTAATAAGAGTATGGGCGTGAGTGAGAGTGGGTGTGAAAATGAGCGTCTGTGTGTGCATGCAAGTGCCGTTAGTGTCAGCTGTCATTTAACAGTTGCCGGTCTTTGCCTATAGTCCTTCTTAAATAACAACACAATCTGAAATGAATGGAGATGAAATGCAGAACGTTGACATTATGACAACAGGACAATCATGACAACAATATGCTGATAAATTAACATTTTAATGAATACAAAATTAAAATTAATTTAAATAAATGAAACTCGCATAAGACTGCAAGGCACGAATGGACACGCGAACGCTTCAATGAATATTCACCAATAGCTCTAGAGAATAATTTAACAGCTCTCCTTTTGTTAATACATACTGCTAAAGTAAAAAAAATATTTTGAATTAAGTGAACAAACTAAAAAGTCAAATTAATTACTCGGTTCTATTTAATTTTAACCATAATTTGCACAACGATTTACGACAGTGTGCATGGGGTCAAAGTAATACAATTTGTGGCATCACAAAATCATCATGTTTTTTACTTATGACATATATGTGCGATTTCAAAGAGAAATCACCTCATTCCAATGCAATCAAAAATTATTTGAAGCTTGCGAAATATGGCATTTGCCATCAAGAAAAAAAATATATTTATTTTGGACAGAGATAGTAATAAGAACTTTTGTTTTTACATATGTAAAAAAGGTAAAATTTTATCTTTTCTCATATTTTTCTAATTTTTATTAATTTCTTATTCAAAGCAGTCCCCCTTAGAATAATAACTCTGTACCATCAAAACGTGTTCATTCTTTTCGGTATTCTTTTCTAGCAACGATTAGTGAAGGTTTTTCTATTTCTTTCCACAGCAAAAAATCGCCGAAAATCTAATGTAATAAGCACATTGCGGGCAGCAGACTACCGATTGCTATCTGTGATATTTAAAATTTATGAGAATGTGTACTCGTATATACTTCAAATGTATTAAACTAAAAGAAGGCCAAACAACAACGACAATCCTGAGTGGACTTAATACCTATATATAATAGAAAGAATTACGATGACGCGAGAGCTGTTCTCCAAGCCCAGAGCTACTCTACAACTGAAACATAAATATAAAAAATCAATTATGCTAGAAACACAACTGCGACGAACAACGAATTTCGCTCATCGCTACGAATTCGCCGGCAAACATTCGTTGTATAAATTCGTCGTGTGAAGCATAATACCAACGAACTTTTGTGTAGATAACATTGTTTACATATAAATATTAAGGAGACCATATTAAATCAGCCTATATAAATCCCATCCGAAAGAGGGATTTTTGAACAAATTATCTCAGGTACTTTCTATTTTGAGGACATCTTCATAAATTTGGATTAATATAAATAAGTATAAAAAGTATGATTTCGTGGAAAATATTTTTTTATATAAGAAACCTGGCCACCTAATACATTTCGTTCGTCGTTCGCTGACGAAACAATTAGAAATAAATCTATTTCAACTTTTGCTGAGTATGACGAATTTCGACCAACGCCACGATTGTGTGAATTTTCATATACACCAATGTGACAAAAATTCGTCGTTCGTCGCAGTTGTGTTCTTAGCATTAATGAACATTTTTGGAGAGAAGTAAATCGGCTGCCATAAATAAGACGATGCGAGCCTCTTGCGCCGCATATGATGACTAGGTATCGTCAATATGATGTGTAATACACTTATACTTATTTGCCTTTGCTTAAAGTATACTTGCTGTGATTACATATTTATATCAATATGATGCATATTTTTCTACTGCTTAAAAATTACATTAAGAATAATAATTTTAACTGCAAAATTCCTTTTCAACAATAAATAGAAAATATTATAACAGTTTTTTTAAAGTTTTGACAAATTAATTTATTATTAATAAAACGTGTCATTGAATTGATGTCACCAAAATTGTAGCATTGATGACAAAATTCTCTGATGACTATTTACATAATATTGATGTCACAACTCTGATGACACGTCGTCATCAAATGTAAAATGATTTTTCTATGAGAGTAGGGTACACGGATTCCTGTTCTGCCAATTATCACTTGGTGAAGGTTTTTGGAAGTCACAATACAGCCTAAGTCATGCTGGGACTTTCTAGAGTTTTATTTGTTACAATAAATGAGAGATCCCTAATCTCCTATACCCCAGAAAGCAGAATTCCCTGATTAGACATACGCGTAGGCAAATCCTAATCTGAAGGAGGTATCATTCATAACAACAGACATGCAAATAAAAAAATCATAATGTTACGATTTTAATCACAATGTATGTGTATAGCCTAAAAAATACAACTGCAGACACAGAGCTATGTGATTGACAAGTCTATTTGATTGTCTACAGGGTGGTTTCAACCAGCGTCGACCAAAATCTACATTTCTAATACTAGCGAGTATAAGATACAAGATTCCACTTTCGCCTTTTGCTGCTACTAATACAAGCGTATAGCTATGAATGCTTGCATATGCGTAATGCTGCTTTAAACGTATTAAACTATGCTCATATAAAATGAACATATTCGCTCAAACAACGTGACCTGCACACGCATTGCCGTGGCGTGTTTTGTAATAAGCACAATCCTGGCGGTTCTCTTGAAAACTTTAATGCACCACAATACCCGCAAACAACGTCCATTGTTTCAATGCAAACGCTAGTATGCAAGCAGTGATCAGTGCTGCAGTTGTATTGAAACGCTGCCCGATTAAAATCAGTATTTTATGAATTTCTTCTTCTACTTCGTAAATTATCTACCTGTTCATCTCTGACGATTTCTCTCGACGATTTCGCATTGCCAACCCAGCCGTTTCACGGGATGCCTCCCTTTGCTCTTGTGAGTGAGAAACACGAAGTCGAGCCATACTAAGGCGGCGCTCTTCACGTGCAATTTCTTGCTCTTCTTCATTTCTTTCATTCGAAATGTTTTGATTTACTCGAGAAAGATTTGATCGTCTTGGTCGCAGCATGGTAGTATTATTGATAAATGGCATATTAATACAAAATTAGAAACTTTGAAGTTGAAGTTTGCTTTGTGGCTTTTTATTAGAAACTTTCCGTCAGAGTGTATTTATATTTCTTGCTTTAAAGGATTGAATCAAACGGTAAGACTTTTTTTTTAAATATTCTCAGCTGTCAGTTGCGTTTTGTTATTTTTAACAAATGAACCGCTGACTAATATTTTGACTGAGTTGCTTTTTGTTATACCACGTTTAATGTCACGGCACAGGGGTGCGAAGGAAACGGGATACAAATATGTCCTTCTACCATTTCTAGTAGCTACACTACCAATTTTCAGCCAATTTTGTTCAGCCGTTCGTGAGTTATAAATAGTGTAACTAACACGACTTTCTTTTATATAGTATAAAGATTTTTTTATTCTGGTTTTAGAATTTTCTTCAATAACATATTTGATCAGACAGTTTTGATTTGCTCCATTTATTTAGCGATTAAAGTTATTTCGCATGATAATTGAACAATTTTATCAATAAATATCAAATTGAATCAAATTTGTTTTGTAATTAAGTGGGTTTTAACTTTCCGTTTCCTAGTTTTAGTTTCCGCATGTATTGTCTAATGGTTGATATATTTGCTCTTTAACATTAAAAGCAAAGATTAATTGGATTAATGAAATGCTTCTGGTTACATTGTGTTTAATAGAGGCTGTGTAAAAATAAATGAACAAATTTTATCCATAATAATTTCTCCATTGTTTGTTGCTGTTCAAAAATAACAAAAGAATGTTAAAACAGAAGTTGTTGAAGCATTACAAGGTTCAACAAACAATACAAAAACATATTGTAAACGAAAAAAAAAAGCTTAATAATAACTCAAACATCATTTAAAAAGAAAACAACACCAACAACAACAATAATGGCATACTCAGCAATAACAACAAACAAGAAGGTGGCCATAAACAAAGCCGGACATCCATGAATGAGCAACGCATTAAGTTTATTAAGGAGCAAATATACAACTCCTGCTGCTGAAATGCTATTATACTGTTGGCTAGGAGGATGGTGTTGGTGATGATGACTGTCATCATCACCATCTAGGTGATGGCGCTGATGCTGCTGTAAATGACGGGTGGCTGTGCTGCGCGTAATACAAGCAGCATATTTAGATTATAATTGGAAGCAGCATGGACCAACACCTGCTTGCATATTAAAAAAAGAAATGAGAATGAAAAAATAAATTTGAATTAGAATTAATTTGCATAAAAGCATTTAAAATTTATTGCACCAAGAAAATTAAAGATTAACGCCCACTAATAAAAATTAGCTTTAATTAATAAATCTAAGAATAAAGTAGTTGTAAAATAGTTTGAGTTTCAGCCTAAACACCTGTGTAATGTACGAAAGTAAAATTGGTGGGGTTTAAAGCTTCAAATTGGCAGCACCTTTTAACTGGAAGTCATTTTGTCAGCTGTTAAGTGATTTATGTTTAGTTTGGGTGGAAATTTCAAGAGGGGTGTTTCTTTACTCCACTTGGGGATCCCGCGGGATTTCAATTTGCACGAAAAGCGTTCCTGTACTTTAAAATTGAGCAAATGAGAGCGCTTTTGAGAGAATAGTACACAGAAAAAAATAGATGAGATTTTTTTTCAATCAAGTTATGTTATTAATAAAAAACCATGAATTTAATAAAATTTGCATTGACTTAATTAAATTATTATTAATAATGAATTTTTGGAAATATCTCTTAATAAAATGGTGATGGTTGACGGGTGAGTTGGTTTAATAGCTGATGCTCTTAGTGGGCTTCGGCCTACCAACTCATTAAGCCTTGTCCTCTATTGATTGCTGGAAAATGGCATACAGGAGGGATTAGAAGACCCTCAACAAGAAGTTGCTCATATGACCGCAATCATATGGCAAGAATTGCTACCTGTGTTAGGCTAGTCAGCCACACGGGGGATGTGGTGAATCGTGAATAATTCATTCCGTGGAATTGGTCCACCATCAGGGTAGGCCGTAAAGGCAGGTGCTGATGTAAATCATTTTCACAGTTGTAGTACAAGTGACATCGCTATCTGTCTCACTTACTCATAAGCAATCCCGAGCTACGGGAATGCGTAACTCAATGAAGAAATCTGCTTGAAATCTAAAGAATGGCTTCCCTTGAAAATTCTCTGGCAGGTTTTGATGGTACTCCTCAATCCAATTATTATCTATGGAAAGTGACAAAAGGTCTGAAGAGACCCGTAATACATAACCCACTTTTGCGAACTTCAACTAGATACTGGGCAAGAAGCGATTCTAAAAAGGTAATAATGTATGTTAACCATTTGAGATATGTTTTTAATGCAAATTATACAGCGAATGATTCAGCTGAACTACCATCGTATGCTGTTAGACCGCCTAAGGTTTGAGACTTAGTTTTCAAGATGTTGAAAACGTTATATGTAACACACACCCCTGGAAAGCTCCAGGTATTGATAACATTATGGGTAAAATACTTGAGCAGTTACCTCGAAGAAGTTAATTAGAAGAATACTTCTTTTTATTTTTAACGCTGTTTTACGTCTCGGCTATTTTGACAGCGTGGGATCATGACACAGCAACTTTGAAAAATTAAAGTTAATGAACAAAAGAGCACTCGCGTTACATTCACACTACGTAAACAAATATCTTCGGCTATCCAAATTAACAATTTACCTATTCCACAGCATAATAAAGTCAAGTGCCTTGGTATTCACCTGGACCGTAGACTGACGTGGAAGTCCCACATTGATGCAAAGTCACTCAGTTGAAATTAAAAGCAGCACAACTAAATTGGCTTATGGGCGCTTTGTTATACAATGCAATTCTCTACCCTATATGGTGCTACTGCATCCAATTATGGGGCACCCACCTCAACACCTAACATTGAAAAAATTCAAAGACGACATAATCAAATTCTTCGAACGATTACTGCAGTTCTATTGTACACAAAAAACTTACGAATTCATAAGGATCTGTGTATTCCGCTTATAAAAGAAGAATTTTCAAAGTACACGACAGGATATATCAGTAAACTGGAACTTCACCCAAATCCTCTTGCATGCAATATACTTAATTTTGGCGGCCACACTCTATTGAATAGAAGAGATGCCCTTACTACCATTAGAACGTTAAATAGGTGATTTTACCGATATTCTTCATGCAAAATAAAACACTTTTGAATTAGACTTTTGATTTATGTACATCGGGTTTTTAGTTCAAGTTTTTCGTTTTTCTTAAGAAGGATTTTTTACATACAAATTTGCTGTGATCGATAATTTTTGATTGAAGAAGACAAGAAATATAATAATCAAATCTTTTGTTGGGAGACAATTAGCTGTTTCGTAGTCGCTACACTACTCGTTAGCACCCATTGGCATTTGAACTCGGGTCATGAGGTATCATAAACTGCTGCCTTAACCACTCTGCCACCAAGCCATTGAATTATTCTCTGTCTATATTCATCTCATATTCAATCACATATGCATTTTGTTAATTACCTGCAATGTGTGTACAGCGTTTGCTGTCTCTGAAGAAGCGGTATTTTTTTTTTTAGTTTTTAATATACATATTTTTGTATTTTAATAATTCTCCGTACCCAGAGCTGTAAATACTAATTTATTGAATTTTTATTGAACAAACAAACAAACTTTATAATTTTATCCTTTTCTTAAGTTTACTTAAGAAGGATTTTTTTTACAATACAAATGTGCTGTGATCAATAATTTTTGATTGAAGAAAATAATAAAAATAATTAAACCTTTAGTTGGAGGACAACAAGCTGTTTCGTAGCCGCTTCACTACCAATCTTAAAACTTAAGAAAAGACAAATTCTAACAACAACCCGATGTACAAATGTACAAAAAGAAAAAATCTAGTTTTGTAATTGAAAATGATTACCAATAAATGTCACTTAAGCAAATTTATATTGTAAAAAAAAATCGTTCTTAAGAAAACTTAAGAAAAGGCTTAAAGGATAAAATTATCGCTTGATGAATATAAACATCAATTTTGAAGATATGGCTAGTTGGGTGTATTATGCACACCACACGTAAGGGTGTGCATAATATTATAATGTCGATACGTGACCACTTAAAGCACTTGTTGTAATTTTTTTATGTATACACAATTTACATTTTAAATTTTCAGCTTTTATTTTTCTACTTGTTTATTACGAGTATTTGGCCGGTGATAATGACAATGTTCACACTTGTCATAACGATTACAAAGTTGATGTAGCTATTGCTGTCTGTATGGTTTTAGTTGTAATTGTAATATCGTTGTTTTTAATTTCAATATTAAAAATAGCGTTGTTCTGTTTGCGCTAGAGTGAAAATTAATTTAACGAATCTTTTTAATCAAATATATAAATAAGAGTTCATAAACTTGTTACTGGATTGAATATTAAACAGTAGATACGTGCGCGTGAGTGTATGTTTTTCGTTTTTTATCTTAGACTACTGATCAGAAAAATAGGGTTAAAGCAGGGCGCAAAAAGGCAGTAATGTCCTTTTATGTCCTAATAATGAATATTTGTCCCGAATATTCCAATGTTATAACAGACATAAAAAAACGTCTACTCTACAGCCGAAGCGTACGGCTGAAAGAAGAATTCTCTCTGTACCACAAATGTATGAGCTCTAGACGATGAACGCATATTACGTAAAAATAATCGGGTTTCCCCCCATATCTCATCAGAGCAAAATCTATTGTAGTAACAATAGAACAGAGTAACGCATCCTACCTACACTACTGCGAGGCTCCAGTGAGTCTATAGAATTGAATACCCTACTGTCATCGATAAGCTTGTTCGCTATCTCATGTTGAGTAAGGTCGAATAAGGCCAACGCAGATTCTGAGGCTCTAGTCCAAACATGAGAGTTGTATTCAATTTTCAGTTGGATATAAGTGAAATAAATAGTACGGATATCGGATGCAGTGAAAAAAAAGGAAACTTGAATACTTTTTTAGAGACATGTAAAATGTGTATAGTCCAGCGAACATAGCCCTGCATTTTCATTCCAAGAACAACGTAAGCATCCGATGGCTCAATACTTATACCATCTATGAGTACCGATGAAGCCGCATGTACGGTCGTGTGTTCATGTGTTACAAAAAACAACACTGAATCTTACGAGCGTTGGAGTCAACCCTATTTTTACGACCGCATTCGGAGAATACTCGGTGAGTCATTCATATTTTACCTCTTAACAACGGTTTCGAATAGGATAACATATCGTGTGTTAGTAATTAAAACAATATGAATAAAGGTATTAATGTGTTTTTATTGATGAATTAAACATGGTTGAATACGTTTATTTAGGAGGGATTGTTGGCATTAGATAAAGTGCAGTAAAGTCCTATTACGTTATTAAATGGATGCTAATGGCCAGGAAGGGGTATGGATGACCGGAGAATTCTAGCTACTCCCCGATAATGAAGTGTTCCATTTGTAAGTAAATCTTTTTGTATGTGTCAGGTCCCCCCGGGGAACAGGTTTTGCCTTGGCGTATTCCTAACTTGGCGCTCTGGTATAAATTGGCAGAACGGGGATCAGCATGGCCCCCGGGAAGTTCTGCTTGCGGTTCAGCCCGGGCTGATCATGGTTGAGGTGCCTACCTTGGCTGAAACGTTCTGGCTGTGGTTGAAACCTAAAACGCAGGAAGGGAGTGTTAGTACCCTTGATAATTGTTTGGTGATGGCTTTTTTCGAGGGCTAACAATCTCCCGAGGATCTGTACAACAGATACGTGTACTGTCAGGAACCAGTGGGGATGGTTAACGGGTGAGTTGGTTTAAGGGCTGATGCTCTTAGTGGGCTTCGGCCTACCAACTCATTAAGCCTTGTCCTCCATTGATTGCTGGGAAATCGCATACATGTGGGATTAGAAAGCCCGAACTTCTCAACAAGAAGTTGTTCATATGACCGCAATCATATGACAAGAATTGCTACCTGTGTGAGCCTAGTCGGCCACACGGGGGCGATGGTGAATCGTGAAAAATTCACTCCGTGGAATTGGTCCACCATCAGGTTAGGACGCAAGGCAGGTACTGATGTAAATCATTTTCAAAGTTGTATGTGCCAGGTTGAGCAGGAACGTATGTTCTTGTTTTTTTTTTTTCTTGTTTGTACGAGAGTTCAAAATAGGTTGAGAAGACCACCCTGAACAAACCCCTGAATCAGTCTTGCACACGACCACCAATAAGTTTTCGTACTTGTAATAAAGAAAATGTTACAAATTTTCTTGTACTGCAATGGCGTGGTGTACCATGAATTCTTGCCACAAGGTAGTACGGTGAATAAGGAATACTACCTTGAAGTTATGCACCGTTAGAGCGAAGCAATTCATCAGAAATGCACAGAGTTATGAAAAAAAACAATCATGGATTTTGCACCAGATGCTTGTGTGTCAGTTTTTGGCCAAAAACAAAACCGTAATCATGCCTCAACCAGACTTGGCCCCCGCTGGCTTTTTCCTCTTCCCAAAACTGAAGACACCGATTAAAAGAAAGCGTTTTTCTACGATTGAGGACATAAAAAACAGGAGCTGTTGACGATACCAAAATGCCCGTTTCAGAAGTGTTTCGAGGATTCGAAAAAAGGCTGCCATAAGTGTATTATCAGAGGAAGATTATTCTAAATGGGACAAGATAGTTATTGATGAATAAATCAATCATTTTTGAAAAAATTTAATCTAACGGTTATATTTTGATCAGCCCTCGTAAGTTTCAAGAACCCGATGTAAATTTAAGAGGAATAGAAGTTGATAAGTGGAAATCTTGTGGATCAGCTTTCTAGGGTTTCACATGAGGCGAGAATATCCAGCCGACGGAGACAAGTGTGGGCATAAACGGAGAGGATTAATAAATAAAATAAATACCGCTAGTTTTGAGACAGCAAACGCTGTACGAACAATGTGGGCAATTAACAAAAATGCATATGTGATTCAATATGAGATGAATATAGATAGAAAATAATTAAATGCTCGGTGGCTTAGTGGTTAAGCATGACCCGAGTTCAAATCCCAGTGGGTGCTGATGAGTAGTGTAGCACCTACGAAACAGCTAGTTGTCCCCCAGCTAAAGATTTGATTATTATTTATCTTGTCTTCTTCAATTAATAATTATTTTTTTTTTTTTTTTTTTTTTTTTTTTTTTCTCATTCATTTGTTTATTGAATCTTCACAAAGTGAACTAACAATAAGTATTCAAATCTTAAAACTAAATACATAAAATTAATTAAGTCCAGCCAATGCTAGACAAAAATGTTTTATTTTGCACGATCAATATCGGTGAAATCACCTATTTAACGTTCTGATGGTGGCAAGGGTGTCCCTCCTTCTCAACCGAGAGTGGCCGCCAAAATTAAGTATATTGCGTGCAAGACTATTTGGATGAAGTTCCAATTTATTGATATGCCTTGTTGCGTACTTTGAAAATTCGTCTTTGACAAGAGGAACACAGAGATCCTTATGAATTCGTGAGTTTTTTACGTACCATGGAGCTGCGGTAATTGTTCGAAGAATTTTGTTTTGTCGTCTTTGAATTTTTTCAACGTTTGAAGCGGAGGCGGTGCCCCATAGTTGAATTCCATAGCACCATATAGGCTTTAGAATAGCGTTGTATAATAAAAGTTTGCAATCCAGCTTCAATGTCGAATTTCTGCCCATAAGCCAATTCAGTTGAGCTGCTTTTAACTTTAACTGAGTAACTTTCGCATCTATGTGAGACTTCCACGTTAACCTACGGTCCAGGTGAATACCAAGGTACTTGACTTCATTTTGCTGCGGAATAGGTGAATTGTTGATTTGGATGGCTGAACATGTTTGTTTACGCAGCGTGAATGTAACGTGAGTACACTTTTGTTCATTAACTTTAATTTTCCAAAGTTTTAACCACATCTCTAATATTGAAATATACTCCTGCAAATTTCGCGAAGCTACTTGATGGCTTTCATGTACGCTGCAGAATGCTGTATCGTCTGCAAAAGTTGAAGTGTGGATTCCGGGTGTCGTTGGCATGTCAGAGGCATAAATCAAATATAAAGTAGGCCCCAGTATGCTGCCTTGGGGAACTCCTGCCTCGATTGGCTGAGTTGGGCTTATAAAGTCGCCTTCTCTGATAACAAACTTCCGCCCACATAAGTAGCTTTCCAGAAGCTTGTGTGTATTTGCAGGCAAGTTCAACTTTATTTTGTGTATCAAGCCCTCGTGCCACACTTTATCAAACGCTTGGGAAATGTCGATGAATAGAGCTGAGCAATACTTCTTCTCCTCAAAGGTCTGTCTTATGACATTGACTAGTCTGTGCGTTTGTTCTATTGTGCTGTGTTTAGCCCGAAAGCCAAATTGATGATCAGGGATGCATCCCACAGTGTTCAACATTGGACTCATCTTTGCCATTAACAATTTTTCGAACAGTTTTGAAATTGTTGGCAGTAGACTTATTGGTCTGTATGATTCTACCTTAGTGGGATCCTTCCCTGGTTTGGGTATCATAGTAATCATGGACACTTTCCACTCTGCAGGATAATACTCGAGACGTAAAATAGCGTTAAAAATAAAAAGAAGAATTCTACGAGCTACACGAGGTAGCTGCTCAAGCATTTTACCAGTAATTTTATCAATACCTGGAGCTTTCCTGGGGTTTGTGTTACGAATAACATTTTCAACATCTTGAAAACTAAGTCTCAAAGGCACAGGCGGTCTAACAGCATATGGCGGAAATTCAGCAACATCATCCGCTGTATCATTTGCAGTAAAAACGTTTTTCAAATGATTAACATACACTATCCCTTTTTCAGAATCGCTTCTTGCCCAATCTCCAGTTGAAGTTCGCAGAGGTGGCTTACCTACTACGGGTCTTTTCAGACCTTTTGTCGCTTTCCATAGAGAATAGTCGGTTTGAGGGGTACCATCAAGACCTTCCAGATAATTTTTAAGAGAAGCCATTCTTTGGATTTCGAGCAGATTTCTTAACTGAGCTATGCACTCTCGTAGCCTGCTTTTAAGCTGGGGAGACCTGCGAAGTTGCCACTCTCTTCTAACTCTTCTTTTTTCTGTTAGAAGTTGTTCAATTTCAAACGAATATGTTCTGTTGCTCACATTTCTGGATCTTATATGGCTAGTGGTGGCATGTTGTACGGCTAGATTAAGGTGTTCAGAAAATTCGTTAATCGACACATCAATATCCTCAGGCGTTCTCAAGGCAATGTATTCCGTACAATGTGTACTCAAATATTTCTTATATTTTATCCAATTAACTCGAGTGACGGTCAACGCCAAGTCACAAAACGGGGAACCAACCCCCTGGGGGAACGAAACAGAAACTATAGTCGGTGAGTGATCTGAGGACAAGTCCAATGAAGGCTCCACTTGCATCCATTCTGAGGGAAAATTTTTTGTAACTCCAAAGTCTATAACATCTGGGATCTTGCGTTGGTCTGACGGCCAATAAGTGGGGTGTCCACTTGAAATCACACCTAAGCCCATTTTGGTAACGGTGTCAAAAAGCACACGGCCTTTCGGGGTAATTAAACGTGATCCCCAAAAAGTGTGTTTAGCGTTATAGTCGCCAGCCGCTAAAAATCGAGGACCAAGGGATTTGAAAAAAATTGAATATTGTCTTTCTGTTATTGAAAACCGTGGTGGTGAGTAAATCGAGGATATAACAATTTTTTCATGAAAATAATTAAGGCATATATTTGTAGCTTGGAGATATTCCTCACATGTCTCGTTCATTAAAAAGTGTTTAATTCTGGATTTTATTAGAATTGCCGATCCTCCGCAAGATCTTCCACGGGGATCTTTTGTGTCGTACAGTATGTAGCCATTAATTTTGAAAAAACTGTTAGTTGTCAAATGGGTTTCAGCAATCATCATTATATCGATCTGCTTTTCCATAAGGAAGTGCTCAAGTTCATTTTTGTGTTGGCGAATGCCGTTTGCGTTCCAGAAACATATTTTTAACCAATTCATTTTTTTAAAATTGCCTGTAAAATAGTGGATTGCATTTTTAGCATTTCCTGCATCATGTTGGTCATAGAGACGGTAAAAGTGTTAATGGATTGAACAAGAGTCTGCAGAGTTGCCTCTAGGTTACTAAAATTTGGATCGGAAATTTGGGGCTTGGGTTGCTGGTTCAAGTTTTGGTCGGATTTAACCACATTAGCATATGAAAATTGTTTGGTATTCTGCGTGTTTGTGAGGTTGGTTGGATGGCCTACCTGGGGAAAATTGTTTTTGCCAATGACATTTGGCTGCTGGGCTGCTGGAGAAACCGATGACTTATTTGTCATTGACCGCTTAAAATGAGTATAGACAGGGCAACCTCTATAATTTGCAGTGTGGTTACCTCCACAGTTACTACATTTTTTAACACTTGCGTCGGCCTTTGGCTTATTGCACTGAGTTGTGCCGTGAAGTTCGCCACATACAACACAAACAGCGGGCAACTTGCAGTAAGCCTTAGTGTGGCCAAATTCTTGGCAGTTTAGGCACTGAACGGGTCCTGAACGCTTATGTGGCTCCTCAACGGTAACCTTACGATGCAAAAGATATTTGAGGTTATATATTGGGTGAATTTCACTCTTTTTTAGCAGAACATCCCCTGGTTCTAGTTCAACCCTAAACATGGGTTGAGGGGTCTTTTCACGGTTCCTGATGTTTACTACTGTTTTTATTTTAAAACCCTTATCTTCCAATCCGGTTTTTACATCATCAGTATCTACGCATGGGTCAATCCCTTTAATAACGACCTGAAGACCTTTGGCACTTTTGAGCTGGTAAGTGTAAAATGATCTGTTCTGTTTTTCTAAGACATCAGACAATTTTCGGTAGTCGTTTTCATGGTTTACCTGAATTTTTGTTTCATTGATGTTTCCGCGCTTAACTGATGTCACGTTGAAATTGTCCTTACCGATTACCGTAATAAGTTGTTTTACCAGCTCATTAGAAGTAGATTCTCTCAAATATATTGGTGGCGGTTTAAATGTTTTTTTTGCTGTATTTGGCTCATCAGTCTGGAGGATTGCAAATCTATTACTTTGCGTTGCTGTAGCGGTATTATCCTCTTTGGATATCTTTGGTTGTGATGATATCTGAGCGGATTTCGGGCTTCGCTGACGTTTAACCACGGTTACATACCTGTCCATGCCTACTTGTGTTTTCGGCTTATCTGCAATAACTGAACTGGTAGATGGTTGGTCTTCTGTTGTAACAACAATGTTTGGCGAACACGAACGCGTGCGTTTTTTATCTCTTAGAGACAGGAGATTGTCCAACGATTTTTTCAATGATTCCTCTTCAGAAATCCAGAGGTTTTTTCTAGTGGAGCTAAGCTCCCTCTCAGAATTGCATCTACTAGGTACACTCATGCAATTTTTTTTTTTTTATTTATATTTTTTAAATTTAAAAGTATATAAAAATAATTGTCATAAAGATTTTCGGTTTTGCAAGTTTTTTTCCCACTGGGTAGGTAATCTTTACGCACAATAACAACAACAACAATGCACTGCCACCGCACTTGTTTTATTGAAATTTATTTTATTGTTTAGTTAATGAAATGTAAGGAATTTATTTTCCCGTTGTTTTTTTTTTTTAAATAATTTGTTATTGTTTTTGCAATTTAATACAATATATTATTGTTTTTGTATATCAGATTAAAAATATGTTAGCACAATGATTTTTGGTTTGTTTTTTTTTTCACTTTTTAAAAACACGACTGTGCGGTTGAAGAATCACAGAGTGAATCTAATAATAATTAATAATTATTGATCACAGCAAATTTGTATTGTAAAAAATCCTTCTTATAGAAAAAAATTAAGAAAGGAAAAACTTGAACTAAAAACCTGTTCTACATATGTACAAACCAAACAAATTTTAATTTAAAAAATTATAAAAGTTCAACTAAAATTTAACAAATTTAGAAGAACTTCGTTCGTATGTTACAATATCGATTTGTTATCTTAGCTGTTGTCACTTATGATCATGCACGCTTTCCAACAAGTTCTTTTAATTACGCTTGCGGACATTTAGTAATTAGTTTTTTCAACGATCTTTTTTTAAAATTCGTTCAACTGTTTCTTCATTACATTTCATCTGATTACATTAAGGGGATAAATAAAGTTAAAAAGGCAAAATTACATTGTTACTCCATCTAGGCATAAATTTTAATTCGCTATCGTTTAAAAACGGCCACAATAAAGCGTTTAAAAAGAGACACTTTCTTGGCTGCACTAAGTTTAAAAATATGCATTCAAATTAAATGCGAACTCAAATAAAATTTCGATTACGCTGTTTAAGATATGCGCTCGCTGATAAAATCCAGCCACAAGCAATTGAAGCAAAATTCTGCTTCTGCATGTAAAACGCATTTGAACGCAAACAACAACAATTTTCGTTTTTTTTTTATTGATTTATTGGCTGACAAAAATGTAGTAAATTGAACCCACATCAGCGATTGTTCAAGCATTGACCTAAATTGAACTGATTAGTACTGACTGATATTGCATCCAGCACAATACCAAAAAAAAAAAAAAAATACTCAAAAAAGTAAAAACAAATTAATTAAAATTCAGTATCACCTACAATTGAAGTTACTGATTACGAGTACACTGTACAACAGCGTAATGTGCGCTGAATCTAGATACATATGCGTAAATGTAAGCATGTGTGAGTATGTGTGTGTGCGCGCGCCATTAGCATATTTTACAAATTCTTCAATATAGAGTATCTACTTTACATTAAACTCTTAATAAAATCAACATTTATCAAAGGATTTTAAAGGCTTATTTTATTCTTAAAATATGAAGCTTTTAGATATACAAGCAATTGATGTTTTATTCACTATTTTAGCTTCTAACATTGATACCAATAAAAAACTAATGGGTGATTTTATAAGAACTATCGGAAATTTAAAAAAAACACATAAAATTCAGAAAAATGCATGAAATATTTATTTGGATCGATAGTTGGGTCGATATAATTTAATGTTTGAAGATTATTTCATGCAAATGTTGGCCGCGGCTGCGCCTCAAATGGTCCATCCGCTTAGTCCAATTTTGGCATACTCTTTCCAACATTTCGGCCGGTATCTCACGAATAATGTTGGCAATGTTGGCTTCCAGTGCGTCAATCGAAGCGGGCTTATCGCTATAGACATTAGCCTTAACATAGCCCCACAAAAAATAGTCTAGAGGCGTTAAATCGCACGATCTGGGCGGCCAATTGACTGGTCCCAAACGTGAAATAAACTGTTCACCAAACTCGCCTCTCAATTGGTCCATTGTTTCGCGTGCTGTGTGGCATGTGGCACCGTCTTGTTGAAACCACATGTCATGCAAGTCAAGCTCTTCCATTTTGGGCAAAAAAAAGTTTGTTATCGTCGCGCGGTAGCGCTCACCATTCACAGTAACGTTGTGATTCGCATCATCTTTGAAGAAATACGGCCCAATGATGCCGCCAGCCCATAATCCGCACCAAACGGTTGTTTTTTTGGCTGCATTGGTAGCTCTTGCATTGCTTCTGGCTGCTCTTCACTCCAAATACGGCAGTTTTGCTTGTTCACGTATCCATTCAACCAGAAATGAGCCTCGTCGCTGAACACAATTCTTCGATAAAAAAGTGGATCTTCATCTAACTTTTCAAGCACCCATTCACCAAAAATTTGGCGTTGTGGTGGGTCGTTTGGCTTCAATTCTTGCACCAGCTTTATCTTATAAGGCTTCACACCCAAATCCTTTCGCAAAATTTTCCACGTAGTGGAGTAACAGAGGCCCAATTGGTGCGAACGGCGCCGAATCGATAATTCACGGTCATCACCAACACTGGCCGATACGGCTGCGATATTTTCTTCAGTTCGCACTCTACGTAAGCGTGTTGGTGGTTTAATGTCCAACAATGTAAATTTGGTGCGAAATTTTTTTACAATAGCCCGAATAGAAGCCTCAGTAGGTCGATTAAACTGACCATAAAATGGAAGAAGCGCGCGATGAACTTTCTTAACAAAGCACGCATTTTGGTAATAAAATTCAATAATTTGCAAGCGTTGTTCGTTTGTAAGACGATTCATGATTAAATTATAGACCAAACTGAAGATGTTTGACAGTGACACAAGATACAAAACGTGCGTGAGCTGTCAAAACTAGTGTTGCCAAAAAGATAATAGCAAAAAAAGTTATAACTACCCTAATCATCAGTAGACTTTGGAAATTGTTGAAAGATATTCTCAAACATTCAACTTTATATCCCAACAATCTAAATAAATTGTTGAGAATTTAAAAAGAAAAATTCTCTAATAAAACACAAAAAGCAAAATTTTTCATTTAAATGTTTATTCACTCCGTGGAACTAGTCTATCGTCAGATAAGGCCGCAAAGGCAGGTGCTGATGTAAATCTTGTTCAAAACTGTACTCGAGTATGGATCTGTTATTTGGAATCCATATACGTGGTATCAAAGGAACTGTATAGAATCTGTTCAAAAATAATTTTTGTTATTCTGTCTTGGAAATACAACTTGGAATCCTAATGTGAGATCTCCATTCTATGCCGCAAGATTTGCCAAGGTTGATCTGGCCACGCTGGAAAGCAGAAGAGCAAGGCTTGACGTTATGTTTATGATGAAATTGCGAGAGGGTACAATTCATTCTGAGTTTCTTATTAGTAATATTAAATTTAATAATCCATATAGATATACTAACACTTTAATCCAATTTATTTAGAATGTCAGCAATCAAATTAAGCAAATACTGATTCGTTTAGAAGATTATGTGAAAATTATAACCATCTCCATAACTTTCTTGATTTTTCAATAAATATTAATGTAACAAAGCGTAATATTATTTTACATCTCAGTACATGTCATTACTAACATCGTATTGATTATTGTGTATTGCGGTCTGTAAGGATTATTCCATAGACCCTTCAATTATTAAATAAAAATAAATAAATAAATAAAATACTTACCCGAATTATCATATAACTTGTAACTACAATAATTAAGGATAAAATAAGAACAATAAAATATTTATTATACTATACACCAATACAACAGCAGGAATCAGAAGGCCTGAGCTCGATGAGTGTTCATATCGCTCCTTTATTGCAACAAGTCTCAAAAATTAGCTTTTCGAAATAACAATTCAGAATTGTTATCCTACCTTTTATATTGTGCTAAAAATTTATTCAAATTACTTTTAAACTGCTTTGTTTAGGAGATATTTCGTAAAAAAAATTTCTAAGACTTGTATGGAAACTAAAAATTTAAAATGTGTTTTTATCGAAACAAGCTTTTTTTAGTTATGACTATGTTGCAATAAAGGATTGACATGTATTCAAACATATAACATGAAGTGTGCAACCTTGCAAGCCACATAGGAGACCTGCAGCCGTATTCTGTAACTCGCTTAGCTAAAGCTAAAACTTGATCGCTAAAAAAAATTTAGGGCAAATATTTTAGCGATGTCGCTAAATCTGTATTCTGTAAGCTAAATTGCTTAGCTAAATTTTTATATTTTTTCCGCAGATCAGCGTTGTTAACTTTGAAATTTCAAAACGCACCAAAATTGGGAAAAAAAGTGCGTTATTTCAACAAAACCGCACCGAATTTTGAATTTTTTCCTTTCATTCTTAAAAAGTTATTTTATATTTTAAGAAGTACAATATTTTTATATTAAAAACACGATAATGAAATAACAGCCTTTTAAACCACTATTATATAATCAAACTAGGTCTGATAGCACCGCTGGATGGAATGCCATCAAATTCGTTCAATAGCTAGAATTCGTGTTTGTCAAACTTGGTCTCTAGTACGACACCGTTAGTTTTATTACGATAATGCTGCCTTTACAATAATTATAAGGATATTTTTTCAAATTTATTATTAAGCAATATCATTTAATTATATTTTCTGTCAACTGAAATCAGCTGTGACTTTTACAGCCTATTACCTGCTTACCGTCGGCAAAATTATATTTCAGGAGCATACAACCATTACTGTCGAAAGAGTTTACAATTATCGGATCATTAAGAGTAACAGCATCGTACTACAAGCCTTTAAATTCGATTAATAGCAATTCTATAAAACAGTGTAAGCGGTGTCGTTTTGCCAGAATTATAACTAATAAAAGATGAAGTTTGTTATAATCAATATTTAAAAGAAACGTTTCAAAAAAAATTTTTTAATTTATGTAAGAATTTGGTAATATCTCAATTACGAAACCCGTAATGAGTTCACAAATTTTGTGCCACCGAAATTTTAAAAACGCACCGAAAGTTCAAAAAAAGCGCAACCCACACCGACTAAAGAATTTTTCGCACAAATAATTTTAAAAAGCACCAAAAACGGTGCGAAACGCACCGAGTTGACAACGCTGCCGCAGATAATTTGCTAATTGTATACTATTTCTTTCTTTCTACTTGAATGAACTCCTGTTAAAAAGAGATAAACATAATGTGATAATTTTTGGCAATACATTATAGTGTTACCTTACTTTATATTGTGCTTCCCGTAAATATTCTTAAAACTTATCTTTGATAACGTTTTAAAATATGTTTTGAAATTTCGATTTTAAATAGTTATTGTGAAAGATCTATTCAAAATTTATTTTATTTTTGACAAATATGACTTAAACAGCACTTAAGTCGATTAATTATGAGCAGTATTTTTTCATGATACAACCAAATGTGGAATTTATGGGAAAACGTTCAAAATATGGCATCACAAAAAAGTATTTGTTTATTTACATTTTAAGTAAATAAAAAACGTTCATAAGCTTTAGAAAAATTTTTCTTTTAATATTAATAAATATTTAAAAGCTGACAATGAGCAGTTTTTATGGGCCTCGTAATATAATGAATTCATTAAGTGCAATTAGTGAATGCAATAAGCTAATTGTGAACAGGAAACATTTGTGGAATTCACAAATCTTCAACAAAAAAAAAAATTTGCGTTATGCTTCACTTTAAATTGAAATTAATTATTTACCTGTCATGAGCAAATTTTTGGTGCTCCTCCAAATACTGAATAATCATATATTTTTGCTCCTTTGTAATTCTTTTTGTTGTTTCTTCCATTATACTGTAATAATATTCTTTTTAACAAATAACAATAGAAAAAAGAAAAAATTTGTAATTTACTTACATTTCAGCACTTAAAAATTTCCGTTGCTAATACTTTAGCGTTTTAGACAACGACAACTAGAGTTGGGTAGTTCGCGAACGAACTAGTGTCACTGAACTATTCACTTCAGGGAGCTAAGTGAGCCGATCATTTCTGCGAGCTCTTTTAGTTCCGTAGTTCATGTTTCTTCCTTTTGTCTTCAAGTTTTCTTTTTCATTTATGTTTCTTTCTTTCTGCTAGATATGTATACGGAAGTAGTCAAACAGTGCTGCCAGAATTTGACGTAAAAAGTACATATCTATGTTATATACAATTATTCAGAATATTAGACAACTTAATTTTACTTTGGTTTTTTGTATTATAAAAATAAATGATATGATATGCGACTGAAAATATTATTTACGGAGCACTGAACTAAAAGAAAGACATATTTCAGTAAAAAGAGCTAAACTAAAAAGAGCACTCTTTCAAAAGAGCTCATGAACTCAACTCTAACGACAACTACTTATTTGGCGTTAGAGAATACAAAATTTAAACGGCGAATTCAATTTTTATGTCATTGCCGAATTTAGCTATGCACGTTACAGAATTGCATTTGTGGCCAAAAATCGCTAAATCATCTTTATAAATTATATTAGCAATGAAGATTTAGCTTTAGCGAGTTACTGAATACGGCTGCTGGTGAGCCGTGAGATAGCTCACTCCGTGGAAATCAGTATCCGTCAGATTAGGCCATTAGGTGCAAATTCATTGCATATCTGTTCGATTATCTCTTGTTTACCAACGTATATGAAAGCATGGGGATAAATAATAATAAATAAATTTCCAAGGTTATTACCACTTTCTTAATACTCTGTATTGCAATGCGAAAGAAAAATGGTTCGGTAATCGAACAATTGGTACTCGCACATTTTTACGTAGCACGCGCTCATCGTCCAGAGCTCATCCATTTGTGGTCGATCGCCCGGGGAATCGCACTACGCATTACAGAGAGAATTCGTTTTTCAGCCGAACGCTTCGTCTGTGGAATAATTTGCCTGCAGGCGTGTTTCCTGTCTGTTATAACGTTGGAAGGTTCAAGTCAAATGTTCACAAACACTACTCCCTCTTTCCCCCTCCTCACAACCTATTTTCCTAGTTCTGGTACAATGCACTGCATATGTAGGGGCAGCCCCTGAGTACTGGTCCAATATAAAAAAAATAAAAAATGTATCGCGCTTTTTATTTTCCTTTCGCATATAATTTTTCTCTTTTGCGCATTTTATTTTGTCATTCTTTGCTATTGTTTACTTTGCAGTGTTGCTTCATTTTCAAACTATTTCGCGCTAACGGCACAAAGCACCAATTTATATTCTTATCACATTTACCTTACGCATCGAACTTACTTTCGTAGCAACCCCTCAGTCTTTATTACTAAAGAACAACTACTTCATTGTTACTACTCAGCTTAACCTTTGCGCTGCTTAAAGAATATCCTGAACTAGTTTATTCGCTCAAAATTTTTCCAAATTACATTAAAAAAAACCGCCCAGTTGGCAACTATTAACACCACAAACTCCGTTCTTTCTCTATCTCAGTCTCGAATAATCAACTTTAAAAAAAAACATGAATTCACAATTTTTATTACAAGTACGAAACAAAACTCGTGCCGCAAAAATTTAATAGAGAAAAATGCATAAAAACGTCAAGTGGATGTGTAAAGGAGTGCCTAAATGGTCTTAACAATATTACAATTGAGCAGAGATTCAATTTAATATTTTTCTGCTTCATTGTATCTATTTCCCTTTCCCACATTACAGACGCAATGTTTTTCTTTTAATATTTTTCAACAATTGTTATTATTACAGACATTTATTATTTCATTCTTTTATTTTTCAAACACATTCTGTAATACGCGCACAATTTTCCTTAAACTATTAACGTCAGTGTGGTTTTCAGATCATTTTACTTGCAAACAAATTTTCTTATAATTTTCATCTCAGTTTAGCTTTTTGTTTGAGTTGAAATTTATTCATAAGTTTTTGCATAAGAAAATAAGTTTAAGCACCAGCATCACGACCATAGAAGCCAACAACTATCAGACCAAATTAAACTTTTGTAAAACTTAATTCTTATGAAATGTAATGAAATGAACACGAAATTTAAAAAAAAAAAAGTGCGAAAAATACATTTATTTAAAATGGAAAAAAACTACTAATGGAAAATCATATTCATGGCTAAAGTTTGGCCTGCTTGGAATCGAAAGTATTTTTACTTTAGTGAAATTAAGTTAAAGTAATAAAGAGTGAAAAATGGATACTTGAATGATATCTGATATGATTGGATATCTTAATGATCTTCTTTAAGACTTTTGCTATTCATATTGTAACATTATTTTATAATAGACGATGTCGACCAAAACCAGCTGTTACATTTACTACTACTAC
Source organism: Thecocarcelia acutangulata (assembly GCA_914767995.1). Classification (NCBI taxonomy): domain Eukaryota; kingdom Metazoa; phylum Arthropoda; class Insecta; order Diptera; family Tachinidae; genus Thecocarcelia; species Thecocarcelia acutangulata. The sequence goes on from OU612095.1 coordinate 93,484,939, forward strand.
TAAAAAATACAGCTGTTTCCCGTCACAAAGGTTAAAAGAACAGAAACTCATTTGAACTAAGCCATTTAAAATTCGTATAGTCTTCATACTTCAAAACAATCAAGTTTTTTATTCGCTATTTAAGCTTCTAACATTTATACCAGTAAAAAATTATAAATAGCTTGTTTTCTATGTTTCCCAGCTATCTATATGTCGACATTTCATAGGAACTACCCTAATCATCAGTAGACTTTGGAAATTTTTGAAAGATATTCTCAAACATTCAACTTTATATCCCAACAATCCAAATAAATTGCTGAGAATTTAAAAAAAAAAGAAAAATGCTCTAATAATACCTGTCAAAACACAAAAAATAAGCTTTTCTATTTATAAACGTCTCTAACATTTCTTTACACCTTTCAAACAAATGAACAACCGTTGGTTGCTACGATTTGCTTTTTTAAATTCTCAGCAATTTATTTGGATTGTTGGGATATAAAGTTGAATGTTTGAGAATATCTTTCAAAAATTTCCAAAGTCTACTGATGATTAGGGTAGTTCCTATGAAATGTCGACATATAGATAGCTGGGAAACATAGAAAACGAGCTATTTATAATTTTTTACTGGTATAAATGTTAGAAGTTTAAATAGCGAATAAAAAACTTAATTGCTTGAATTTTTGTTCTCTGCTTTTCGATACTTTCAAAAAGCAAATCGTAGCAACCAACGGTTGTTCATTTGTGAGAAAATGAAATGCAAAGTTTTTGTTCAAGTGACTGCAAAAGTACTTACTTTTTATGTTGACATATTTATTTTAATACCTGTAAGCAATATTTTGATAAACCTTTTTTCGAAATAGTAATTGCATACTTGTGTACTCGTACATTCCATTTTCCTACTATACGTTTAATATTATTTTATTCTGTGTCTATGAATGGATTGTTCATTAGCCACAAAAAGAAAGGATCATTATTGAAATGAAAATTTGTGAATTAAATGGAAAACACAGCTTCATATCTTTTCTTTATTAATTTTTTATTGCATCATAAAGAAGTTAAAAGTCATTGTTATTTATGAAATAACACACCTGGCAAATGACCTCCACAGCTTTGCAAACCATTTGTCAGAATTTTCAATGCATCCCCTTTTTAATGTGCGAATGGTTGTGGCTTAGATCTGTGATTTCACATAATAATAAAAAATAATAAATATAGTTTAAAAATTTTTGGTTTGTAAATTTGTACAACGGGTTATATAGTTATATAGTTCAAGTTTTTTTCCTTTCTTAAGTTTTTTCCTAAGAAGGATTTATTACAATACAAAGTTGCTGTGATCAATAATTTTTGTTTGAAGAAGACAAGATAAATAATAATGAAATCTTTAGCTGGGGGACAATTAGATGTTTCGTAGTCGCTACACTACTCATCAGCACCCACTGGGATTTGAAGTCGGGACATGACGTATCATAAACTGCTGCCTTAACCACTCATCCACCGAGCTATTTAATTATTTTCTGTCTATATTCATCTCATGGTAAATCACATATGCATTTTGTTAACAGCATTTTTTTGTAAAATGTTGTATAATTTGTTCTTATTTATCCAGGTTGTAGATCTTGGTCTCAGTAAATAATTAGATAAAACTCTTTTTTGTTAAGAATTATATTTTATTTTCAATATTTTGAATACTTTTGGTGTCCTTCTTCAGGAACTAACAACAAATTGTAACAAATTATATGTAAATCATTAATGAGTGAACTTTTTTAGTTATATACATATGTACGAGATTAACTAGTTGTGAGTTCGAGTCCAACTTCAGTCAAGAAGAAGGATTATTTTTAATTATAACAATAATTGCTGTGAAACAATAAGACCAAAGAAGAACAGAAAAAATAATTGAATACCATTAGCTGGGGGACAACTAGCTGTTTCGTAGTCGCTACACTACTCATCAGCACCCACTGAAGTGGTTAAAGCGGCCGTATTAAAAATACATCATGTTCACATGATCCCGAGTTCGAATCCCAGTGGGTGCTGATGAGTAGTGTAGCGACTACGAAACAGCTAGTTGTCCCCCAGCTAATGGTATTCAATTATTTTTTCTGTTCTTCTTTGGTCTTATTGTTTCACAGCAATTATTGTTATAATTAAAAATAATCCTTCTTCTTGACTGAAGTTAATCTCGTACATATGTAACAAATTATATTAACATAGACACAAAAAAATATATAAAAACAAATTAAATTAAAAAAAAAATTATAAAATATTTGCACTTAAAAAAAACTTATCTTAAGCTTTGTTTAGACGGTTGTCATATCTGACAATATTGTCTGATCTAATAATGTGCTGGCAATAGCATGAGAATGCACAATTGCTCTTACAATACAAATTGTCAGTTTACACGGTTGCTAGACAATTGTCAGAAAAATGTCAAATCCATTATAAAGCTATATACACACGGTTGTTAGATGTTACAATATTGTAAGATCTGGCAACATTTTGATAATGTAGTGACAATGAAAAATTGTCCCGCAGAAGTAAATTGTGTGTTCAGACGACCGTAAGAAAATCTTTAATGTCATTGTCAGACTATGGTCTGACAAATAATTCATCTGACAACAAAAATTGTCAGTTCTCACGGTTTTAAGATTGTTAGTTGAGAAAAATTGCCAGACATATTGTAAGGCATTGCCACTTAATCTGTATGGCAGTATTGCCCATAAAACTTTTTTCTGACAATGATGGCATTGTCAGGTGCATTAATTTTATACATCTGACAATACCAGCCAATACTTACAATCTGGCAATGCCAACGAAGAGTGTTCTCACGATTGTCAGATGCCTGACAACATTCTCGTCTTACAATTGATTAACAATGGTTTTTCTGACAACGTTGTAAGTTAAAAATTGGCAGTTCACACGATTGTAATACATTTTCAGACAATTTTACTGGCAATATTGTAAGATCTGACAACCATGTGTACGTAGCTTAATGCAAGAGGTTAAATGTCGGTGAAGCTTGTGGGGTGCGCAGAATATAAACTACTTAAAGATAGTACACATCGGTCTAAACGGCATATTTTCATTATGAATCTTCGGAAGTCCATATAATCTTGGAGCGTAGCTATTTAAGATGTTACTTTGTGTATCTGAATGGCATCTAAAATTTTATATACAGAGCTGCTGCTTTAGTGCGCAAATTGAAGTTGTCGTATTGCTTCCGGAGTCCTGAACGACGCTAAGCACACTTTCTTTAAGTGTATTCGATGGGCGGAAACTCGTAGCGAACTGGAGATGATAGCTGGCTCAATAACGGTAGTCGTGGACATCATGATAGTGAGCGAGGCCAAGTTTTTGGCAATTCTGTGAAAAAGTTTTGTGGACGAAAAAGCCAGATCTAGAGGCGTCAGAACAATATCATAATCAAGATCCCACATGAAGGATATTGTAAATAGCCAATAAAAATCCACCCCGAAGCAATGCTAATGCGGTACCAGGGTGGAAATTTTTATACCAGAAAGTTTTTTTAGTCGGTAAGATCACGGTTGTGATCAACCCGAATCAAAACGGAGGGTACGGACTTTATGGTCAGTGCGTAACACATTTTCCCCCTTCGCCGCAAAAAAAAATGGCTTTCAAGCGTAGTCATGCAGAAAATAAGTATTGACATATCAGAACAATATCATAATCAAGATCCCACACGAAGGATATTGTAAATAGCCAATAAAAATCCACCCCGAAGCAATGCTAATGCGGACGAAAAAGCCAGATCTAGAGGCGTCAGAACAATATCATAATCAAGATCCCACACGAAGGATATTGTAAATAGCCAATAAAAATCCACCCCGAAGCAATGCTAATGCGGTACCAGGGTGGAAATTTTTATACCAGGAAGGTTTTTTAGTTGGTAAGATCACGGTTGTGATCAACCCGAATCAAAACGGAGGGTACGGACTTTATGGTCAGTGCGTAACGCATTTTCCCCCCTCGCCGCAAAAAAAAATGGCTTTCAATCGTAGTCATGCAGAAAATAAGTATTGACATATGAACGATTTGTTTTTGGAGAAACGATGTGTTTTTGCATCTCTAACGGATCTTGTCTCCCTGAAGTTTTCAATTAAACTCTGCACAGTGGAAGTTAAAACACTATATGCCGGCTATAATTCATATCAAATATTTGAACTGCGTCCGCCAAGCTCTCTAGCATTGGTCAGTAATGAAGTCACATATTCTAGCAATTAATTTCAGTACTAATTTTACAATGACTTACATTGCGGCTAAATCATTGGAAAAATTTTGGGTTTTGTAATACAAAATAGTCATTTAATAACATTTATATGGTTTCGTTATTGTTACGAGTTCTCCTGTCAATAAATGTGTCACATCTTTAAAAAGTCAATGTCAACAAATTGAAGCCAAATAAAATATCAATAGTTCCTAATGTTTATTTATGAACAACACACATTTAAACAAATGTACTCACATAAAGCGAGAAAGAAGCCAATTTCCAACAGCACAGCGCTTCATACAATATTCATCTTATTAGCATTATCAACATTGCCAGGAACATGAAAACCATTACCACCGACGGTCACAACCAATAAGAAAGATAACAGCTGAAAGGAGGAAAATACCAAATGGGACAGTAAAAAGAAACAGAAACTACAAGCAATTTCTTTGCCGTTAAATTGATTGCCTCAACATTCCGCAAGATAATTATTTAAGCCAACAAAGAGCGAATGAAATATTTAGTTTCGCAATGGCCAAGGCAAAAGTGAAGAAGGCTGAGCGGGATTGGAGAAACTCGTGGCTTCAAGAACTGCCAACACATTTTTTTTTTTCTTTTTGCTTTCCTTTTGTCACAGCTACCGTGTTACATATTGTACAAACATATACTTGAATTCAATAGCGTTTGAATTCCAGTTGACTGTTCATTTTAACACTCAGCAGGACACAAACAGTCACACAAACAGTCACACAAACATTCGTTTACAAATATTAAGACATGTACCAGAGAGTACATAAATTTCGAAAGGTTGTAAATGGTGTATTCATTGAGGTCGGTTTGCAAAGAACGTGACGAGTTCTTTAGTCACGATTGCATATAAAGTCTGGCAAAACTGAATGTTTGTATTAAAGAAAAAATTGATGTCAAACAACAATGGCAAATAGAATATTTAACGGCGTAAAAGCAAATTTGAGAAATTACGACCGGGAAAGTGGCATCTTTAACAGCAGCAGTGGAAGTTCTTACTGAATAATAAATTTAGTCGCCCACATGAGCATTTTTTGCAAAAATTATCCTGCTTCCTTCTATATTTTTTTTTATGACCGGTATTGTTGTTATATATTTTTTTTTTTTTTCAAGTCATTAACATCGTTTCGTGAAATTGTTATTGGTGTACTACTAAGTTCTATTTTAAAGAGTAACTGAATTTTTAAGCGTTTCTTTTAAGGAGAAGTACTCATGTTAAAAAATTATTTTTCTATACTAATATATAAAGAGGAAAAGTTTGTATGTTTGTACGTTTGCAAAAGGTAGTCTCTGCAACTACTGGTCTGATTTTAAACATATTTTCAACAAAGTGTAGAGTAAAGCCTCCTGACGGACATAGGCTAAACAAAAGTCCATTAAAGTGCATAGCAAATTTTCGGCGTCATCTTAGTTGTTGGCTTCACGAATTTTTACATATATAACTACACGTAGAAGAAAAAATATGGTTGATATGACCATATTTTAAGGCCAAATTCCTGTTATGGAATTATAAGAGTATGTTTGAACACAACCATATAATATGGTTTCAATCTGAAATTTATTCACACAACTAAGTGTAGCCAAGAACCAAAAGTATACCATAAAATGTGCAAAAATTATGTCAAGACTAACACTGTTATTATAAAACTTAAAATTTAACTGTCATATCCTACCGCATATTATTCGGTGTCATCTTAGTTGTTTGCTTCACGAATTTTTACATATATAGCAACACGTAGAAAAAAAATATGGTTGATATGACCATATTTTAAGGTCAAAATACTATTATGGAATTATAAGAGTATGTTTGAACACAACCATATAATATGGTTTCAATCTGAAACTAATTCACACACTAAGTGTAGCCAAGAACAAAAGTATACCATGAAATGTGCAAAAATTGTGTCAAGACTAACACTGTTATTATAAAAATTAAAAGTTATCTGACATATCCTACTGCATATTATTCGGCGTCATCTTAGTTATTTGCATTACGGATGCTTACATTCGTGAAAAAATATGGTTGATATGACCATATTTTAAGGACAAAATACTATTATGGAATTATACGAGTATGTTTGAACACAACCATATAATATGGTTTCAATCTGAAATTTATTCACACAACTAAGTGTAGCCAAGAACCAAAAGTATACCATAAAATATACAAAAATTGTGTTAAGACTAACACTGTTATTATAAAAATTAAAATTTAAATGTCATATCCTACCGCATATTATTCGGCGTCATCTTAGTTGTTTGCTTCACGAATTTTTACATATATAACTACACATAGAAGAATATGATATATGACAATATTTTAAGGGCAAAATACTATTATGGAATTATAGAAGTATGTTTGAACACAACCATATACTATGGTTTCAATCTGAAATTTATTTCCACAACTAAGTGCAGTCAAGAATCAGAAGTACACCATAAAATATACAAAAATAATGTCAAGACTAACACTGTTATTATAAAAATTAAAATTTAACTGTCATATCGAACACCATATTATTATCACTTCGACCTATATTATTGAAAAATTATAAAAACTATTGTCCTGATCACAATAGTGTATATCGTTAGTCTCACGTAGAAAGGCCCTAACTCGCATTTTCCCTGACTTGCGCTCTTTTAGAGATTCTACTACGTTTCACACAAATACACAGTGTCTCAAAGGTTTAATTATATAATTTCATACATATCGCTCTTACAAGCAATTAAGCAAAAAAAGTTACTTTTATATAGATGTACCTATTTATACAGTTTCTATTACGATTTTTCTGCTCCTGTAAAATTGCAATTATTTTTGTAGGGGCCTTTCTACATGAGACCAACGATATAAATATTATTTTTTCAATCAATATTTTGACATAAAATAGAGTACAATGGACATGTGCGAAAGGGTTGCAAAGTCCAATGAATAGAAAATTGCAAAATCATATTGTTTTGGACACATTGATACATCCTTGATCCGGCCCATATACCCGTATGTATCTGTAAAAAGAAACATAGAATTCAAATACATTAAAACACATACATAAGCTACGTACACACGGTTGTCAGATCTTACAATATTGCCAGTAAAATTGTCTGAAAATGTATTACAATCGTGTGAACTGCCAATTTTTAACTTACAACGTTGTCAGAAAAACCATTGTCAATCAATTGTAAGACGATAATGTTTTCAGGCATCTGACAATCGTGAGAACACTCTTCGTCGGATAATTGGCTGTTATTGTAAGCTCAGTTGTAATTGTCAGATGTATAAAATTAATGCACCTGACAATCGCATCAATGTCAGAAAAAAGTTTGATGGGCAACACTGCCAAGCAGATGGTTGTTGGTATACATAAAATAAGTGGCAATGCCTTACAACATATCTGGCAATATTTTTCATCTAACAATCTGACAACCGTGTGAACTAGCAATTTTTGTTGTTAGATGAATTATTTGTCAGACCATAGTCTGACAATGAAATTGTAAGATTTTCTTACGATCGTCTGAACACACAATTTACTTCTGCGGAATAATTTTTCATTGTCACTACATTGTCAGAATGTTGCCAGATCTTACAATATTGTAACATCTGACAACCGTGTGTACATTAGCTATACACCCATTTGTTCATATAAATCTTTATACAAATTTTTTGCACTAAAGTTTATATTTTTACGATGTTATTATATTTTATTACATTTTTAATATTACTAAAATTGAAAAAAAAACGCAAGCACACCAACAAATTAAACTAAACTATGTATAGATAAAACTATGTATGTACATAAGCAAATGACAACGTGTAGACAACCAAAAATATTTCGTTTATTCTGTAAACAAATATGTGCTGGAGATAAATGTATTAACCATACGTATGCTTTAAATGAATAATATATTATTGTACAGATTTTGTTGTATACAAAAATTTTTTTAAACGATATTATTTCATACAATCATATTTTAAAATTGTGGAAAGGTAACAATAGAAATATGAATAATTTAACACTCATATAATTATAATGGATTAAACTATATTAAAAACTATAATACACTACTAGCGGCAAGAACACAAACTGTGACAGAGTATATACTAATGTTGTCACAACAATATTCCGAATTGCCTCTTCTTTGTGCGTATGCTACCGGAGCCGTTGATGTTAGTGCTTTTAGTTTTAAGATTTATTGTAATTTTAATTATAATAAATAAATAAATAATCCTATTTTGTTAGTTTATATTTACATGCTGTTCATAGAACACAGACGAGCAACCCGTCTAGAAAGTTTGTATGAAAGTTACTCAATATTTTGAGGGATTTCCATACAAAATTTTTTAGACGAGTGCTCGTCTGTGTTCGATGAACAGCACATTTGTAATTTTGTGTTGTGGTACAATCACACAAAACAATAACAAAAATATGTTGGCCACACACTGTATGAAAATATTGTAACATTCGTATGTGGAGTCAGCATGTAAGACTTAACCAAATTTAGGGCATTTCAATGCAATTGGTTATGAGTCAACATCATAAGAAATTGAGTGCATTGAAATGCATTGATTTGTAATTGGTTGTTGAATACCAACTAGAGCAAGTTAGAAAGGCTAAGAACGCTCTGAATCAGCTGTTTCTGTTCTAAATCAGCTGTTTTGTTCTGTTCAACATAAACTATATGTGCATGGTTTGTTTTTACTTTCTCGTTCTAATCTGTTGTGCACTCATCTGTTGAAAATAGAACTCAACGTTAAGTGACGGCCAGATATGTGAATGTTTTACTTTTTTCAGGTATGGAAACATTAATTTTTTATTCAAATGTATATAATTTATTTATTTATCTATTTTTTTTTTTTTTTTTTTGTCAAAAGCTAAAAAAATTTATCTCAATCAAAGATTTTTAAAAGTTAATATATTTTTATCAATTAAGAAACTATGGATAATCAAAAGAATATTATTTTAGCAAGGAAAAAATTATATATTTTATGTAAGAAGTGTCATAAACTCTGCAGATTGTGGGAAAGAAATGGACTGTTTGATCACCATTTCTAAATTATAATTTTTTTTTTTTTTTTTTGCACACGAGATAATATTTATGTACATATTTTATTCTGCTTGCCAATGTTGTTCTTTTATTTATGCATTACTTTAAAAAACAGCTGAGTATTTTCACGGAAAAAGTGATTGTAAAATATTTGCTACAAAAATGAACGTCGCAGAACGGCAACAGAAAATAAAAACTAATGAGGCCTTTAGACTTTTGGTTGTAAGCATAATTCGGCAACATCTACCTTTGTTTTCATTCTCAAGTTTCACTCTTTTGGCATCCTTTTGAACGCCTAAGTTTTAGCTGTGCTCAACAGCTGTGTTAAATATAAATTAGCATTATTTTTTACTCCGGCACTACTATCCTGTGCCGTCACATATTAATTTGTACCTTATTTTTACTTCAACATAACAATAAACATTATAAATGTACTGAGCACAATGCAAATACTTTGGAAATAAGAATAAATAGTTTTCAGCCTTGCAATGACAAAAATTGTTATCATATTAAGTAACTTTTTAAAAATATATATATTTTTTCATAGAAAAAAAAAACATTGCCATCAAAAGTAAGATTGCCTTTTAGGCAACTTTCCCCGCCACATTAATTACAGTAGTGCGCTTTCTTCTACACTTTGTTTCCTTTTCAATTATTTGAATTTCCTTTTGCGAGTTACGACTGCGTCTTCCTTCTGTTAAGGAGAAGTGCAGCATTTAAAATACAACCATAATTTTTTTATGTTTTCAATATTTAAAGACCTGTTTCACAAACTAACGTTAAGACATACAGACATACAGATTGGCTGATAAAAATAAATTTTACAAAATATAAATACTGCAAAAAAAAATTATTACAGGATAGATACGAGTAAGTATACTAAAGTTGCAGCATTGATAATTATGTAACCATATATCACATTTTCTAAGAATAAGATCAGACAAAGCGATTTTAATTGCCGAACTTTTTAGCAATTTCTTTTTGCTTTCTTGTCCACACACAAAAACTTTTTTCGGCAATTCTTGAGCTTTCTTATTTCATACAATTTACATTGTATATGCACGTAAACATACACACATGAGAGAAAAGTAAGGAATTGCTGAGAATTGCCGAGTAGTGGTAATTCTTTTTCCCTTTTGATTCCCCTCACCAAAAGCTTCTAAAAATTCAAGAATTGCCCAACTAAAGTTGCTGTGTCTGACCTGGCACTAAACAGAACAGTATTTCACTTCATTAAGAATTAGGATCTTAATTGCCAAAACGTACTTGATTCCTTCCCTGCTAAATGGCTGAGAATTATTTGCAAGCTGTGAGCTATATTAGCAAAAGAAAACTAATTGTGTTATATAAAATAATATATTATACAACATTTTAAGATACGTGTATAAATTAAGACGATTTGATCATGTATCCTTTGTTTCCAACATTCTTTATTGAGTCTCTTTTGAAAGCTTGCTAAAAATTCGTACTCTGACTTTTTCCCATTTGGTCATGCGTACTCAAACGACTAAATATATATTTGATAAAATATGTTTTTTCCAGTCACAACGAAACCTTAACATCGTAATACCTTGACATCAATGCCTAGCTTCTGAAATAATCTTCCACTAAGGCAACAACTTACTCGTAATAGCAAAGCTAGTAGTTTTAAAATATTATTATTCAAATCTTTTCAATAATTCTCTTTTTTATTTTATTAACAATGTCTTATTTTAAAGTTTTATTGCATTTTGTTTATATTTTTATACCCTTCACAAAAATGTAAAGAATATATATAAGTTTGTGATGCCGTTTGTAATTTCCACAATTTTCATTTCCGACCCTATAAAGTATACATATTCTGAAACAGTATTGATTAAGCGGTGTCCGGCTCTCCACCGTTGAAATACCGTTTCTGTGAAAACCCTTGAACCCAAAAACTTTTTTCTTTCGCCATTCTATTACCCCATCGATGGCTTTGCTATTGAAATTCAGTAAAATCGGTTCACATATAGCTGAGATATATCCAAAATTCCGAAAAAAAAAAAAATTTTTGTAATTTTGTAGGCAAATTTAAAAAAAAATTGTTTGTTTTGTTTCAAACTTCACACATCGGTCCATATATTTTTCCCAATATAGGTCCACATATATATCCGATATACAGCCTTAACCGATTTTTTAATTAATATGCCGCATAAGAGAACTTAAACAATTCTTTTTTTTTTGTGGAAAGCATGGTTAATCATCACCTTATGAGGTATCTAGAATCGCATGAATTACTTTGTCAATATCGTCGATCTACTGGCGATCTTATGGCATATCTCTCAGAGAAATGGTGCCACTAAATTCATCATTTCTCAAAGACCACACTATACGAGTTGTTATAGATGGGGTCTCATCAAACGAGTTCAAGATTAATTCAGGGGTACCTCAAGGCTCCGTTCTTTCTCCTACTCTATTTCTTATTTTCCTCAACGACCTTCTCTCTCAAACTTCCAACTCTATCCACTCTTTTGCGGATGACAGCAGCATTTGTCACTCGTACTCTTTTAGTTATAGGCCTAGCCTATCAGAGATCGCTGCCAAGAGGCTAAATACGAATGATTAGCTGAATAGTAATCTTCTATTAATCTCGGAATGGGGTCGTAAAAACAGGGTCGTCTTTAACGCTTATAAGATCCAATGTTGTTTATTAACACACAGACAAACGACCGCAAATGCCGCTTCATCTTTACTCATGGGTGGTATAAATATTGAGAAATCGGATGCTTTTGATGTTCTTGGAATGAAGATACAGTGTGATGTTTCATGTCTCTAAAGAAGCATTCAAGTGCTTCGGATTTTTGAAACGGTGTAAGATCTACTTCACTCCATCCGACCTCCTTACTACTTATACCACCTACAGCCGACCGAATATGTAATACAACTCTCATGCTTGGGCCGGTGCCTCAAAGTCTATTTTGGGGTCCCGTGCAGGACCGTGTGCAGGAGAGGGCGAAGAAGCTCATCAGTGACAGTAGGGTATCCAACTCTATTGTTTCACTGGAGCATCGACGCAGTGTGGGGTGCGTTGCTCTGTTTTATCGTTATGGATTTTGCTCTGACTTAATTAGGGATCTTGTTCTCGAAACTCGAACATTAATACATAATACACGTGCATCGTCCAGAGCTCATCCATTTGTGGTCGATTGCCCGGGGAATCGCGCTACGCATTACAGAGAGAATTTGTTTTTCAGCCGTACGCTTCGTCTGTGGAATATGTTGCCTGCAGACGTGTTTCCTGTCTGTTATAACGTTGGAAAGTTCAAGTAGTGGAGTAGTGTTTTGTCTTGCGTTCTGTATACATGTGTTTTTCATTGTCGTTCGTGTTTTCTATACTTATACTTATGTTTATTATTAATTTGTAAAAAACCAAATTATACCGTAATAGGTAGAGTTCTTTTTTCATCATGTGTGCACGTGTTTTTTATTATTTTATTTTTTTGTTTTTTCTCTATTTATTTTTATTAATTTCTTTTTATTTTCCTCTTATGTATTTTATTGCCTTACGGTGTGAGCGGTGTTGAACTAATTTTTATTATTCTGAGCAGTGTCGAAGGTATATACACTGGGCACTGTTCAGTTTAAACTAATTTAATTTCAATACTTTAAATGCTGTGATAACGTTTGTTTTGGTCGTTCCGTGTGTTCACAACATTACTCCCTCCTTCATCCTCATAATCTATATTCTTAGTTCCAGTACAATGCACTGCAGTACTCCCCTGAGTACTGGTGCAAGATAAAAAAAAAAGTCAAATGTTCACAAACACTACTGCCCGTTTTCCCCACCCCACAACCTATTTTCCTAGTTTTGGTACAATGCGCTGCATATGTAGGGGTCATACCCTGAGTACTGGTCCAATATAAAAAAAAACGAGATGTCATGATTAGACCAAAAATGGCGACAGAGCGAGCAAAATACTAAAAGAGCGGTATTTGTAGGCGTGGCAAAAAAATAACCAAATTATTTTGCAAATTGTTTTTACATTATTTTTACAGCCAGTTTGCCGATGTCGAAAGGATAAATTCATTCGCACTCTAGGCAAAAGAAAATTGATTTGGGTTTTTTCTAACTTTATTCTATGCGAACGATGTGTCAAAATTCAATTAAAATACATACATAAGTACATGCGAACGAATAACAGTGACATAGACATATCCAAATTGTTTCGAATGTGAGTGACTAGCTGTCTTTCATACATTTTCATTCGATATCGGCGAACAGGTAACTGACATCTTTTTTTTTTTTGGTTTTTTTTTATGGAAGGCAAACCCCTGCTCTGCACAATCGTATTTCGCCCAAGAAGATCCATTATTGACTCCACTTATTTATACTCATTTGCAATTTATCCTTTTTTCATTCAAGATAAAAATGTTGATAGTATATAAATTTGACTGAAGATATAAATAAATTCTTCTTTAAATACATTCTCAATGCGCTTAAATACTGCAATCAAAAAAAGAATCAAAAGCAGCAGCAGCAGCAACAACAACAACAACATCAACAACAACAACAGCAGCAGTAGCAACAACTACAATAAAAACGAAAACAAAATGCATACACAATTATTTGCCATTTAGCAGCTGCTGTTGTGGGGGATTTATATACAATTTGCAATAAAGATGATAAGAATAAAAAAATAAAATAAAATAAAAAAATAAGAAAAAAGTAGACAGACCGCTTTTGTTACTGCAATGCAACTGCTCGCTAGATGGTGGGTGGTGGTTGGTGTCTTTTTCGTTTTTCATTTATAACCTTTTTAAAAGTTTTTCTTTTATTTCGTGCATTTTTTTTTTTTTTTTTTTTTTGTTTCGTTCTTTTGTTGGTGTGCAATTCGTAAATTCGTTCGTGTAAAAGCAATATAAATTGCATTTAAACAGCTGTAAAGTGGGGTAATAAAAAATAGATTTCAGCTTACGTACCCTGTTTCCCCAGAGCTTCCGCTGGTATTTTTCTTGCTTTTTCTATAAATCTGCTAAATATTTCATTACTTCAATGATTTTTAGTGCATGCTGTGGCAAGAAAAATCTTTTACTTGAATAGAAACAAATAGGAAATTGCTGAAAAGGAATGCGTAGGTATTGGGTTCGCCAAAACGTGACACAGGCAAAATGAAATGTAAAAATAAATTAAGCAAAAGTTGTGAACTGTTCGGCAAGGAGACAGAGACAGAGACACACCTATTTATACAGGCAAATGTCATATTGTTTGAGTGCAGCCAGAAGGGATCGTTTCTAATTCCCAAAAAGACTGGCTTGTGTATACAGCCATCAATAGGAAAAACTAAATTTAAGAAAAAAAAACAATAATAAGAAATTCTCATTTTCTATGAAATTGCTAAGCAAAATGAAGACGGTAAGTAAGTCAGGATATTTCAGAGGAAATAAGAGCTAAATTTTCTTTTTTCCTCTGCAACATACGAGTAAATAGGTTTCTAGTCAGGGGAAGTTAAGCCAGCAATTCTATTGCGAAGATTTTCCTTTTATCAACTATTAAAATTGTTTAACATTAAAGCAACAGTTTTAAAAATCTCAGTTTGTACTACTGATTTTAACTTTTAACCTTTTTTTGTAACAGTGATGTAATTGTATTAATTAAAGTAATTTAACCCTTGTCATGCCCAACTGAAGCTTAAAGAAGAAACATGTTATTTCAAATATTCACTGTCTGACATCAAATTGGCTACAATTCGTTAAGTTTTATGCATGTAATTATTGCTCGTTTTGTTCTCTATTCATTTTCTACTTTCTCACTTTCTAAAAAGCATCAGGACTATGCTAGTTTGTTGTGTCTAGTCAAACAAATTTGAAAAGCAATCACTATAATTTTTTTTTTTTACATTTCTTTTCAAATTTTAAGAACATGAAAAATAAATAGACAAACATACATATAATTATATCAATAGACATTAGCGCAACTCAACTTGAATAGAGATAAAATATAATTGCTCTATTCACAATCGTGTGCAAATGGCCTTGCATCGTTGCATTTGCCAAATAATGGAGTATATTATTGCTTTACACTAACAAAATACAGCGAAAAATGTCACTTTTGCAATTGCAGAAATATGCAATCTCAAATGCACAAGATTGTGAATCGGGCTAATATATTTTGGCAAACAGTATGCATGGTCTGATCAAAAAATAACCATTATTTTCAAATTCAAATTTCAAAATTTTCGTCCTTTTTATTTTTAATGCTATTTTACGTCTCGAGTACTTTCCTACTGAGTGGAAGGTGTCTGTCATTATTATGATACCAAAATCAGGAAAGGATTCTACAAAAGTTGAGTCATATAGGCCGATAAGTCTATTGCCAACAATTTCAAAACTGTTCAAGAAATTGCTAATGACGAGGTTGACCCCAATATTGAATGAAGTAGGATGTATTCCTAACCATCAATTCGGTTTTAGAGCTAAGCGCAGCACCATAGAACAGACACACAGGCTGGTGAATGTTATCAGAAACGCGTTCGAAGATAAAAAATATTGCTCAGCTCTATTTATTGATGTTTCCAAAGCTTTTGACAAAGTGTGGCACAAAGGCTTAACTCATAAAATAAAATTAAACCTGCCTGCAAACACGCACAAGCTGTTAGAGAGCTACTTATATGACGGGAAATTCGTCGTTAAGGAAGGTGATTTCAAAAGCTCGGCTCAGCCAATCGAAGCTGGAGTTCCTCAGGGTAGCAGATTGGGTCCAACTTTATATTTGATTTATGCTTCAGACATGCCAACGAGCTGCAAAATTCACACTTCAACTTTTGCAGATGATACAGCATTCATCAGTGTCCATGAAGACTGTAAATTAGCATCACAAAATTTGCAAGAACATATTCTTATATTGGAGAAATGGCTGAAACTTTGGAAAATCAAAGTAAATGAACAAAAATGTACTCATATTATATTCACACTACGTAGTAAAACTTGTTCGGCTATTAAAATCAACAACTACATTGTTCCGCAGCACACTGAAGTCAAATACCTTGGTATTCACCTCGACCGTAGGCTCACGTGGAAGTCTCACATTGACGCTAAAGTCACCCAGATAAAATTAAAAGCGGTGCAACTAAATTGGCTCATCGGCAGAAATTCTATCTTGAAGTTAGATTGCAAACTTTTGTTGTATAACGCAATCCTAAAGCCAATATGGAGTTATGGAATTCAATTGTGGGGTACCGCCTCTGCATCTAATATTGAGAAAATTCAAAAGCGCCAGAATAAAATTCTCCGTATAATTACTGCAGCTCCATGGTATGTTAAAAACTCTCGCATTCACAAAGATCTAGGTGTACCCTTCGTGAAAGATGAATTTTCAAAACACACGATAAGGTACATTAACAGACTGGAGTCTCATCCGAATCCTCTCGCACGTAGCATCCTTAACTTTGGTGGCCACACTTGACTGAGAAGGATGGACACCCTTGCAACCATCAGAGCATTGGAAAGGTGATTTACCAACAAAATACACGCAAGAAACAACTTTTCGTCTAGCATTGGCTGGACCTAAGTAAATAAAATTTTTCAATATTAATTAATTTTTTTTCTATATTAATTAATGAATTTTTAGTTTTAAGATTTGCATACTTATTGTTAGTTCTTTTAGAAGATACAATAAATAATTGAAATATAAAAAAAAAAGAAAAAAAAATAAAATTTCATAAGTTACGTATGTTCGATTTTCACACCTTTTTCTGTTATATTGGTACACATGTCTATTATATACATATGTTGGCCATATCAGCAATTTTGGATTGTCAGTTTGCTTTTGACAGATAAAAAAGTTAGTCGTGTTTTGGTGTGCTCTTCGATTTTTGACTATTTTTACAAAATTTCGAACAAAAACAACGTCGCATAGACATCGCTCAGGAGCTGTTGAACATCGTCCACTACGATTCAGATTTCCTCAAAAAAGTCATAACTAGTGACGAACCATGGGCTTATGGCTATGACATTGAAACTAAAGCGCAATTATTCCTATGGAAGCGTCCAGAAGATCTGAGACCGAAAAAAGCGCGTCAAGTTCGGTCAAATGTAAAGGTTTTGTTCACGGTTTTCTTCAACTGCAATGGCGTGGTGCATCATGAATTTTTGCCACAAGATTTGCACCATGATAACGTACCAGTTCACACATCGGTGCTCACATTTCCTTACATCTCTCAAACAATTGAACAAACATTGTCAACTTCGTGCGTTTCGCACCGTTTTTGGTGCTTTGTAAAATTATTTGTGCGAAAAATTCTTTAGTGGCCTCAAATCAAATCAAGTTCATCTCAACTCTTTGTTTTAAATTTTTTTTTATGTTTAATTTTGCACAGCACAATCATCAGTAAGTTACGAGTGTAATGTGGAAAATGCACCATATTAGACGTAACTTTTTTTGCTATTATCTTTTTGGCAATACTAGTTTTGACAGCTCACGCACGTTTTGTATCTTGTGTCACTGTCAAACATCTTCAGTTTGGTCTATAATTTAATCATGAATCGTCTTACAAACGAACAACGCTTGCAAATTATTGAATTTTATTACCAAAATGCGTGCTCTGTTAAGAAAGTTCATCGCGCGCTTCTTCCCTTTTATGGTCAGTTTAATCGACCTACTGAGCCTTCTATTCGGGCTATTGTAAAAAAATTTCGCACCAAATTTACATTGTTGGACATTAAACCACCAACACGCTTACGTAGAGTGCGAACTGAAGAAAATATCGCAGCCGTATCGGCCAGTGTTGGTGATGACCGTGAATTATCGATTCGGCGCCGTTCGCAGCAATTGGGCCTCTGTTACTCCACTACGTGGAAAATTTTGCGGAAGGATTTGGGTGTGAAGCCTTATAAGATACAGCTGGTGCAAGAATTGAAGCCAAACGACCTACCACAATGCCAAATTTTTGGTGAATGGGCTCTTGAAAAGTTAGATGAAGGTCCACTTTTTATCGAAGAATTGTGTTCAGCGACGAGGCTCATTTCTGGTTGAATGGATGCGTGAACAAGCAAAACTGCCGTATTTGGAGTGAAGAGCAGCCAGAAGCATTGCAAGAGCTACCAATGCATCCACAAAAAACAACCGTTTGGTGCGGATTATGGGCTGGCGGCATCATTGGGCCGTATTTCTTCAAAGATGATGCGAATCACAACGTTACTGTGAATGGTGAGCGCTACCGTGCGATGATAACAAACTTTTTTTTGCCCAAAATGGAAGAGCTTGACTTGCATTACATGTGGTTTCAACAAGACGGTGCCACATGCCACACAGCACGCGAAACAATGGACCAATTGAGAGGCGAGTTCGGTGAACAGTTTATTTCACGCTTGGGACCAGTCAATTGGCCGCCCAGATCGTGCGATTTAACGCCTCTAGACTATTTTTTGTGGGGCTATGTTAAGGCTAATGTCTATAGCGACAAGCCCGCTTCGATTGACGCACTGGAAGCCAACATTGCCAACATTATTCGTGAGATACCGGCCGAAATGTTGGAAAGAGTATGCCAAAATTGGACTAAGCGGATGGACCATTTGAGGCGCAGCCGCGGCCAACATTTGCATGAAATAATCTTCAAACATTAAATTATATCGACCCAACTATCGATCCAAATAAATATTTCATGCATTTTTCTGAATTTTATGTGTTTTTTTTTTTTAAATTTCCAATAGTTCTTATAAAATCACTCATTACAAAGCAGCCAAAGTCAAGTTTGTCGAAGATTGCAATAAATGCAGTCACTGAATGGTGAAGTTTGTATTTATAAAAACGCGTGAATTCGTTACTGTTTTGCTAATTGATAAATTACCTAAGTATTATAAAATTTTTTCAAAACAGCATTAAATACTGATTAAGGTAAATTTCATCTTTTTTTGGTTATAAATCTGGCAATAAATTCTTTAAAAGGCCCCCACTCTAGTCAACTGATTTTCAGTGTTCGTTTACGAAAACAAAAATGAAATTTACTCTGTGTTTAGTAACATCGCTACTAATCTAGTTTTAAGGCGTGTAGTGCGATTCTGTAACTTTTCATGATCCGGTAATCGTAAATTCGTTCGGCATATTTCATCCCTTGCAGTATAACTTGCAAGATAACCTTAACTACGGTAAGCAGCTGTAGTTTTGTGTATCTGATAATAGGCAATAAAGCCTTATTCATTGTCCAGCTTGTTTCGCTGGATAAAATATCGTTATAATTATATATTATCGCTGATAAGATATCGTAAAGTATTGTAAAATATCATTATTTTAATAAAAGTAACAAGATCATACTAGAGGTCAAGTTTGACAAACACGAGCTGTAAGTATTGAACGAAATTGATATCAGACCCAGTTTGAGTGTATAATAGTTACCTGAAAAGAGTTTCATTATCATATTTTCAATATGAAAATATTATACTTTTTATATTACAAAATGTGTTTTTAGAAAAGAATTCAAAATTCGGTGCGTTTTAGTTGAAATAACGCGCTTTTTTTCCTCAGTTTGATGCGTTTTGAAATTTCAAAGTTGACAACGCTGGTTGGTTGCTACGATTTGTGTTTTGGAAGTATCCAAGGCAGCTTTATAATAGGTAGTGGCAGAATTACAATAAATACAATACCAATAAACATCGACGTGTATTTTGTTGGTAGAGTTTACGAATAGTTGTCAAAATTTGGTTTGAAAAAGCAAGGAAGTCTATGTGTTTTTGACAAATTTACGCAAAGGAATAGAAAAACAGCTGCACTATACCACTACCATGATAAAGCTGCCTTGAAAGTATCGAAAATCAGAGAGAAAGTTAAATTTTTTGAATTTTTGCTCTCTGTTTTTCGATATTTTCAAAAAACAAATCGTAGCAACCAACGGTTGTTCATTTGTTTGAAAGGTGTAAAGAAATGTTTGAGACTTGTATAAATGAAAAAGCTTGTGTTTTGTGTTTTGACAGGTATTATTAAAGCGTTTTTCTTTTTAAGTTGAATGTTCGAGAATATCTTTCAAAAATTTCCAGAGTCTACTGATGATTAGGGTGGCTCCCATGAAATGTCGACATATAGATATATAGCTGGGAAACATAGAAAACATGCTATTTATAATTTGTTATTAAGGCTTATTATGAAAATGGGCATTCAAATTTAAATGCATATCCCTAAAATTGTCTTCAGTGATGAGACACATTTTCACGTTTGTAGATTCGTCAATAAGCAGAATTGTTACATTTGGATGAATGATAATCAAAGAGTGATTATCTAAAAAGCAATGCACCCACAAAGAGTAACTATTTGGAGTGTTTTATGGCATCATTAGGCCGTATTTGTTTTTTTTTTTTTTTGTGTAAAATGAAGTTTGTCAGGCAGTTACTGTGATTGGTGTTCGCTTTTATGAGGTCAGAACGAATATTTTATGGCCCGAATTAAAAGATATGGATGCCAAAGATATGTGGTTTCAACAGGACGGTGCCACTTGCCACACAGCTAACGAAACAATGGCTCTTGCGCTAAAAAATCAATAACCGTGTTATCTCACGTTGTGGCGATGTTAATTGGCCGCCAAGATCATATGATTTCACACCGTTGGACTTCTTTCTTTGGATTTATTTGAAAGAAAAGGTGTAGGTCGATAAGCCAGGAACAATTCAAGAGCTCAAGGATGAGATAGTTCGGCACATTAACGGCATAGAACCTCAATTATATCTCAGCGTCATCGAAAATTTGGACCATTGGACATAATTGAATCCTACCAATATTATCGTACTAAAAAGAAAATGACAATAATTCTTAAATAATTTGTTTTATTCAAAATCAACATCGGCCTTTAAAATTTAACCAACCTTTATAATAATGTTTTCACAAGCATATATCAAACTGGCTTTTCTGTATATCCATAACTATGAATTTATGTGTTTGACCACCACTGTTCTAGACTTTAGAGATATGTTCAAGGCAACTTTGTAGCAGGTGAACTTGAGAGCACAGCTGATTAATTTTTAATGTTTTAGTCTCGCTGTGCACACAAGTATATACTTTTGAATTTTATCGAGTATTGTTGTTGAACTAGTTGTTGTTGAACTGCTATGAACTCGACTTGATTGTGTTCTTATGTTTGCAACATGAGTCGTTCTTATAAAATGTTATACTTACATACATAAACATACAAATATTTGTATGTAAATGTGTATCTGACACAAAGTAAGTAAACATGAACACCACACATAATCACACGCTTGAAATTGCAACTGAAAAATTTAATCACAAGCTGCAAAATGCCAAAGAAGGCAACAGAAAATGGTAGAAGATAAACAAAGAACTTCATGTCAACTAGAACAAATTTCCAAATATGTACAACAAAAGCCCGAAAAAGTAGCCAGAAAAGGCACAATAAAATGCAGTATCAAAAAAAAAAAAAAATACAAGAAAAAATATTTAAAACATTTCGCTCTAAAAAATTCAAGCAATTTAAAATGATTGCGAAGACAGAAATGGAAACTGAATCTAAATATTCGAATTGCCTTGAAGACATGACAAAAAAAAAACCTCCCATCAAACCCTTGTTGAATCAAATGACTGTAAAACTTCTGTTATTAATTATAGAAAGTAAAACAAATTGAGAAAAACATATAATGAGAATCCTGCTGAGTTTTCGAGTTGCATCAGATTTTTGTAAATAGCAACAAATAGCAAAAAAATTAAAGCGCTCTCAGCTTTTAATATCTCTAATAGTTTTGCTTCGCTAACAGATAGTCTTTTACCAGAAATATACCATTTCAGTAGGATATTGCTATTGAAATCGTTTCCCAGTCTAGCATGAATTCTTTAAACGCTGCTAAATATTAGTTCGCTTCACTTGTGTGTTTGCTTGGATGTTTGCAACTCTCGAAACAGGTGCCGTATGAGTAATTATTATAATGAGTGATTTTATAAGAACTATCGGAAATTAAAAAAAAAACACATAAAATTCAGAAAAATGCATGAAATATTTATTTGGATCGATAGTTGGGTCGATATAATTTAATGTTTGAAGATTATTTCATGCAAATGTTGGCCGCGGCTGCGCCTCAAATGGTCCATCCGCTTAGTCCAATTTTGGCATACTCTTTCCAGCATTTCGGCCGGTATCTCACGAATAATGTTGGCAATGTTGGCTTCCAGTACGTCAATCCAAGCAGGCTTGTCGCTATAGACATTAGCCTTAACATAGCCCCACAAAAAATAGTCTAGAGGCGTTAAATCGCACGATCTGGGCGGCCAATTGACTGGTCCCAAGCGTGAAATAAACTGTTCACCGAACTCGCCTCTCAATTGGTCCATTGTTTCGCGTGCTGTGTGGCATGTGGCACCGTCTTGTTGAAACCACATGTCATGCAAGTCAAGCTCTTCCATTTTGGGCAAAAAAAAAGTTTATTATCATCGCACGGTAGCGCTCACCATTCACAGTAACGTTGTGATTCGCATCATCTTTGAAGAAATACGGCCCAATGATGCCGCCAGCCCATAATCCGCACCAAACGGTTGTTTTTTGTGGATGCATTGGTAGCTCTTGCAATGCTTCTGGCTGCTCTTCACTCCAAATACGGCAGTTTTGCTTGTTCACGTATCCATTCAACCAGAAATGAGCCTCGTCGCTGAATACAATTCTTCGATAAAAAAGTGGATCTTCATCTAACTTTTCAAAAGCCCATTCACCAAAAAATTGGCGTTGTGGTAGATCGTTTGGCTTCAATTCTTGCACCAGCTGTATCTTATAAGGCTTCACACCCAAATCCTTCCGCAAAATTTTCCACATAGTGGAGTAACAGAGGCCCAATTGCTGCGAACGGCGCCGAATCGATAATTCACGGTCATCACCAACACTGGCCGATACGGCTGCGATATTTTCTTCAGTTCGCACTCTACGTATGCGTGTTGGTGGTTTAATGTCCAACAATGTAATTTTTTTACAATAGCCCGAATAGAAGCCTCAGTAGGTCGATTAAACTGACCATAAAATGGAAGAAACGCGCGATGAACTTTCTTAACAGAGCACGCATTTTGGTAATAAAATTCAATAATTTGCAAGCGTTGTTCGTTTGTAAGACGATTCATGATTAAATTATAGACAAAACTGAAGATGTTTGACAGTGACACAAGATACAAAACGTGCGTGAGCTGTCAAAACTAGTGTTGCCAAAAAGATAATAGCATAAAAATCACTCGTTATATATGTAGCTACATCAAGGCGGATTCATTACTAGATGAACCTGACAGTGCAGGTGACCATTTTTTGCTTCCCTCTTTTTTCTTGCTGAGAGTGTCAACTTTTTTTTCTTTTGTTAACAGACATTTTCGCACCATTTTAAAGAAGTTTTTGTGATTTTAAAAGTGAAAAACCAATATAATCTGTGATTTTAATTACAAACAGTTATAACAATTTGTTATAAGGCTTATGTAATATTTTTCCCCAGCTGAACAATATTAGGCGTATTTAGATTTTGATATTGTCAGGAAATTTGACAATAACAAAATACATATTACTGAATTCGCCCTCCCGTCTGCAATCAATTGTATAAATTCGCCTTGAGGTACATAAAATTGTGTATATAGTGTTGCCGCTTTAGTGCGAAAACTGAAGCTGCCGTGTTGCTTACGGGGAAGTAGAGGTGTTACAGCAATCACCGTAAGCGACTAGTTTTATCAGATTGTGAACACCAAATAAAAAACCATAATTCAAAAATCTCAGTTTTATATTTGAATGTTAAAATTCCTAAACTTTAGACAAATCATATTTAGGTATATAGTATAGTAACGGCGTATTTAGACGCTTAAGTAGTTCCACGGCATAAAATACATCACGACGCACCAGCTCCTTCATGTGGCTAGCAAGGCAGACGCCAACTTTTTGTCATATGTAGAACAAACTTCTAGATGAATAATTTGGGGCTTCAAATCCGTTCTGTGCGCAAGTCCACAGACAAGCAGAGGAAGAAAAGGCTTCGCCAGTTGGTTGGCTTAAGTCCTTAAAGAATCCTCAAATAATTCACCATTTCTGGTTCCATACATTACAGGTATCTGTTACAAGACAAAAACACATCGGATCCTATAATTAGTTTGCCAAAAATCGTACTGCACCACAACTACCAGGGCATACCAATCACATGAACCCATCTATTTTAGGTCGCCGATTTTTCCTTCATACTTCCTTTATGAGTGATCAACCAATGCAAAGTAATAAAGATTATCAAAACCAAAAACTTGATCAGCAATTGAGCATTGCACATACATATATCAGTATCTGAGATTTTTAATATTACTATCAATACATAAAACAATTTTCTTTCATTTGATTGCTTATCAGATAAATCAAATTGCTTGTCCTTTATATTATTATATATGCACATATATATTTCTTTTTACACAACAGCACTTAGAAAACACAGACAACGTAATGGCAAAATTATAAACAAATCATATCAGGTGACAAAAGGTGTTGTCGTTTTGACAACATTCGTTCTTAATTGAACAAATCGATCTCATCTTTACAACAAGACATTTTCAATTTAATACCGGTATTTTTTTGCCATCTATTCGCAATTTGACGGCGGTATGTTCACAGTTTGACAACGATGTATCCAAAATTTAGCGAGAAATGCATTATCATTCGCTGACAAATTAAAGAATAAATTAAAGAACGTCGTTTTTCTCTTTGTGTACCTAAACGTTCTTATACTCGTATATAGTTATGATAAAGGTATTGAAATCAAAAATTTCAACTTAAACAAATTTTTTTTTATTTCTTAAGTTATGGACGTTATGACACTCCGCAAAGTGCCATAGTATCCACGGACGTTACGACACCTCCGTGATGGACAATATGTCACTTTCAAAAGTGTCTTAACGTCCATGGACCTTATGACAATTTTAAGTGTGTCATAACGTCCATAGACTTTATGTCACTGGACGTTATGACATGCCACCTATTTTAGGCCTAAGCCACAGCTAAGATGCATGCGCCGCAACCACGATCAGCGCAAGGATAGTCTGCTTAACAGAACAACCTAGGTTTTCGTATTTTTATATGGTTAATTTTTAGGTAATTGTTGCTTCAATCGTGTTTGCTATTTGACCTACACAGAAAAAATTATAGTAAAAATAAAATCAACAAAATAATTTGTGTACACATACATAAATATCAAAAAAATAACCTTCGATATCGTATTTTGTTGTTGTTTAAAAAAGCAGTTGTTTTCGATCAATAATTATTTTTACTAAACTTTTGTTTGAATCCACGAATTCCTTTACAGGTCCGCATTCAAACAATGTATTAATTGATTCAACGAATTCTGTTATTGAACACGAAAAAAATTGTTTTCTGTGTATCTGTAAATAAAAAACATGTTGCTTTTCCTTTCCCGACATTTCAACCAAGGGATGTTCTGCCAATTAACCATTCGTGAGGAGTTTCGGAAGTCCCAGTACAACTTATTAGACTTTGCTATAATGCAGCCCTATACAACAGAAAGCAGGGTGCCCTAGTAGGTCCGCATTCAAACAATATATTAATTGATTCAACGAATTTCGTTATTGAACACGAAAAAAGTTTTTTTCTCTGTATTTGTAAATCAAAAACATGTTGTTTTTCCTTTCCCGACATTTCAACCCAGGGATGTTCTGCCACTTAACCATTCGTGAGGAGTTTCGAAAGTCCCAACACAACTTATTAGACTTTGCTATAATGAAGCTCTATACTCCAGAAAGCAGGGTGCCCTAGTTAGTAATACGCTAAGGCAAAACTTTCTTCCCAAGGGTACGTCAAACGTACAGCAAAACCAGATCCTTTATTAAAATATTTTTGAAGTTTATTTTTCTTTGACTTATTTGGTTTATTTTCAATGATCTTTTCTTTGCTAATATTTGGATACTGTTGCCTTCATTATTCAAATAACTTGACAGGTTTTTGTTAAAACTGCCGAAAGAAATTATTGAAATATGTACTCGTAGCTATCTATTAATCTATTATTCCTGCAGAATAGACACAGAGGCGATATTCTTTTCTACAGGGTGGTACACAAGTCATCACCTCAGAAGTTCATTATATAACGTACAGCCTTATTGACATGCATTTTATATATTTATTTACTTCACAAATTTACTATTTTCGTGCATATGTTTTTAGTCTCATGTTTATTTGTGCTATCACTTTTTTTTGTCTTTTTTTTTTAGAAATGCTTTCGTATTGTTCTGTATTATCAACAATTACAAGATTTTTAGTTTTTGTTGGCTGCCTGTTTTACCTCCATTAATTTGTTGCCTCATTTGCTTTGAAGCCATGTAAGAATGTCTGGCAGAAAATCTCATTTTAGCTCCTTCATTTCCATGACCCAGATGGTAATATAAGCCTGTAATCACTAAGAAAAAGAAAAAAAAAACAAATTAGTTACTTTTCATTTGTGTAAAGTCAAGTTGTCAATAAAGTCAATAGCAAAGTTAAATGTAAGAAAAAACATATGCATACGTATTTTGTTTGACTTGCATGGGAAGAGAACAAACACAATATGTTTAGTAATATCAGTGGAAATCAACAAAATTTTAAATTTACACACGTAGAAAAAAATATATGGTTGATATGACAATATTGTAAGGGCAACATACTGTTGTTGAATTATATGGTTGGTAGGGAAAATATTATATTGTTATGGTTAAACGCCATTCATTGATTTGCCTTCACATAGTTTTGTAAGAAAAATGTAAAAAAAAAACTATAGTAAATTCTGGTTCAACATTGTTGTAACTGGAAGCAACCACAGTACTAGTATTAATAAAAGTTACCTACCCAAGTAATGTCACACCTAATTATGCCAAACAATCATATTACTTTCATTACACAACCATATTAATTTCATATTTCAATTTTGTCAATACTCACAATATTAATTAAAAAGAGACCGTTTTTGTATAAACAATACTATTCCATTTATTTCAACATTAATAAAATTAAAATATTCGGAATGATATATTTTTATAAAATAAAAGAATTAATAATAATCAGCCAAATATAATCGAGTTCGATGGGTTCTAGCATCTATTGGCTGAAATAAAAAGAATTTATTATGTATTTCGTCGATAAATGCATGTATAAAATTCACATGTGTAACCATATTAATATGGTTGGATGCAACATTATATGGTTGGTCACAACCATAGTATGGCTCATTATTAAAATTATTTTTGTTGTGACAATAGCATGATTAGGTACAACCATAATATGATTGGCCGGCAATATGGTTAAATTTGCCATAGTATTGTTGATTACGACACATATACAAATATCAATATCTTAATATTCTAGCGTACCTTTTTGACTTGTGCAAACGTTCTATATGTTGCTTTTGCACAATTTTATTTGAAATACCTTTCTTCTTAGTATGTTCATGTAGATCAACAATTTCTTTTTTTTTTTTTACTTAAAATCCACAACACAAATTTTTTTATAAAACAAAAATAAAACTAAAAGAAATTTATATATCAACGACTAATATAAAATGCTAGTGCTAACAATAGTAAGTTGATTTTGTAAACTAATCATTGTTACATGTAAATAACCGTATCATACATATCGCTCCTTTGTTGCAACATAGTCATATCTCGAAAAATTTGCTTTTTCACTATCTTTTATATTGTGCCAAATTGTTTTTAAATTACCTTTAAACTCTTTCCTTTAGGAGATATTTTCTAAAATTTTTATCTAAGACTTGAATGGAAACTAAAAATTTGATGTGTTTTTCTCGAAACAAGCTTTTTTGCGTTATGACTATGTTGCAATAAAGGAGCGATATGATAAAAGCAAATATTCCAGTATTGGGTGTGATAGAAGTTATTGTGGTTTTTAAAAAATACTAACTAACTAACTAACATTGCATGCAACCATATTCGGAAACTAGTAGGTGGTAATAATAGATTTGCAGAAATGCACACCAAAACATATATGTATATGTGGAAACAAACAAACGGCGTAACGGTAACTGTGAATTGGGAGCGATATCGTGATATGATCGAAAAGTTATTAACGGCACAACTGCATGCTTTAAGCTCGATTAACATGTTGTATCCACCAGACGGTGCCACACCGCACTCAGTGCAAGTAATATACCTTCCTGCCAAACACCCTTTGTCTTATTTGCATATACTACTGATATTATTATTGATAAACTGTCTCTGAGGATATTATATCCATAGGCAAAAATTTCAAATAAATATATAAAAAAAAAATAAGTAATCAAACGAATATTAGTTCAGAGTTTTTTATATGTGAGAAGAAATACTAGCTGCAGACAGTATTATAATACTGTCCCAGACATTTTCTCTGCAAATGTACTTACCAGGGCTGCCAGAAAGAAATATGAAAGAAGTCGTCGATATTCCGATAGTTTTTGAAAATATCATCATTTTAGTTTTAGAATATCGTCAAACACAAATCGGAAGACTTCTTCAGAAAAATATGGTTGCGTTTTATTAATCAACTTTTTTATTGAATTAATAACACACAAACAAATTCTACTGAAGAAGTCTTGCGAAGGAAGACGAATTATTGAAAAATACAATAATAAAACTAAAAAAAAAAAAAACCAAAAAAGTACCTTGAGCTGAAAGAATTTATTGAAAACATTAATCTAAATAAAGGTCACAGCAACTAAAGGGTGGTTAAATTTCAAGGGCCGATGTTGATTTTGAATAAAACACAAACTATTTAGGAAATTATTGTAATTTTATTTTATTATGATATATTGGTATTATTCAATTATGTATGGAACAAAATATCGGCCAAATGAGCGCCGCGACCACCGCGGCACACCTCCATCCGATGGTCCAAATTTTCGATGACCCTGAGGCATAATGGAGGTTCTATGCCGTTAATGAGCCGAATTATCTCATCCTTTAGCTGTTGAATTGTTGCTGGCTTATCGACGTACACCTTTTCTTTCAAATAACCCCAAAGAAAAAAGTTCAACGGTGTCAAATCACATGATCTTGGCGGCCAATTGACATCGCCATTACGTGAGATAACACGGCCATTGAATTTGTTGCGCAAAAGAGCAATTGTTTCGTTAGCTGTGTGGCAAGTGGCACCGTCCTGCTGAAATCACATATCGTCTACATCCATATCTTGCAATTCGGGCCATAAAAAGTTCGTTATCATCTCACGATAGCGAACACCATTCACAGTAACTGCCTGACCGGCCTCATTTTGGAAAAAATACGGCCCGATGATGCCGCCAGCACATAAACCGCACCAAACAGTCACTCTTTGTGGGTGCATTGGTTTTTCGACAGTCACTCTTGGATCTTCATTCGCCCAAATGCGGCAATTCTGTTTATTGACGAATCCACTGAGGTGAAAATGTGCCTCATCACTGAAGATGATTTTCTTCGAAAATTGATCATCATTTTCATAATAAGTCTGGATAACTTTAACACGTTGTTGGATTGTGTATCTCTCCATGGTTCAATTTGAAAAAGTTTGAAATAGAGAAACGTCAAATAAAATTTGGAAAAAAAAAACTTGGCGTTTAGGTGTGGTTCACATTCAACATCGGCCCTTGAAATTTAACCACCCGATAGGATCAAGATACACAAGTTACACTATTAAGTTTCATGTATTTTACACAGCTCTTGATATTGCTTTAGGCTTACTTTTTTATTTTTGTTGCTAATTGCGTGTACTTTTGGCATAAGTTACATTTTTTACAAAAACAATTAGCCTGTCTTACATCGTCTCCGAGTTGCATTTACTTTGTGTCTCACCTAAAAAAAAATCAAAAAATCTTCATTTTTAAGACAGAATTCCTCAAATCATCGTTTGGCTAACTTTGAGCATTGAAATCGTCAAAATGACGATTTATCGTCAAATTTGGCAGCTATGGTATTCACTTTATTGAATGCTCTTAAAAAAAAATTTAAGAGAATTTGTTTCTGTTTAGGGGCTGCGCACTAAGCCGTTGGCTTTTCGTTTTAAACTGTTCCCATTATTTTTAGCGGCAAAAGCATATTGTGTTGTTTTGCCACAAAACCTGTCTGTTAAGCACGTGGCAGTTTTATATCAATTCCATTTTTCAATTGTGTGTCTTTGGTTCAATATAACAACAGTATTAAATTAGAATGCATTTTCCCAGTAACCTAAAGAGTAACTGACATTCTGCTTTCTTCGCTCAATTGTTGTTTCTTTCACTTCTTGCTAATACTTTTATTAAACTTAAATGAAATAAAATATTTGCATATATATATGAGTGTGTGTTGGTGTTGGTGTCAGTGACTAGTGACCGAGTTTTTGTTACATATTTGCATACAAACAAACAATAGTCATTGGCGAGGTTCGGTTGTGTGCAGCCGACTATGAATTGTTTTATTTATTGGTTTGAACTTCTATTGTTGTAGCATCTTGAAAGTTAATTTCAAAATATGCAAAAACCACGTTTTGTGTTTTTTTATTATTTGTGATATAGAGTAAACTCTATATGACTTAAACCCATTATTTACAAGCAAATGAATTGTACGTCCTTCGAATAAATATAAAAATATCGTGAAACAACTAATTACATGAGACCATGTTAAATATTTTATTGTGGTTTTGTCACGTTGGTGGTTTCGCGGATATTTTGAAGTTGTTCTTACACACTGAAGGTAACTGGTTAAAGTTTAAATGGTATGAAAAGAAAATTTATTTACAGCACGTGTGCCCTGTTATTCGAAACTAATCGTAATCGAAACAAATAATATAACAAGATTTTATTATTTTTACTTTAATTTAAACTAACAACGTGGTTGAAAAACGGTACATTATCATCGTATGACTAAAACAAATACTCCTGTACAAAACGTTAGAAAATTTCAAAATCTTTTCTGCTTTTCATAGAAATGAGTTATTTATTTCCTATTGTGAATAAAAATGAAAAATTTTGAGAAAAATGTATGGATCGCCAAAAATTATAGTTGCATCATTGCTGAAAAGTCCCGGGCCTAACTAAGAAAACACAGTTTTTTCGGTTCAAAAAAAGCTTTATTCATCAACGTAATCTCCATTAAAAGCAACGCAATCATTCCAACGCCGCTCTAACATTTCAAT
This sequence comes from Thecocarcelia acutangulata, assembly GCA_914767995.1. Classification (NCBI taxonomy): domain Eukaryota; kingdom Metazoa; phylum Arthropoda; class Insecta; order Diptera; family Tachinidae; genus Thecocarcelia; species Thecocarcelia acutangulata. The sequence continues at coordinate 93,516,283 of OU612095.1, forward strand.
TCCACTTTTGTAGAACGATATATATTTTGCCTAAAAGTAGACCTCCGTTTCAGCGATAACCTTTTCATTGGTGCGAAATTTCTTACCGGCGAACATTTTTTTCAGGTCTGCGAACAGCCAGTAGTCGCTGGACGCCAAATCTGGCGAATATGGTGGATGTGAGAGCAAGTCGAAGTTTAATTCATGCAGTTTTGCCATTGTTTTGATTGACTTGTGACACGGTGCATTGTCTTGATAAAACAAAATTTTTTTCTTTGCCACATCCCAACGTTTCTTTGCAATTTTGGCCTTCAAACGCTCCAACAACGCTATATAATATTCACTGTTAATGGTATTTCTTTTCTCAAGATGGTCGATGAATATTACACCACGCAAATACCAAGGCCATAACCTTTCCAGCCGATTATTGTGCTTTAGGGTGCTTTGGAACACATTGACCAGTTGTTGTCTACTCAGATGACGATCGTTTTGATTCTGGAGTGAAGTGATGTATCCATGTTTCATCCATTGTCACATATCGATGCAAAAATTTCGGTTTGTTGCGTTTAAACTTGACCAAACGCTGCTCCGAATCAACAACACGTTCTCGTTTTTCGTCAACAGTGAGCAAACGCGGCACCCAATTTGAATAGAGCTTTCTTATAGTCAAATGCTTATGCAATATAAAGCCAATACATTTTTTTGATATCTTTACGAGGCCAGTTAACTCACGCAACTTCATTTTTCGATCATTCAAAACGATTTTGTGGATTTTTTTTTTTTTGTTTTTTTTGTTTTCTGGTGCCACCGCCTCTTTAGGACATCCACTGCGTTCTGTATCATCGATGTATCTACGACCACGTTTGAAGGCCGCGAACCAATGTTTTATTTTTGTTTCTAATGGAGCGGAGTTCCCATAACACTTTTCCAGCCATTGCTTTACTTGAACGGTATTTTTTCCCATCAAGGAGCAGTGTAAAATTAAAGCACGAAATTGTTTTTGATCCATTGTTTTGAATATAACAAAAATAGAGTCACTCTTAGCACAATAACTCGCAAACTATCATGAAATTTTAACAGCTGTCTTTTGAAGGTTAGTATTAACTGAAAAAATGCGACTGTAATGAAACAAGCGCCATCTATGTGTTAGACCCGGGACTTCACAGTCTATGTAGCACACATGTACATTGCTAAGTAAATAATTGGTTGTCCAGTGACAGCAGAATGCAGTACAAACAGCTGAGATTATAACAATTGGCGAAAGCCGGCTTTCAATTTTAACAAAAAAAAAAAAACAAACATCATGTAATATTAGAAAAATTCCATAAACCATTTTTTTTATTTATTTGATACGTCCACAAACACCGACCATTTAGTATTTTGTTCACGGCGTCACCATTTTTTGTCCGATTGTAAAATTTTTTCCCGGTGTTCATGGCTCTGTAAGGGCTACATTGGTCTCTTTAATGGTATTTTTACTACCATGCTAACTACTACTCATAACTTCTAAAAAAAATCAGTTAATAACCACTCTACTGTAATAACTATTTTTGAGCGAAAATAGAGCCGTGTTATTTTGATAAAACTTTTGTGTCAAAGCACTCGTAACTAAAAAAGTTATAGGATTAAAAAAAATTTTTTAATAAAATATTTTGAGACTTGGTAACATTTTTCAGAGTCCAGCTTCTATAGTGAACGTACGTATCTGTTTTACATCGTAAAGAAATAAAACAAGATCGGAATAAGTAGAAAATCGGAATAAGTGAAGGTTTTATATATAAGAAAAACTTGACAAAAAATTTTATTTTGAGGGAACTATATCGATAAACTCACCAATTTGACGTTGTGATGGTGGCAAAAGTACCCATTCTTTTCACCCGAGTATGGCTGCCAAAATTAAGTAAGTTGATACTGATATACCTTGTCGCGTACTTCGAAAACTGTGGAACACACAGTTTCTTATTAATTCGTGAGTTTTTACGGAGTGGCAGACTGTGCCCCATAAATTTTTGACAACTATTCGTAAATTCCACCAACAAAATACATGTTGATATTTGTTAGTGTTGTATTTATTGTAATTCTGCCACTTCCTTTTAAAGCTGCCTTGACAAATGTTTTAAGTCTATCCGCCAAACACAAACAAGCTTATTCTTCTGCACACGTCTCAATTTTTTTTTTTACTTCAATCAAACAAATGATCAAGCGTTGGTTGCTACAATGTTTTTTTTTTTTTTTTTTTTTTTTTTTTTTTTTTTTTTTTTTTAATTACCAAAAGGTAGAGAGCAAACATTCAAACAATTGAGTTTATTCACTTTTCTTTAATGCAAATTGTCGATTTGTTTAGCAGTAAAATGAGGGATATTGTACAAGTTTTGTATGCGTATGAACAATATTGTAGAAATAATTGTCGAGTGAAAATTGCTTATACGCATAAATGTTGGAAAATAGAAATAAATTTCACTTTTTAGTACATACTATTTGGCTGCATTAAAAATTCGTTTGTTTATGTACACACTGAAAAACAATATCCATTCAAATATTAAGGGAGGTTAACAGAGTAAAACGGTGAAAACAGAAAAGAGAATGAATTGGTTTTTGAAGCTGAACGCAATAAATTGATTCTTTCATGTACCATTTTTAATTCGAATATTAATATTTTCAATAGAAAAAGTAAAAGCTGTTATATACACGACTACAATTTGACTGAGCACAAAAAATATTAACGGAATGAATGAATATTATTCGAATGTTACATCACATTCATTATATAGGGTGTTTTTTTAAGCCCGATAGAACTTGAAATTGTAAAAAATAACACAAAAAATTAAATTGTAATCAAAATTTTTTTTTATTCGAAAGATCAATACGTGACATTAACATTTGAAAATGATTTCGGGCATATGGGCACCGCGGCTGTTCTTGACGAAGCGCATTCTGGACGTCCAATTTTGGGCCACTTTTTCGAGCACTGCTGGCCGTATGTCACGAACAACACGAACAATGCTGGCCTCCAAGGCGTCAATTGTTGCTGGTTTATCAGCATAAACCAGTGACTTCACGTAGCCCCACAGGAAATAATCGAGAGGTGTCAAATCGCACGACCTTGGAGGCCAATTGACAGGTCCATTTCTCGAAATCAACTTATCGCCAAATTTTGATTTCAGTAAGTCGATGGTTGCGTACGCCGTATGGCACGTAGCGCCATCCTGTTGAAACCACATCTCCTCCGGATCAATGTCATCCATATTTTCAAACAAAAAATCATTGATCATGGTGCGGTAACGATCTCCATTGACCGTAACGCGAGCTCCGGCCTCATTTTTGAAGAAATAAGGTCCGATGATGCCACCAGCATGAAAACCGCACCAAACAGTGCATTTTTCTGGATGTAATGGAGTCTGTAGGGTCTCTTGTGGATTGGTCTCACTCCATATGCGGCAATTTTGCTTATTAACAAACCCGTTAAGCCAAAAATGCGCCTCGTCGAAGTCGTCTATAAGTTGCGCGAATCGACGACTGATTTTCAAAGTAAATTTGGATAATTTCGTAGCGTTGTTCAAGCGTGAGTCTATTCATGATGATTTGTCAGAGTATACTGAAACAAATAAAAAAAATGTTTCATCAAAATTTAATTTTTTGTGTTACTTTTTACAATTTAAAGTTCTATCTAGCTTAAAAAAACACCCTATACAACAAAGTGTGCTGAATAAAACCAGAAAATGTTAAATTGAAATTGATAAAAGAACTTTGTTATGCATATATAAAGTACACACGTAATTTTAATTTTCTAATTTAAAAAAAAAACAGGAAACGTTAGTGACGTGTATCAATGAAAAAGCTTGCTTTTGTGTTTTGACAGGTATTATTAAAGCATTTTTCTTTTTAATATGTCAAAAGTTTATTTAGATTGTTGGGATATAATGTTGAATGTTTGAGAATATCTTTCAAAAAGCTCCTATGAAATGTCGACATATAGACAGTTGGGAAATATAGAAAACAAGCTGTTTATATATTTTTTTTTTTTTTTATCTCGGACCAGGGGATAGCCCCTATATATGCAGTGCATTATTCTGGAACTAGGAAAATAGATTATGAGAAGGATGAAAGGGGGAGTAATGTTTGTGAACTTAACACACGGAACGATCAAAACAAACTTTATCACATCAGTAGCAGTTTGAAATGAAATTAGTTAAAACTGATCAGTACCCAGTGTGTACCTTCGACACTGTTCAGAACAACAAAAATTAGTGCAACACCGCGCACACCGTAAAGTAATAAATACATAAGAGGAACATAAGAAAGCTAATTCGAAATATCGAAAAAAATAAAATTAAAATAATTTCTAGTACAAGGAATCGGAAACAGCGAAACTGAAGATTTAATTCAAATTATTCAGGGTGTCAAAGAGATGTATTTGTTACAAGGAATCGGAAAGAGAGAAGCTGAAGATTTGATTCAAATTATTCGGGTTTTCAAAGAGATGTTTCTTGTATTTGTTATGTTAAGTAAATTGACTAAATCTTTAAGTTTCATGATTTGGACACAAAAAAAGGTTAACGACTGGCCAGAAACGTAGGAAGCTCTTGCTGAAGATATTGAGTGCATTATTGCTCAGTTATCATTTTATAAAATTGTTTTTAAAGAGAAAATTTTAAACAGAACCAAGTTAAAAAAAAATTTTTTTTAATTTTTTTTTATTTATGGCCTTATTCATAAAAACTATTGTATATTTATTAAATTTCTATAAAAAATGTGTCAAATTAGTTTAATAAATATACAATACTTTTCATGAAAACGGTCGTTAATATTTAGTTATATGATCTTGTTTAAGTAATTAATTCTTATTATTGCAGGTAAAGATCGTTTTAGTTTTATATAAAAGTTCTACAGTATTTATTTTCGATAATAATTTGTTTGTTATCGTCGTCAGGAAAATTACTGCCTGGCTCCCGATGTCTTTTCGATTACGTTTGCTAATTTTTTATATTAAAACAAGTGACTTGTACTCAACTGTTATTCATCTAACGAATATATCGGAGGTTGACAAAGCATAGGATATAAGATCAATGAAAATGATCAGTGATATAAGATCAGTAAAAAACAAAACTTATAAACGGCATCGAAATAGGTTTTTGACCTTAAAATTTATGACGAACGTTTACGAAACGATATCGTGAGCCAGGCAGTTAAAATGTTATTAAACTTTTATGGCCTTATTCATAAAAACTAATGTATGTTTATTAAACTGTTATTTGACAAATTTCTATCGAAAATATGAAAAATTATTGTCCAAAAACTCCCATACACAAAAAACCCAAACAAAAAAAAAATTCTTAACAATATTATCAAAATTAAAAATAATTTGATAATATTGTTAAGCATCCTTCTTTGTGTACGAAGTAAGAATTTTTCTTTGTGTACAAATTCCTTGCACATAGGAATTTTCCGTAAATAATTTTAATAACATTTTAATTTCCCTGATGATGATAACAAATTGTTATCGAAATAAATAATGTTGAACTTTTTTAGGTTTAACATCGAAATCGAAAGAAAAATATTTCAAGATTTTTTTTTTTTTTCTAAAATCAATATTTTCTTTTTTAGAAACTGAAGATATTTCCGCAAAAGTTTCTGGCAACACAGGCCACCATCAAACTCAAGATTTTGTCAACATTCCGCGAGTGAAAGTGGTGATAGCTAGCAAAATTTACAGTTATGTAGCCGGTCGCCTGCTGTCTTGAATGTGTTTAAAGCATTAAAGAACTCAAAACTGTACATTTTTTTTTGTTGTTAAATTATGTGCTGTTTATAGAACACAAACGAGCGAGTGACTTGTCTAAAAAATTTGTATGGATATCACTCAAAAAATTGAGTAGCTTTCATATAAATTTTGACGATTTTGAAATAGACCAGTTGTATTCTATGAACAGCGCATTAATGTGGTGTTTATGGAACACGACTGAGTGATATGTCTAGAAAATTAGTTGAAATATACTCAATATTTTGGATGTATTTACGTGCTGTTCATAGAACAAAGACGAGCAACTCGTCTAGAAAATTTGTATGAAAATTACTCCATTTTTTGAGTGATTTCCATATAATTTCTTTTAGACAAGTGCTCATCTGTGTTCTATGAACAGAACATTAAAAAAAAGGCCATTGTATGCGGCAACAATGTGACCCATTGACAAAAAATTATATATTTCTTAAAATATTCGTACATAAACTTCAACATATTGAACCTAGTTCAACCTGGCAATGCCACCAAAGGCATAGTAAAGAACATATTTGTATATATGTGGGTTTTCAGGATTTAATTGGTTTCAATATTGGATTTTATATATAAGAGTGCATTATTTAAGAGCGGTAACACCAAAAACCGTCCCATATATGTTTGAGCATAAGCCCCAATATTGAAATTTCTTATGCATGCAAATCTTTGTTGGTCATTTTGGAATCCTAAAGGGTAAAAGGGAAGGTAAAAATGTGCTCATAGATCCAACTCAATACCTTACTACGAACTTCGGGACTATTTTTACAACAAGGGAAGAATAGGGCATTAACCCAAAGTGGCGGATTCAAAATTCTCCAAAGAATTGGAGCGGGAATAGTAAGGATTAGAGCACCACAATCTTCCAAGTGGAACTATGCGCAATAAGGGAAGCGGTGAATATACTGTCCGATAAGAGACACAAGGAAGTGTTGATTAAAAGACTCTCTGATATTCAATCAGTTCTAAAAGCCCTGAGCGCTTTCAGTTAGCGAGTTTGTATCTTTATTTAGAGGAGTTTGTTAAAGAATATTATTTTTGGCATAGTGTTGATGCTTTTCAGGTATAGTTTTAGGAATCATTATCTAAAACTCTCAAATCATGTTTATTAAGGGAAAGTAAACAAATGGTAATAACATGAACAGTATTTGCAATAGGCGAGTTCGTAAAACGTTCAATAATTGTACTAATTTATAAAGGTTTGAAAACATTTATTTTCATTTTCAGAACAATTTTTTAAAATAAAATGTTATAAATAGCTTGTTTTCTATGTTTCCTAGCTATCTATGTGTCGACATTTCATAGGAACTACCCTAATCATCAGTAGACTTCGGAAATTTTTTTAAAATAATCTCAAACATTCAACTTTATATCCCAACAATCTAAATAAATTGCTGAGAATTTAAAAAGAAAAATGCTCTAATAATAACTGTCAAACACAAAAAACAAGCTTTTTCATTTATACTCGTCTCTAACATTTCATTACACATTTCAAACAAATGAACAACCGTTCGTTGCTACGATTTGCTTTTTGAAAGTATTGAAAAGTAGAGAACAAAAAGTTTTTTATTCGCTATTTTTAGCTTCTACCATTTATACCGATAAAATATTATATTTCTATGTTTCCTAGCTATAGATAGCTGGGGAACATAGAAAACAAGCTATTTATAATTTTTTACGGCCATTTACACCAAGTCTGATTATATTTTAATTGAGACTTTAACCGCTGGTTAGAGAAAAATGTATTTCACAATGTATAATTAAGTCTTAACCGGCACTATTTAACAGAAAAGTAAAAAAAAAAAACATACAAATAATAATAAAATGGGCGTAAATAGAAATCAACTTTTATATTTTTGCAATATTTTTAATTATAAACATGCTTGTGGTAGAAAAAGAAATATTCACAAGCACCGAAATGATTTTTCTTAATGTGATGAAGAATTTAGATTGTCAAAGCCTGCAACACTATACATTACCAAGCTCGTAAATGCTTATAACGAGTGATTTTTTTGCTATTATCTTTTTGAAAATACTAGTTTTGACAGCTCACGCACGTTTTGTATCTTTTGTCACTGTCAAACATCTTCAGTTTGGTCTATAATTTAATCATGAATCGTCTTACAAACGAACAACGCTTGCAAATTATTAAATTTTATTATCAAAAGACGTGCTCTGTTAAGAAAGTTTATCGCGCGCTTCTTCCATTTTATGGTCAGTTTAATCGACCTACTGAGGCTTCTATTCGGGCTATTGTAAAAAAATTTCGCACCAAATTTACATTGTTGGACATTAAACCACCAACACGCTTACGTAGAGTGCGAACTGAAGAAAATATCGCAGCCGTATCGGCCAGTGTTGGTGATGACCGTGAATTATGGATTCGGCGCCGTTCGCAGCAATTGGGCCTCCTCCACTGCGTGGAAAATTTTACGGAAGGATTTGGGTGTGAAGCCTTATAAGATACAGCTGGTGCAAGAATTGAAGCCAAACGACCTACCACAACGCCAAATTTTTGGTGAATGGGCTCTTGAAAAGTTAGATGAAGATCCACTTTTTTATCGAAGAATTGTGTTCAGCGACGAGGCTCATTTCTGGTTGAATGGATACGTGAACAAGCAAAACTGCCGTATTTGGAGTGAAGAGCAGCCAGAAGCATTGCAAGAGCTACCAATGCATCTACAAAAAACAACCGTTTGGTGCGGATTATGGGCTGGCGGCATCATTAGGCCGTATTTCTTCAAAGATGATGCGAATCACAACGTTACTGTGAATGGTGAGCGCTACCGTGCGATGATAACAAACTTTTTTTTGCCCAAAATGGAAGAGCTTGACTTGCATGACATGTGGTTTCAACAAGACGGTGCCACATGCCACACAGCACGCGAAACAATGGACCAATTGAGAGGCGAGTTCGGTAAACAGTTTATTTCACGCTTGGGACAAGTCAATTGGCCGCCCAGATCGTGCGATTTAACGCCTCTAGACTATTTTTTGTGGGGCTATGTTAAGGCTAATGTCTATAGCGACAAGCCCGCTTCGATTGACGCACTGGAAGCCAACATTGCCAACATTGCCAACATTATTCGTGAGATACCGGCCGAAATGTTGGAAAGAGTATGCCAAAATTGGACTAAGCGGATGGACCATTTGAGGCGCAGCCGCGGTCAACATTTGCATGAAATAATCTTCAAACATTAAATTATATCGACCCAACTATCGATCCAAATAAATATTTCATGCATTTTTCTGAATTTTATATGTTTTTTTTTTTTTTAATTTCCGATAGTTCTTATAAAATCACCCATTTTATAGACTGCAGCAACTAGATGAGATACATCATATAAAATTCCACATATTTACGTATCATGTTTATAATTATTGATTTTTAGAAATCACTCTTTATCTCCTAGGCAAATGGTATTATTGACCTTGAGATTTTATGCCACAGGCAGCTTCCTGATGGTTGTAGGTGATTATTGTGGAGTTTCAATTGCAGCAGCTAGCCGCGTTGTAAAAAAGGTTTCAAAATCAATTGCAAAGCTGTCAAGAAAATTTGTAAAAATGCCAAGTTCGCAAGAGGACTTGCTGATTTTCCGAGCAAACTTATCCGTTCATCATTGTTTTAATTAAATTTTATGAAAAATATTTTTGAAATTTGATGGACGCAGAAATAAAAAAAGCTTTTTTCTAAAAATTGTGTTCGCCACTACACTATTTTTCGTAAACAACTACAAGTAACATTGCCATACTTTTTAAATTTTTCTCTGTTAAGTAACCGAAAGATGGTGCAATCCAAATTACTAACTGTTGGTTAAATAGTGCCTGTTAAGCAAACCGGCAATTAGTTAATAATTTTTTAACTGCAACTTAATTTTAGACTGTGAAAATGGCCCTTATTGGTATAAATGGTAGAAGCTAAAAATAGCGAATGAAAAACTTAATTGTTAAAATTAAATATTTTGATATTAAAACATTGGTTATGAATACTCCAAGCGATTTGTTATTGCGCAACAATCCGCAATATTTTTACATATTTTTGTAATTGAAATATTTTTATTTTAGCAACTTTCATATTTTCGTCTTTAAAATTAACTTACAAAAAATTTCCTTTTACCTTCCTGTACCTAAAAACAAAAAATAATAATAATAATAATGTTTTTATACTTTTTTCTGTGCTCTTAAGATTAGTTAGAAAGGTAGCAAAATGCGTTACCTTTACTTTTCATAAGATTTATAACAACAATTTGTATGATTGACAATGCAATTTTATGCAGTGATTTTTTGAGATTAAATTATGAATGCAAAACAATTTGACTTGCAAATCCATATAGAAGCACTAAAGGGAATATTTTAAAGTTGATGTATTTGCCTGCAGTATGCAAAAAAATTAAATTCATTCCAAAGTATGTAACAAAAAAGTAAATCTTTAACGAGGTTTCTAAACGGACTATCTACACATCAGTAATTTTAAAATAAGTAAGGTAAGAGGGTAAACTTGAAGCAGAACTTATAATTTGTACTGATATACAATCATATTTGTGCAATGTTGTCCAACTTCATATCCAAAGTTTGAAGTACTCATCATCGTACTTATGCTGGGTGGACCATAGAAATCGCATTGCTTTAAGTGCTGTTTAGGAATAAATATTGAAAAAGCTCCTTAAAGTCTTTTGTGGTTTCATCTGGGAATAACAGCCAGTTTACCGATTTCGAAAGAAAATGAATGCGAAAGAAAGCCTGTCACTCACATTCGAATCAATTTGGGTTTGTCTATCTCACTACTATTCGTTCGCATATTCTTATGTATTTTGACATATCGTCAAACATTGAAAAAATCCAAAGGCGACAAAACAAAATTCTTCGAACGATTACTGCAGCTCCATGGTATGTAAAAAATTCACGAATTCATAAAGATCTGAGTGTTCCGCTGGTAAAAGAGGAATTTTCTAAGTACGCGACAAAGTATGTCAGTAAACTGGAACTTCATCCAAACCCTCTTGCGCGTAATATACTTAATTTTGGCGGCCACATTCGGTTGAGAAGAAGGGATACCGTTAACACCATCAGAACGTTCAATAGGTGATTCTACCGATATTGCTCCCGCATAATAGAACTTTTTGTCTAGCATCGGCTGGACGTAAGTAAAAAGCACATTTTATTGTTTTTTATTAGTTCTTTTACTTTTACATTTAGTATTAAGATTTGAATACTTATTGTTAGTTCATTTTGAAGATTCAATAAATAAAAACGCTTAACAAAAAAAAAAAAAAAAAACAAAAAAAAAGACATCGTTCGCATAGAAAAAAGTTAAACGAACCCAAATCAATTTTCTTTCGCTTAGATTGCGAACACAAGCACGCTGTCGAGATTGGTAAACTGGCTGTAATTGATCATGTCGAAATAATTTTACATATTTTTAACCTAAATTTGTCCACAAAATCCAATTTCAGTCCTTTAGAGGAACTAAGTTTTGTGTAGCGTGTTTAAAATCCACCAACGCCTCTTGTCTCATATTTATTACCATTTTTTTAATAAACTAAATTTAAGGTAAATGTATGCACTTATTAAAATTCATTTCAAAAAGGCAACGGAAAAAAATCAACACACATACACACACACACACACACACACCAGAATGCAATTGTCTTTAACTCAGCGTGAGAATCGCTGTTAAAATAAAAAAAATGAACACTCACGAACAAATAAAACAAGCAGCATATTTGTACATATGTGAGCATGTATGGGTGAGCATTAATGGCAGTGTGTTGGTGCACAAGAGGATGTGATATTTCACAAGGTTATTTTAATTTCAAGCATAAATTGTTTCAAACATTTTGTTAAACTCGTTTTTTGTACAGAAATGTTGCTTGTTTCCTTCAAACACACTCTCAGCGGCACTTAAATAAAAAATAAAAAAAACACCGACAGACTGTATGCAGCAAAAGCTGTAATATGTCGTCTTCTTGGGACGCAGTTGTGTGGCAACTGAAATGCCACATGATGATGTTTAAGTGAGTGTATATGTATGTGTGTGTTTGATGTTGCCTGCATTTGACACTCATGTATCTGGTTGTTCAAGTGTTTACGTGTATGTCGTTTTTTTTTTTTTTTTAGTTTATTTGCGACAAAAGCACAAAAACACACTTTCCTCGTTTTGTCAGTGAAGGAAAAAAATTTTGTTAGCACAATTTGCATACCATTTGGTTTTTTTTTAACAGTGGACAAGACAAAGAAAAAATATTGAGCTGAAAAATTAAACTTTCATAAGAAAAAATTATGAAAATTTTTCATCGCAATGAAAAAAGTTAAGTTTTTGATTCATATTTAAAAAAATTGCATTCCATTGATTGTTTTGCGATCTCTCCCGAACAATGGAAGCACGTTTAGTTCATTCTTTACTGAAGTCGTAGGTGTGAAAACGATTTCTGTGGCTACCTGCCAAATTGGCCTTACCCCACGGTGATCTTATACCTGCCGGAAACACAATATGAACACCCCCACACTTGACAAACTGCCATGTATGCGCACCAATTCGATCTCATGTTGTTTGAACATGATCTCCTTTGGAGCGGAGCATTTCTAATACTCCTACTGATATTTCGGTCACGGCACCCGGTGGAGACGCATTACTCCCCACGCCAAGTTGTTACGCGCAGGTTTCATATTCAAAATAAAACTGATTGTTGTTAGAATACCTAACCACATTAAAGCGTGTATCAAGAGGTGTGAAAAGGTGTCCGACTAGCTCAAATCATAATTTGGCCCTTGACCCGAGTTTAGCGCGCAAACATATAACATACTCTCACACACAACGAGTATGTAAAAAAAAATCTAACCAGACTTAGAAACTATTTCTCACATTGGTATTTTATTTTAGTGTGTTTACCATGACAAGATGATGTGCCATGTAGGATATATTGTTCCCACCCAAAACTCTTTTGACAGACTGAATCTCCGGATTTTTTTTTTATCTGTCCCAAAAGTGGCCTTTGCTTACATTTTACAATTCGTTATGGCTATCCATCCCAATTAGAATTTAGTGTTCAATTGATTTCTCCCCACGATTTAATTTTAAGCCCAAAGGTAGTGTTTTGTCTTCCATCCTGTGCACAAGTGATTTTTTTTTTTTTGCTGTCATTGTTGTTTTCTACATGTGTTGTTGCTATGTGATGGTGTAGATTTAAAAAAAACTGCATGAGAGTAAGTAGCAAGCAGGAATAAGTAAGTAGTGTTTTATCTTTCGTCCTGTGTAAACGTGTTTTTTCTTTACTTTCGTCCGTATTTTCTTTAAATGTTTATTATTAATTATTTTTTACTTTCGTCCGTACTTTCTTTAAATGTTTATTATTATTATTTTTTTTTCTATTTTCATTTGTGTTTTCTTTAAATGTTTATTCTTAATTTATTTTAAATGTTTTTGCTATATAAATCATTATCTTGCAGTGTGCAAACAGTTGGACTAATTTTTGTTAGTCTGAGTAGTGTAGCATGTATATAAGTAGATACGTTATGGTGGTTCGCGGCCACTGTTTTCCACAAAAAAATTTATTCATGCCCCAGTGCCCCTAACAGCAATAATATGTACTAAAAAGGTTGTTGTCTTCACTGTACCTGATATAATAATAAAAAAGAAGAGACAATGTCAGATGTAAATAATGGGTGATTTTATAAGAACTATCGGAAATTTAAAAAAAAAACACATAAAATTCAGAAAAATGCATGAAATATTTATTTGGATCGATAGTTGGGTCGATATAATTTAATGTTTGAAGATTATTTCATGCAAATGTTGGCCGCGGCTGCGCCTCAAATGGTCCATCCGCTTAGTCCAATTTTGGCATACTCTTTCCAACATTTCGGCCAGTATCTCAGGGATAATGTTGGCAATGTTGGCTTCCAGTGCCTCAATCGAAGCGGGCTTGTCGCTATAGACATTAGCCTTAACATAGCCCCACAAAAAATAGTCTAGAGGCGTTAAATCGCACGATCTGGGCGGCCAATTGACTGGTCCCAAGCGTGAAATAAACTGTTCACCGAACTCGCCTCTCAATTGGTCCATTGTTTCACGTGCTGTGTGGCATGGGGCATGTGGCACCGTCTTGTTGAAACCACATGTCATGCAAGTCAAGCTCTTCCATTTTGGGCAAAAAAAGTTTGTTATCATCGCACGGTAGCGCTCACCATTCACAGTAACGTTGTGATTCGCATCATCTTTGAAGAAATACGGCCCAATGATGCCGCCAGCCCATAATCCGCACCAAACGGTTGTTTTTTGTGGATGCATTGGTAGCTCTTGCAATGCTTCTGGCTGCTCTTCACTCCAAATACGGCAGTTTTGCTTGTTCACGTATCCATTCAACCAGAAATGAGCCTCGTCGCTGAACACAATTCTTCGATAAAAAAGTGGATCTTCATCTAACTTTTCAAGAGCCCATTCACCAAAAATTTGGCTTCAATTCTTGCACCAGCTGTATCTTATAAGGCTTCACACCCAAATCCTTCCGCAAAATTTTCCACGTAGTGGAGTAACAGAGGCCCAATTGCTGCGAACGGCACCGAATCGATAATTCTCGGTCATCACCAACACTGGCCGATACGGCTGCGATATTTTCTTCAGTTCGCACTCTACGTAAGCGTGTTGGTGGTTTAATGTCCAACAATGTAAATTTGGGTCGAAATTTTTTTACAATAGCCCGAATAGAAGCCTCAGTAGGTCGATTAAACTGATCATAAAATGGAAGAAGCGCGCGATGAACTTTCGCAGAGCACGCATTTTGGTAATAAAATTCAATAATTTGCAAGCGTTGTTCGTTTGTAAGACGATTCATGATTAAATTATAGACTAAACTGAATATGTTTGACAGTGACACAAGATACAAAACGTGCGTGAGCTGTCAAAACTAGTGTTGCCAAAAAGATAATAGCAAAAAAATAACTCGTTATATATGTACGATTGTGAGCACACATTATAAACGTTCTGTAAAAGTGGTGGAAAAAGGGGAAAAACATGTCATCTGTGCCTTGAGCTGTTGTATTTTTTGTAATAAAAATGCTTGTGTTATTTGAAAAAATTTCTTCTTTTTAATAACATTGAAATGATAGCTTAGTTCTGAACACCCTATATAAACTTATATCAGCTTTCGTGGACTTTCTGCTTACCTCTATATCCATATATTTACCAAAAATATTATTTTGGATATCATATTTGTTTGTAGTTGAGAAAAATTGCTACTTTTTTCAACAACTATTTTACTCATTTAGTTTTGCTTGATTCAAATAATTTCTTCACAGATCAGTATTCTAACAATTTATTAATTGATTCAGCATGTTTCGTTATTGAACATGAAAATAAAATAATTTCGGTATAATTTTTCCTTTGTCAACTTACTTTTATAAAATATGTGATTGCTTACGAAAACTAGAATTTCTCTTGCTGCACATTTGCATTCAAAATTTTAATACTATTTGCGGTCTTTCTGAAATATATGTTGTAATTTTTTGTTATTCAGTCCCACTGTCACACTTATGAATGAAATGTAATAAAAATTCAAATTGTGTCTGATGATCATCACAACAACATTGCAAATGAAGTGCTGTAAGGATAAAACAAAAGCGAGTGTGTTTCTCTTTTTTTTCGTATTAGATGCAACAGTATGAATTGTTTGGAAGAAACAAAAAAAAAAACAAATTATTGCTGCGTATTCAACGAAGAAAACCAATTTCCCTCACAAAAATGAAAGGATATGATATACAAACTTTTACATTCATTTGCAAAATGTTTATCCAACATTTTTCTTTGATTTTCCCTCCCCCTCTCTTTCTCTCTCTCTTATACGTTTAAACGCACACTTTCTTACTCTACTAACTGCATTCATAATGTAACATCATGTCATAAGACATTTTATTAAATGCAATACAACATTATTCATTTGCAGTCAAATTTTGACACTTAAGTTAGGAATAGAACAGTCACATAAAAAATCCTGAAAGCAAAAAATAAATAAAAAAATGAGTACTAAATTTGTGGAATTATTGTCATTAATCCATTACGTTCAATTCCCTCACACTCATGTTTATGCAGGAATTATGGCACAAAAATTTCCGCATGTCCTTTTGAAGGGCCAATTACACAAGAACTGAATGAAATGGCCACATCTCAAATATTTATAGAAATCATAAATCTTTTATGTTCAAACAACCACAGAAAATTTTCTTCTTTTATATTTTATATATGAGCACATCATTTTATTACTAAAATACAAAATAAATTAAGCAGCGTACATATTTTTGTAAAGAATATTAAAAATTGATGCATAAATTAGTTAAATAAAATAAAAACTCAAGCAATTGGAAATAGCTTTTGAGCTTAACTGTGTACAACTTTACTTCCGCTGCTTTGCAATGGATGGTTGTAGCGGTAAATGGTAGTCGAAATAAATAGATCGTAGATGTTGCACAATAAGCTTAGGTCTTTGTAAATATATTGCCATCGAAATTAGTCAATGTGTTTCTGTAGCATTAAGTTATCCTCGATTAAGCATGTCAGCGAGCCAAATTCTCGTCATTTGCGAGAAGGTTTCAATTTTCTGCTTTAATGTGAAAAAATCTGCGGCTGAGGCTCATCGAACGCACCCAACTATCTGTAGTCTACAGGGCGTTATTAGTGAAACACGTTCCAATGCTTCAGAAACTGTGATTTTAACATCAAAGATCAACATGGCGGTGGAAGAGAGAAGGTTTTCGAAGATGTATCGCATGGTTAAATTTTAAGGGGCGGGGTTGAATGAGAATCACACCTAAAAGTCCAATTTGGACTAATTTAATTTGAACTATGAAAAGATACGCAACGCATTAGAATTATTCAGGCTTATAATGAAAATGGGCGTTCAAATAATGTACATCAAACACTTCGTCGTTTCTTTTGGTCAATTTAATCCCCTAATGAGCGTACAGTTAAGAAAAAGATTTACATCAGCACCTGCCTTGCGGCCCCATTTGATGATGAACCAATCCCACGGCTTGCTAGGCTCACACAGGTAGCAATTTATGCCATATGGTTGTAGCCATATGAGCAGCTTCTTGTTGAGAGGTTCGGGCGTTCTAATCTCTCATGTATGCAATTTCCTAGCAATTAATGGAAGACAAGGCTTAATGAGTTGGTAAGACGAAGCCCACTAAGAGCATCAGCCCTTAAACCAACTCACCCGTCAACCATCACCACTGGTTCCTTACAGTACAATTTGCTTGTATTGTTTCATAACTGCACAGGTATCTATACTGTAAGAATCGGGAGGTTGTTTCATAACTGCACAGGTATCTATACTGTAAGAATCGGGAGGTTGTTAGTCTCCGAAAAAAGCTACAAACCAAACACTCATCAAGGATACTAACACCCCCTTCCTGCGTTTTAGGTTTCAACCACAGCCAGAAAGTTTCAGCCAAGGTAGGCACTTCAACCATGATCAGCCCGGGTTGAACTGCAAGCAGAACCTCCCGGGGGCCATGCTGATCCCCGTTCTGCCAGTTTAAATCCTTGGTAAGGGTTTCGAAAGCCAACAAAACTAAGTCATGCAGCTTCCTGGAGTTTTATTTGCTACAACAAACGAGGGACCCCTTCCCCTCTTTACCCGAAAAACAGACTACCCTGGTTAGGTATACGCCAAGGCAAAACCTGTTCCTCGGTGGCCTAATGTGCGTACAATCGGAAAAATTGTGTAAAAATTTTTGGCCAACTGGACCAGTGCCTGCTCGTATTGCTCGTTCTGTAGAAAATATTGCTGCTCTTTGCGATAGTGTGGCTGATGAGCCGACCACCTCAACTCGTCGTCGTGCCCAACAATTGCACCTTCCACGCCCGTCGCTGATGAACATTATGCACGATCGGATTTTTTGGTTGCGCTCCATAAGGGTTTGAGTGGGACCATACACCGAAAAACACAAAAGTACCGTTATCTAAAAAACGGTACTTAGAAAAAAATTACAGCGTTTTTCGTGTTCAGGAGGTACCAATTAACTTATCTAGGCATGTGGCGTTCTCGGTTTTTTTGGCTGTAAACCAGTGTAATAGACTGTTATTACTAAAATATCGCAATGTTCTATGGATATAAGTACTAACGTTGCTGTAATCATATCTCAACCTGATTTTTCTCTGCGTGTACGAAAATCTTATCGTGTACGAAAAGTTCATCAACAGACACGTGTAGATTTAATTGTTTTTGAACTGGAGATGAACGAGTGTTAGAAAATTACTTTAGGCAATATAAGCGCACACTAATTAATGTAACACTTCATATACTTAACTAAACTTGGTCCAACACGTTTTTAAGCGCATTTCCAGGAAATTTCCAAAACATACACACACATGCATACATGTGCAAAAGCAAACATTTCAACGCATATTTAATTAAGTACTTAATCTCATCAAAGCTTTAGGCAAACTCTATGTAAACAAATGATTTATTCATAAGCAGTTCAAAAATAAAATCAGGCAATATGAACAATATTTGTATGTACATATGTACGAGTATGCATGTAAGTAAATATAAAAAAAATTATAAGCAAGTGCATCGATAAATCTCGTGTGCAAACAAATAAACAAACATATCGGTACCTAGAGACATGCACATGTATGTATGTGTGCCTATTTTTACATACAGTTCATGTACATAAATTTATTTATAAAATAACAAATTATTCTGCTTTAGAATAATTAAATTTCTAGATTAGTTATTGTACGTAAATAAGCAGATAATGAATTTTGATTGCAATAATTGTGCTCTTTAGACAGGATTAAAGCACAAACATTTGCACATACTATGGCCCAGTGTTGCCAGATACGTTTTAATATTATTTGCCAAACCGAATCTTAAAAAAATTCCAAAAGCCGCCTTTCCATACATTTTCTGTGTTTTATTTTGATGCTTATAAAAAAAATTATTCCATAAAAGTATAGAAAATTATGGAAAAAATTAAAAACTTAATTTACATAAAATTTATGTCCGTATTCATAAAAAATCCTTATTGTACACTGAAAAAATATAGTTACTATGAAGCAATTTGTATTCAATAAACCTCTCATAAAAAGTTTTATTTATAAATCAGCAATAATAGTTTATAGCTATGAAAAATTTTTAGTAGTATTATGACTACGTGTGGCAACTCTCTTCTTATTTGATTCTCATTTTATCGTTAATGCAGATCTTTATTTTTGTAGGGGAACAAGTTTTGCCTTGGCGTAGACCAAACCAGGGCATTCTATTTTCTGCAGCATAGAGGTGAATGAGTCCCTTGTTTGTTGTAGGAAACAAAACTCTAGCAAGACGCATGACTTATGTCATATGAAGGGTTAAAATTGACAGCATGGAGATCAGCAAAGCCTAAATCTAAGAAATTGTTTTCTACACTGCTGCACTGCAAACCAACGGCTACGAAAATTAATATTTCTAACAATTTTAAGCAGAATTACTGGATTTCATTTCACTAGAAGCACCTTTATACGGTGATTTAAAGGCATGCCTATTCTCATATGCTTTAGAAGTAACAATTTTACGATGATGACTTTTGAGGCAAGTATTTTTAAAATTTGCATTAAAATCAATATAGCCACCTTGCCAAGAGAATGAGATTAATATAACAAATGAGTGAAAAAATTGGAAAAACATTGAAGGCAAAAAAACATACATGCAAAGCAAAAAAGGATCGAAACATGGTTACAGCAACATTAGTATATAAGCTATAAAAATGTGTATTATTGTTGAATTAAATTAAATAGTCTATTATCGATTTAATTATGGTTTATTTTTCTATAAATATTGTATGTATGTATTATTATTATTATTTTATTATATATTTCAATAGGTGGTTATTACATACGAGTACATCAATATTATAATCTTTTAATTTACATTATGTAAATAATAAGGTGATGAAGTAATAATATATGAAAAACCCGTTTATATAAAAAAATTAAAAGCGTGAAAACAGATGCTTTTAAATTGATAGCGTTTGCCTGTTAACTGTAAAAGTAGTGAGTACCACAACTATATTGCGTTCGTGAAAAACGATCATACTCGTCCAATCAGCAATTTGAACGAACCGTACGGCAACAACACTCATACTTAAGAGGCCAGTAAAATCTGAATAAGAACTTTAACGCCAATATTCATGTTTATTATGATGTTTATTTATTTATAGTAAATTTGTAGAGTATAAGATGCGCAGCATGAGTGGGGAGACGGAGGCCATTTTCACAAGATGGTATTAACAGTTAACTTCTTGCATCGCTGTGACTAACTATAACTATATAGGAAGTTCCAGCGTGGTTAACAACGAAATACCCCTAGAAAAACTATAAACCAATATAGTTTGTTGACAAAACTCTCAGAGGCCGAACAACAAAATAACAAGTCTGACCGCACTTAAGAAATAAATACGATGACGCGAGAGCTGTTCTTCAGCCCAGGGCAGATTTTCGTGTTACAGGTTTACTTGACATGGAAACCTTAAGTAAATAGCAAATATTTTTTATAAATACAGCCGTAAGTTTACAAACGTAATACTATAATTAAAAGATATGTTATAAACATGTTTTCTAAAATTAATTTTTTTATAATTAATATATTTAGCACATATAATTATTCAAGGCCTCTTAGGGGTTATCGCCGAGACTTGTGAGGATAATCTGGGAACCTCAAATCAAAAACACAGTGAGGAAACTATCAATGTTTGTTTAAAATGATGATAGTTTTTGCCAAGCTCTGTAATCCTTTTAGGTTTTAATTTTCACTGCTTATATAGGGTGTTTTTTTAAGCCCGATAGAACTTGAAATTGTAAAAAATAACACAAAAAATTAAATTGTAATCAAAATTTTTTTTTATTCGAAAGATCAATACGTGACATTAACATTTGAAAATGATTTCGGGCATATGGGCACCGCGGCTGTTCTTGACGAAGCGCATTCTGGACGTCCAATTTTGGGCCACTTTTTCGAGCACTGCTGGCCGTATGTCACGAACAACACGAACAATGCTGGCCTCCAAGGCGTCAATTGTTGCTGGTTTATCAGCATAAACCAGTGACTTCACGTAGCCCCACAGGAAATAATCGAGAGGTGTCAAATCGCACGACCTTGGAGGCCAATTGACAGGTCCATTTCTCGAAATCAACTTATCGCCAAATTTTGATTTCAGTAAGTCGATGGTTGCGTTCGCCGTATGGCACGTAGCGCCATCCTGTTGAAACCACATCTCCTCCGGATCAATGTCATCCATATTTTCAAACAAAAAATCATTGATCATGGTGCGGTAACGATCTCCATTGACCGTAACGCGAGCTCCGGCCTCATTTTTGAAGAAATAAGGTCCGATGATGCCACCAGCATGAAAACCGCACCAAACAGTGCATTTTTCTGGATGTAATGGAGTCTGTAGGGTCTCTTGTGGATTGGTCTCACTCCATATGCGGCAACTTTGCTTATTAAAAAACCCGTTAAGCCAAAAATGCGCCTCATCGCTGAACACAATTTTGCGATAAAACAACGGGAAATCGACGACTGATTTTCAAAGTAAATTTGGATAATTTCGTAGCGTTGTTCAAGCGTGAGTCTATTCATGATGATTTGTCAGAGTATACTGAAACAAATAAAAAAAATGTTTCATCAAAATTTAATTTTTTGTGTTACTTTTTACAATTTAAAGTTCTATCTAGCTTAAAAAAACACCCTATATTAGCTTCACTTGTATGTATGTTTGTATGCTTATAACTCTTCTCACCTCAGTTATACACAGTGTGCACTTTTAAGGTATTTGATATCCCGCTATAGAAAAGAGTGTTGCAGGTTCAGTGCGAAAATTGAAGTTGCCGTATTGCTTGCGGTACTGTTCCTAGAAAGTGAGGGAATTTTGGCGTTTCCTGTAGCTGAATTTGGGAACTCCCAACAAACGTTCGCTACTCTGTTAGAAACGGGTTTGTCACATTTGGTGAGTGTTTTTGTCGATGAACATGTATCTAAACTTTTAATTTTATGTCGGTAATTCGGGTAATTATCAGCTTTTTTGTCGGTTCCTAAACCGTTGATGTTTACAAGTTTTTTTTTTTGTTGTATAGATTTTTACCGGTGTTTCGGACATTTTGCCGAGTTTGTGCACTTTTTGTGCAACCCTTTATCCACATTTTTTGTACATCAAGCGCCTGACACTTTTATTAATATTACTAACATTTTTCATTCACTATTGTTTTAAATTTATTTTTAAAATTATTTCTTATTTTTTAATTTGCTATCGAAGCGTGCTTTTTACAACAACATTCTTTTTTTTAAGTATTAAGTCAACTATTAGAGGAAAAGAGCAAAAGAACTTTTATATAAAAATCAAATGGACCTTCATAATTCACAAACTTACGTTACTATCTACCCACTTAAACGACAAGATTAACTACAATTAGATAGTAATAAATGAATCCCGATTTCTCATATCCTGTTAATCCCTTCAGACTAATTCAGTCTAACTCCTATTAATTTAGGTGGTGAAATCTGGTCACACTGATGGTGCGTTTTATATGGTTGTGTTCTTGGGCGAAAAAATTTACATCTTTTCAACACTTACAAAATTACTTGCAAAGTTACTGCAGCATACTTTCAGGCATAAAACAAAAATGTGTTTTTGTATTTTACTTTTAATGTTTTATTCATGTTTATTTTGAGCAAAACTCATTTTGCATTTATTACATGTTGTATTTTAAATGCTTGAATTGTAAATTCATGTAACAATTATTTTTAACTTTATTGTTAAGAGTTTAGTTTTGTTTTTTAATTAGAACATTTACACGTAAATTCATTCACAAATGTAATCAAAACGAAAAAAACAAATGCAATTAAGTAAGAAAAATTTGCTGACAAGGAAAATAATAACTAATTATGTATATTAAAAGAGTTATAGTAAGAATAGTCAATAATCTTAGCACTCTCAAAGTCACATTTATTCCGATTTCAAGTCTCAGCCTCAATGTACTTAAAAACCTTCGGAGTTTGACCCTCCCAATGGACCAGAGTTATGGTCAGACACTTAAGTCTGTTCACAGAAAGAAAAAGCTCGTTCTAAATTCAAGTATTTGGTAATGGCTTGTAGTAGGAATGTGTAGCATTCCTAAATTTTAGTACGAATAAGTCAGAAGTGTACTTAAAATAAGCCGAAAACAGGATTGCTTAGGAAAACCAATCCTACGATATCTTAAAATAAATATCAAATTCTTGAATTAAGTGCAGAATTCTTAAACTGAGTACATACAAATGAATGAGTTGCTGACAGGTAGGTATAAAAGGTGCTCTGAGAAAAAAATTATGATATTTTGGGACTGAGAAATATTATTAGAACATTTTTCTTTTTTGAATTCTCATTAATTTATTTAAAATAATGCAAGATATACTTAAACGTTTGAAACTATTTCTCAAAGTTTGTAAGTCTTCTGATGATTAGGGTGGCTCCTATGAAATGACAACACATAGGCAGGTAGGGAACACAAAAAAGTTCTATATAATTTTAGATCTACTCTCTTTGCGAGAGTAGATGATAATAGACTCAATTCTTCTGTGAGAATAATATCTGGGTGTTATTAAATCTCATGTACTCGTACAAGTACGGATTCGGGAATAAATTAACTTCAAAATTCTTGGATCAATTACATTGTAAGATTAAATCGATCTCAACTTTTCTGAAATCAAAATCATTTTCGGTTTGTTTCAAGTACGGATTCGGGATGAAGCATGAATCAAAAATAATAAGATTACCGTTATGTTTTTTACATCACAGGTGACGTAGAGAGTAAGCAAAAGAGAATGACAACAAATCGCAAGTATTCGTTCATCGTTTGTTGTAAACAAATAGTTTTAGTCCCACGTGACGTAATTCGCACTAGAATATTATTTTGTCAACTTTTTGGCGTCATTTTCATTATTTGCTTCATGGCGACTAAGTATGTCTAAATTTAAGTATCTAGAATAATCCGTACTTTCAAGCGCACCGTGTTCGATTTAAGAAAATGCAAACTTACTGTACTTTTGACACCGCTTGGTATTGATTTAAACGCGGATGGATTGATTTTTTTCCAGTGTTTTTAGAACAAATTTATATGTTATTATTTTTTTCCTGGATTTAGGCGAAATTAAAAGTGGTTTTAAGTTGAGTCAGCGTAAAATGGGCGCCACACTAAAAATGCTTCCATATAATTTATTAAGAATTTAAGTAAAATTTTATCTCTAATTGTTTGTACTCATATACATGCAAAATCTCGAGTTATACATCATGAGGCTTGATTTGTAGTATAACATAAAATACATAAATTTGAAAGAGATCTTAAGCTAAGTCTAGACGATATATTGAATCAACATATTTATGCTAAAAAATTTACTTTTAGTGCCAACAAATCGTGTAGACAGTAAATTTTTTCAACATACGTATGTTGAAATTCATTTGATTAACATTTGTTACTGATTTCAACAAATCTATGTTCACAATTTTAGCATATCGTGTAGACACCATATTTTTAATTTTTAACAAAATTTCTACGTTTGTTAAAGTAAATAACACACGACATGTTTTTAACAATGTAGATGTCATTTTTCACAATGTAAAATGCCTACATGTAATCTGTTACCTCAAAAACATTGCGTCTGTGAAACACATGCGCAAAGTCATCTGACAAAATGTCAAATAGAATGTGTTCTATTTTATGTTTAAACATCTGACATTAGAACTATATGCCTTAGGAACAATTCAGCCGCGGCTAACATTGGGCGGTATGAAATTTTAGTCAAAATTTTAACGAACTAAAAATAAAAAGCATACACAATGTCAGACGTAAAGGTATATGTACGTTTGTGAGCAAATTTTATAAACCGTCTGTAAAAATTATAATTTTGACAGACATGAAAAAATACATGAGGAAAATCATATTAAAAAACCAGACGCAAAAACATATCGTCTGTGGGTGCCTTAACTGCTATGTTGTTTGTTGAAAAGTAAACACAAGGTATACGGTAGATTTGTTAGCATATAAATTGAAGTTTTATATATCATGTAGGTACGAAAAGTGCTGACCGAATTGTAGTGTTTGCAAATAGATTTTTTAATGTACAGATCAATACATCTAGACAAACTCTGATATAGGATCTGGGAGGAACTTTTGTTTCTGCTGGTGGTAATAAGCAACAGCTTTCGCTTGTTGAAAAAAGAAAATATATAATAAATGGCTATTTTAACAACATGCCCTATTAGAGCTTAAGTTCTTACTGTTGAGGTACTAGTTTAAACGAAAAACTGTAAGCTTATAACATGGACTCAGTTTTTTCTAATGTATACGTAGGTATGTACAACTACCTGCAAGTTTAAACAAGGAAAGAATAAATGCTTGGTTTTTTCTAATAAATGACCTCTATTTAAAATTTCCGACAGTTTAATTAATGATTTGGGTTTACTGAGGCATCTGCCATTAGCTCTTAATGTTCGACAATGGTACAAAATGTGCAACTGCCGTGCCTGTACCTAAAGACTTTAATTTAAAGAAGAATAAAGTTTTACCCAACAGAAAATTATCCATGATAAAAGAAAGCAACTCTTCCCGTATAGAGTGGAAAAAATATAGGACCTTAAACTTCATATGAAGTCCAGTGTTTTAATATCAGCAAATTGCTTCACTATATTATTTTATAAGTATGTATATATACATATAATTAAGATAACTGAAAGAAACTTTCAATTCTTTTGCAGCAGAATTATAAAATATGAAAACAAATAAACAAAATTAAAAAAAAAAAAATATATATATATATATATATATATATATATATATATATATATATATATATATATATATATATATATATATATATATATATATATATATATATATATATATATATATATATATATATATATATATATATATATATATATATATATATATATACAGTATTAAACAAATCATTATAAATGGTAAATATTAATATAAAAAATTCCTGCAAAATAATTCATAAATGTGTATCAAGGCAGCTTTACCAAGGTAGTGGTATAAGCACAGCTGTCTGTCGTTGCATTTGTCAAAACTTTGTATACCAAATAAATTAATTATGAAAAAACATATAGACTTCCTTGCTTTTTCAAACCGAAGGACACCAAATTTTGAAAATTTTTGATAATTTCTACCAAGAAAATAAACATATGTAATGTTTATTGTAAGTCTGCCACTACCTTTTAAAGGTGCCTTGATATATATTAATATACTTTGGCAATATAATATTTCTTAATTTAAATTGAAAATTCAAGTTAGATATGGTTACGAAATGCAAGTTAATTTAAATTGTCCAAATTAGTCGTTTTAAAATAATTACATATTTTTATCTAAATACCAAATAAGCAAAATCACACGCCAATACACATACTCGTACACAGCACAGCGCTTAATAAACTAACTACCAGCATTATTTCAATAACAATTTTAATTTAAAATTAATTTGCAATCCATATAATTCGTTAAATATAAATCATTTAACCACTTTGTAAATTTATCAAACTAAATAATCGACTAACATCAAAGGAAAATGTACATATTTAGGTCAAAAGTTCAAGAGAAGACATTTCACTACTGTTTTATAATTCTGCTTCTTTATTGTTAATGATAATCTAAATGAATAAGAGGTAATAATAAAACATTATCGCAATGTATGCCAAAGGGAATGGATGTCTGGCCGTATATTCCTTTGACAGTTTAAGAAAATTTCATCACATCTTGTCGAAGGAGTTTAATAAACTGAGAATTTGTTTCTGAATTGACAATATTTTGTCTACAAACAGACTCTAATGATTAGATTATTATTTGAAATATTTAAACATGAATACCTGTGTGATGAATTGCTTATCCAATATTTGAATGTTATTAAAGTTCATTTTGCTTCAGACCAAAGATTTTATATACATACATATTTTAATAAATTTGTTTAAATAGATAGACAGTCAGATAAATTATGAATAAAAATAATTGCAAAGTCAAGGGTGACTGACTGACATAGTGATCTATCACCACACAGTCCAAACCACTGGACGTATCGGGCCGAAATTTGACGTGCAGGTAGATGTTATGACGCTGACAGGCATCTGCTAAGAAAGGATCTTAATTAATTCTACCCTCAAGGGTAGAAAATAGGGGATGAAAGTTTGTATGAAACTTTGTTGGTGAGCAAAGACGCGGGCAAAAGCTAAGTAATATATATTGGCACATTCCATGATGCAAAGAACTTGATATGTTTAAATATTTCCAGTGATAGACATCGGCGGCGGTGGCTGATGGTATATTACTCGGGGTGGCTGAAAACCTGCTATAGCCTAGATTTGACCAGCTAGACGTTTTCTCTTCGGCTTTTATAAAAAATCGGCTAGAAAACAATAACAGTAGCTTCCACAACTCTTACTTCGCACATGTGGTGCCTATTGTTTTAATATCATATATTCACTTTTACATGTAATGAACACTTTCTTCAGAAGTTTCAATAATTAAAACAAGCAGGATTATTTTTATTTGTGTTTTGATTTTTATACTCTTCACAAAAATGTTTGTGATTCCGTTTATAATTTCTACAATTTTCATTTTCGACCCTACACTGAAAAATATTTGCTTCATAATTCTAATGAACCCCATTCATTGAATAATTTTCATTAACGGAATGAAAAATTATGTTCCATCAATGAAGATTCAAATCATTAATGAAAATATTCATTGAAGTTGATTCATTAGGTTTCATAATTTCATTGGAAAATTTCATTGGATTTGTTATGAAAACTTTTTGAAAGCTGGGTGCAAAATTTTAGAGATTTAGCAAAAGTGACGTGTTAAATATATTATAACTACTAACTCAATGACAAAGTAAATAACATGTGTAAAATAACACATTAATTGGTGTGTAAAAAGTTAGTTTAATATAAATGTCAATAGTTTTTTAGTTCTTATGAAAACATTCATTACATCGATTAAATTTTTTAGTGGACATTTTCATTGGTTCAACGAATGTATTCATTACAATAATAAAAATACTGTGACACATTAATAGGCCTAATGAATTAAATACGTTTGAATAATGAAGATGGTTCATTAAAAGAATGAAAGTCTTACTTAATGTTAATGTACTAAATTCATAAAACTAATGAAATTGAGTCGTTAGCCTAATGAATGTTTTAATTCAAAAGTAACATAAATATTATGAATCATGCTTCATTAACTTAATGAAGTTTTCGTTAATCCAATGAATATATTCATTAAATAATTTTTAATGAATCAAGATTCATTAGTCCAATGAAGGCCATCATTGGCCGAAAAATAATGAAAATTTTCATTAGATTAATGTCAAAATTCATTGTATTGATGAAGAAATTCTTTTCAGTGTATAAAGTACACATATTCTGAATCAGTATTGATAGAAAAGTCGATTAAGCGATGTCCGTCTGTCCGCCGCCGAAATACCATTTCTTGTTTTCACCATTTTATTACCCAATCGATTCATGGGTTTGCTATTGAAATTCAGTAAAATTTCAAAAATTTTACAATTTTGTATGAAAAATTTTGAAAAAAAAATTTTTTGTTTTGCTTTGAATTTAACGCAATTATTTGGCATGGCGACTTAAAGGCAAAAAAATTACCTGATATCGGTATATATATGTATATGTATGTATATCCGAGATATAGCCTAAACCGATTTTTCCATTAAAATGTCACTTAATTGAACTTAAACAACTTTTTTCTCTTAAAATCAGTTCTGGTAATGAAAGAGTGTTACTTACATATAGAAAATTAAAATTTTGGATATCGGTCCATATATACCCGAGACATAGCCTCGAACGATTATATAATGAAAACAAAAAATTTTTTATGAAAGGAGGTTACTTAAATAGAAAAATGTCCGATATCAGTCCATTTTACCATGAAAATGTCGCGATTTTTTCATGAAAAAACACTTTATTTTTTGTTTTGCCTAGAAGTGGTCCTGGTAATAAAAAGATGTTACTTTTATATAGAAAATGAAAATTTCTGATATCGGTCCACATACATATGTATGCATACCCAACATAGGGAGGTATTCCGATATTGGTCCATATATGTATATCTACCCGAGATATAGTCTTAACCGGTTTTTCCACGAAAATTTTTTATAGATTTTTTTTGGTTTTTTTTTTTTTTTTTTTTTGTTTAAAAGCAGTTTTTGTTATCGAAGGAGGTTACTAAAATACACAAAATGAAAATATCTGATATCGGTCTATATATACCCGAGATATAGCCTAAACCGTTTTTTTAATGAAACAATTTATTATTTATTTTTTTGTTTAAAGGCAGTTCTGGTTTGAAAAGGAGGTAAGGAGGTATTCCGATATATATGTATGTATATCTACACGAGATATAGTTTTAACCGATTTTTCCATTGAATTTTTTTTTTTTTAAAGCAGTTTTATTTATAGAAGGAGGTTACTAAAATACAGAAAAATAAAATATCTGATATCTGTCTATATATACCAGAGATATAGCCTAAACCGTTTTTTTTTTTTTTTTTGTTCAATGAAACAATCGTCTTTTTTTTTTTTTTTTTTGCTAAACAGTTCTTGTAATAAAAGGAGGTTACTTAAATAATACAAAAATTAATATTTCCATTATCGGTAGATATATAACCTAAACCGATTTTTCCATGAAAATTTGCATGAAAGAGAACAATTTACAATTACAAGTCATCGATATCGATCCATATATACCCGAGATATTGCCATAAAAAATTACCTTCAGGAATCCAAATTACAAAATCCCCCACTTCCCCGCAATCAATATGAATTTTCGCGCTAAAGCGGCAACACTATATATACATATTCGAGCGCTGCAAATATACAAACAATCAAACATACAACTGAAGCTAACATATAAGGGCGTTTCGGAAACTTCTTAGCCTAGCACAAAAAGCGCGGTATAAACAGAAAAAAATTAAGTGGAAACTTCCATTTTTGCTATGAACACATGTTTTTGTTTCGATCTGGTAACATTTTCATATAGAAACAGGTGTTTATAAAAGACGCATTCGCGATTTTTTACAATGTAAAAATTAGAAATGCGTGATGTGATTAAATATTTACATAAAAAAGGTTTATCGCGACAACAAATTCATAATGATGTGGTGAATGTATTAGATGAAAGTGCTCCTTCATATGCAACAGTAAAAAATTGGGTTGCTGAATTTAAACGTGGTCGTACAAGCATTGAAGATGGACAACAACAGAAATTGTAGCCAATGTGCATGATATGGTATTAAATGATCGACGAATAAAAATGCGTAAAATAGCTAATATCATGGGCATCTCAAATGATCGAGTCCATTTAATTTTGCATAAAGAACTACAGATGAAAAAGCTTTCTGCAAGATGGGTGCCGCATTTGTTAACAGTCGACCAAAAACGCATAAGAATGAACATTTCTCAAGCTTGTTTGGATCGTTTTAAGCGAAATAAAATGGATTTTAAGCGTCGTTTCATAACTGTTGATGAGACATGGAGCTACCACTATACTTCAAAGACAAAAGAACAATCCAAACAATGGACTGAAGCTGGAGGAAGTGCCCCAAAGAAGGCAAAAACAATTCAATCGGCTGGTAAGGTTATGGCAACGGTTTTTTGGGACTTCAAAGGTATTTTATTGATTGACTATCTGCAAAAGGGTAAAACAATAAATTCAGAGTACTATTGCAACCTTTTGGATCAATTAAATGTACAAATTCGAGAAAAACGTCCTGGCTTACAACACAAAAAAATAATTTTTCATCAAGCCAAGGCACGAGCGCACAAGATTGTTTTAACAATGGCTAAAATCAACGAGCCCCCAGTGACTTTTACCTGTTCCCAAATCTAAAAAAAAATCCTTGCTGGCAAGCGTTTTACCTCAAATGAAGACCTTGAGGAAAACTATTTTAATCAAGGGATAGAATTGCTAGAAAAGCGTTGGACTAAGTGTATTGAAGTTTCAGGAGATTATATTGTAAAATAAAAATATTTTTGAAAAACTAACTATTCTCTTTCATTGATAGGCTAAGAAGTTTCCGAACCGCCTGTGTAAGCGTGTTAAAAATTTATCGCCTGCAGACTAATCGTAGCTGCCCGCAACCACTTTTTGCATTCGACTCCACTTTGTGTTGTCATCTAGAAGAGAAAAATTATTTTTTCCTGTCTTCTTTGATCAAGAGTTATTGATCGCGGCAATTATTGTTATAATTATAAATAAAAATATTTCTTGGCTTTAGCCAGGATTGAACTCGAGCTAGACGAATGATACCCACCCATCATCATATAATATTAGAAATATTGAAGAGAAAAATATACATATGAATACAGAAGTTAAGTATAGAAAGTCGAGTAGACAAATCCCGGATAAAAGGACAACTTTAACAAATTGACCAAGGACGACATCAAAACAATTTTAAATTATCAATATGCGGCTTTGATCAGCTGTACAAGTTTCATATGTTTGTGGAAAGTTATTGCAAATTTTAACTAAAAAGATGTTCACAATTCATAGCAAATATTTTATATTTACTATCTCATAAGCACAAAATTATGAATAGAGCTACGATTAAATATACAAATCCCTGTACAGGTGTAAATACAACAAAAAGCGTAATTGAATCTATGAAATGTGTCATAATTGTTTCTATTCGAGTATAGACCATAACAAAGTAATTATTTTATTTTTTAAAGTTGAAACTTTTAAAAATTCAATTGAAACAAAACATTTTCATTTGTATGTATGCGTCTGTGTCAGAAAAATCTATTAAGTTTCAATCACTACGAACAACTGTTCAATGGTAATTTGCAATATATACGTTTTTCATATGCTCTACAACATTAAATATATATGTATCTATGTCTGTACATATGTATATTCATGCTATTAAAAACAAGCTTTTTTATTTCTTTTGTTTTTAATTCCATTACTATTTAACACTTTGAAACTAGACAGAGTAATTTAATTTTGTTTTTATGTCTGCTTTTTTGCAAAAAAAAAAAATAGTTGTAAAAAATTTAATACAACAAAGACGCTAGACCACTTAATCATATTGCAGCTTTATATACATATGCAACTTTTTATTTAAATTAACATTTAGCAACTAAAAAAGCTTTTATAAAGGAATTAGCAAACAAATTGCAGACAAAAAGAGGAAAAAATAATGAAAATAAAAAAGTATTAAGAAAATTGAGGCAGGTCAGGAACAATAAGTCAGGGCTTTTTAAGGGCGTGGTGCAATTTCAGTTTTTGAGAAACTTACTTTTATTTATTTTTAGCTCAACCCGGTGTAATTTTCTCTACTATCATTATGAAATGAATGAAAAATATATTATAAATTTACTATTCTAACGCTATTTTTAGTTTGTGCAGGTGAAGTTACAGACTAATAGCGTTTTCTTTTCCAACAAAAATCTTACAATTATTCTACCTTTTGCCCGCTTTTATGTTCTTTTCAAAAATGTAGGCAAGAGTGTAAATATAAAACGTGTTCTTTTCTAAATATGCTGCATGAAGAAAGGCAATATATGCAGCATATTTTGCCCTCAACTTCAAGTACAGGGTGAGATATTGCCCTATACTTTTTTCTAATCTGTATGCTGACTTATACTGAACTATACCAGGTCTGACTAAAAAATAACCGTTATTTTCAAAAAGTGTTTTTTCCAAAAAGTATTTATTCATCAATAACTATTTTGCCCGCTTCAAAGTAATCTCACTTAGATATAATACACTTATGCCAGCGTCTTTTCCAATCCTCGAAACACTTCTGAAACGTGGAACGAGAACAATAGTGAATGAAAAATACTAATATTATTGTGAATTAGTCGTGCGGCGCTTTGTACTTTTTTTTTATCTCATGTTGGATCAACTGTCTGATGTCCTTATCTGATGTTGGATCAACTCCATGGGTGAATTATTCACAATTCCCATGCGCCCCTGCGTGGCTTGTAAGGCCATAATTTTGTAGCCATATAGACAAGCCCTTTGCTGAAGATTTGGGTCTTATAATCCCACTTGTGTGCTATATCTCAGAACTCAATGGAAGAGAAGGCTTAATGAGCTAATAGGCTGAAGACCGGGAGAAATTGAACAGACAGAAGTGAATGGTGGTACGCTTTCACCGCAGTGGATTCGTTAACAAGCAGAGTTTCCATACTTTGGCAATTGAGAATCCACGAGTAGCCGATGCCTCCACAAAGAGTAACAGTTTCGCATGGTTTATGAGCTAGCGATGTCATAGAAACGTACGTCTTCGAAAATGAAGTTGGCCGAGCAGTTAGCGTGAATGGCGTTTGCTATCGCGAGATCATAAAATAATTGTTGTGGTCAGAAATTGAGCATATGGGCTTGAACGATATGTGGTTCTAAAGGATGGTGCTACTTGCCATACTGCTATTAAATAACCCTAAATAAAAAAATCCAAAATTGTTACATTACATGATT
Organism: Thecocarcelia acutangulata; assembly: GCA_914767995.1. Taxonomy (NCBI): domain Eukaryota; kingdom Metazoa; phylum Arthropoda; class Insecta; order Diptera; family Tachinidae; genus Thecocarcelia; species Thecocarcelia acutangulata. The sequence goes on from OU612095.1 coordinate 93,549,552, forward strand.
GATCATGGCTGCCAATTAACATCGCACAATGGGGCCAAAGAAAAATGGTATTAAATCGCTGTCTTTGAAGCCTCCGATCTAATCATAAAACAATGTATGAAGTAATCGTAGAAGAGGAAATAGGCTTTAAGAATAATGGAATTTGAATCACCTTATTATATCACATGGTGATCAACAGGGTGTCAAAGTTGACTACTTTGAGTATGAAAAAGTTTGCTCGTTTATATAATTCTAAACTTTTTGGAAAGCTAATAAGAAGATACAAAAGAACTAATTTAGTTTTTTTAGATATCGTTAATAGTTTGCAAGATATTTGGCTTTTAATTTTGAAATTTTTGTTTTTTGCCTTGAAATTGTTTCTTATGTCGTACATATCTACGGAATTAGCCGGCGTGACGTGAGATAACACGACTTTGCTTTTTTTGCGCAAACAATATGGTATATTATTGTTTATATGGCAGCTGCTCTACTCTGCTGGAAACAGAGCGTGTTAGGACGATTTTTAACGATCTGATCATCGTAACCTGTTCCGTCATGTTTCATCGCTTGAACCAACGATTGTCTGATTAGGAGCTACCTAATCATCAGTAGACTTGGAAACCTTTGAAAAATATTGTCAAACATTCAATATATGATTTAAAAAGATAAATATTTTAATAATACCTGTCACAATCGGTCAACTGGTTTTTTAATATAATAGTCAAAATATATTAATTGATAATATAAAGTAATATTTGAACAAAAGCAAAAAGGGTAAAAAATGCCTAAAAACTCTTTAATAAATGTGGTTATTATAACCTTCACAAAAATTTTAAGGGTATATATAAGTTTGTGATTCTGTTTGTAATTTCTGCAATTTTTATTTGCGACCCTATAAAGTATATATATTCTGAATCAGAATTAATGGAAAAGTCGATTAAGCGATGTCCGTCTGTCCGGCTGTCGGTCGTTGAAATACTGTTTCTGAGAAAAGCATTAGACATAGAAACTTTTTTCCCATTCTATTACTCCATCGTGCCTTGTGTTCGCTATTGAAATTCAGTAATATCGGTTCACGTATAGCTGAGATATATTCAAAATTCCGAAAAAAAGCCATTTTTTTGTAATTTTGTATACAAATTTTTGAAAAAAAGTTCTTTCTTTTGCTTCAAACTTCACACACTTATTAAGCATGGCGAATAAAAGGCAAAAAAATATTCCAGATATCGGTCCATATGTACCCGAGGTATAGCCTAAACCGGGTTTTTCATGAAAATGTCGCGTAAGCGAACTTAAACAACTGTTTTTGCTTAAAAGCAGTTCTGGTAATAAAAGAAGGTTATATAAATATGGATATGAACATTTTCGATATCGGTCCATATATATCCGAGATATAGGCTGAACCGTTTTTTCCATTAACATTTTTTTTTTTTTTTTTTTTTTGCTGAAAAGCAATTCTCGTTATAAAAGAAGGTTACTAATACACAGAAAATAGAAAATTCCGAGATAAAGCTTAAACAAACTTTTATATGAAAATTTTCATGAAAGATTTCTTTTTTAGGAATGGTGATTACAAGACAAAAATATTTTTTTCCCGATATCGCTCCATATACATCCGAGGATATTCAGTTTAAATTTGTAATATATACTATACATATACGTGACTATCGTGAAGGGTATTTTAGATTCGGCCCAGCCGAATATATCACTCTTACTTGTTTTTTAGCTAATCATATGAAAAGGTACAAATAATATATGTAGATTGTACTGAGAGTTTGATTCCACTGTGTTTAGACCAGTTGTCTAAATAAATGGTAAAAGCGGATCGTTCGATCGCCCTAGTCAAAACACAAATATAAGTTTTTTTATTTTTTTATGCCTATTCTATTGAAAAACTTAAGCCCGGCTTACATGTAGTAGAACAGTATACTCGTATATGTGCTAATATATGAAAGCTTAATAATAATCATCGATAAATAAGGAATATTTATTTAGTAATTCCAGGGATGGAACATACATATTAATTATCAGCAACAATCATAGAACCCCATAAAAATAAATTGCCACCATGGCAACCATATAAATTTTTTCTACGTGTGGAATGTACATATACTCGTATGTATTATATATGTATGTATAGGGTGTTTTTTTAAGCTAGATAGAACTTTAAATTGTAAAAAGTAACACAAAAAATTAAATTTTGATGAAACATTTTTTTTATTTGTTTCAGTATACTCTGACAAATCATCATGAATAGACTCACGCTTGAACAACGCTACAAAATTATCCAAATTTACTTTGAAAATCAGTCGTCGATTCGCGCAACTTATAGACGACTTCGACGAGGCGCATTTTTGGCTTAACGGGCTTGTTAATAAGCAAAATTGCCGCATATGGAGTGAGACCAATCCACAAGAGACCCTACAGACTCCATTACATCCAGAAAAATGCACTGTTTGGTGCGGTTTTCATGCTGGTGGCATCATCGGACCTTATTTCTTCAAAAATGAGGCCGGAGCTCGCGTTACGGTCAATGGAGATCGTTACCGCACCATGATCAATGATTTTTTGTTTGAAAATATGGATGACATTGATCCGGAGGAGATGTGGTTTCAACAGGATGGCGCTACGTGCCATACGGCGAACGCAACCATCGACTTACTGAAATCAAAATTTGGCGATAAGTTGATTTCGAGAAATGGACCTGTCAATTGGCCTCCAAGGTCGTGCGATTTGACACCTCTCGATTATTTCCTGTGGGGCTACGTGAAGTCACTGGTTTATGCTGATAAACCAGCAACAATTGACGCCTTGGAGGCCAGCATTGTTCGTGTTGTTCGTGACATACGGCCAGCAGTGCTCGAAAAAGTGGCCCAAAATTGGACGTCCAGAATGCGCTTTGTCAAGAACAGCCGCGGTGCCCATATGCCCGAAATCATTTTCAAATGTTAATGTCACGTATTGATCTTTCGAATAAAAAAAAATTTTGATTACAATTTAATTTTTTGTGTTATTTTTTACAATTTCAAGTTCTATCGGGCTTAAAAAAACACCCTATATATCGGTATGCATATTTGTTATTTCAACAAACCGCTAAACTCCAGTTAAATTATAAAAATCAGACACTCACACTATTGGGAGTTGGCTACGCATACAAATAGACCATTAAATTATTGCCATTAACTGGTATTTTCTGAAATAAAATTAAATATTTTTGCTTTTTATTTTAAATAGAATTGTGTATAAAAGAATTATTAATTTCACGCTTTATTAAAAATTCATAACATAGTTGAGGAAGTCGTTTTGACAACCGACCAGCAACTTCTGAGAATGAGCATATTTGTTTGCAGGTTTTTTTTTTTGTTTTTGTATCTGTGCCATGTTTCAGATAAGTTTAATTGAGTTAAACTTTAAATGTCAGGTTTTTGTTCAATATGATTGCGATTTTAAAACGAGCCAGGACCACTACAAGCACTTAGAAAAAAAGCCATCAATTATTAAATCATTAAAGCAGATTTTAAGTAAATCAAGGTGAAAATAATGATGTATATTCGTACATACGAGTATGTACATATGTATGTATGTTTGTATACACAATTTAGCTGAGATTTTGTTGCTGTTGTGCCAAATCTTTAGAAGCCGAAAGCAGCAGTTAAACAAATAATTTAAATGTCAAAATATCTGACTTTATGTCTTGACATTTAAATGTGACTTTTGTTAGAAGTTTTTTCCCCGTTGACAAAAACACATTTATAAAATATTTTGTTTGTTAAAATGATTTTCAACAAAATTTACAATAAATGTGCTCGTATCAAATTAAGTGTCAGTGACATTATGCAGAGCAAAACGTGAGCAAATTTCTTGATGTCATGCGAAACAAAAACAAACACATGAGTATTTTCTACATAATATCCGCATGAAGAATTGTAGAAATCGTAATCTTTAAAAGTGTAATTCTTTAAAATTAAATAATAAAAAATGAGGAAAAATACAATAGCAATTGAATAAAAAGGCAGTGACCTTTTTAGTGGCAGCTATGCTGAGTTCAACCCTGGGCTCTTAACTGCTGCCGTATTAAATAATTACCAGTGGCTGTGTTCTGTAACTTTAGCGAGAAGTTCTCGCGTCGAAAATTTGGGAAACAAATTATTCCATCGTTTCTCGAAAAGTGAGAAAAAACGGCGTCTGTAACTCATGTCGAAAACTATCCAAAGCGATTACGTCGTTACTTTAGAACGGTCTGAAAATATAAAACGATGCCGACATGCAATTTTAAAAAATAAAAGCACCAGACACAATTAATACCGCCGCCGATCAAAAATGACTAAAGTTAAGAAATTTTGTTCGGCGGCGTCATATTATAACCGCCGGCTATACTAGAAAACGTATGGTATGGCCCAACGTTTACATTTTATTTACAAATACTTACTTACATACATACTCACAAAAATTTGTAAAATTATTGTTTCTTGCAATTTGTGAATTCTGAAAAAAACATTATGTAAGTATTACAATATACTTTGTTGGGTCGGACATTAAAATTGTAGAAATTACAAACTTATATAAGTATTCCCTTAAAACTTGTTGTGTGAAGGGTATAAAAACTAATTAAAAAGTTAAAATAAAAAAAAAAATCATTCTAAACTGTGTAAATATATATATATATATATATATATATATATATATATATATATATATATATATATATATATATATATATATATATATATATATATATATATATTAAACTTACTGCCTGTCCCACTATCTCACTCGACATCGCTCGCTCGCATAAACACATTGGAAACAAAAACAAATTTTAAAATTTTGTTTTTGGATTGCATGTATTTATGTGAGCGATCGATGTCGAGTGACATAGTGGGCCAGGCAGATAATTTAACAGCAAAATACTTATTTTTTCAGTATTATTATTTATTTAATGATGATTATTGTAGTTTACTATCTCACAGCTTTTTTATTTGCGAGATATAATGACAGTTGAAAGCGGGAATTTTTTTCGCAAAAGTTTTACAGACACAGTTTTTCTGTAAAATGGCGAGTAATTTCCTTACGTGACAGATATTACTCAACAAAAAAATTATAGCTACAGTTTAGTGAGAAAAGCAGCTGTTTGTTTCAACTTTGTTCCAATTCACACGTTTCAGTCGAAAAGTTTCTCGTGGCGAGAGTTACAGAACACAGCCATTGGTTGCAGTGAAATTTTGAACGTACTGTGTACATTAACCATTTTTTTGAAAGTCATCCAAACAGGCAACCTTGTTACATAAAACCAAAATTCAAATACGTGTTATTCGTGTACTATTTTTTAATATCTGTTGAATTAAGAAACCACTACTGAAAGCTAGAAAAGGCGTGATGATCACTGCGCGCAATCTGCATCCTTAAAAATGATGCATTGCAAATAGCGCATAAGGTTTAGGTAACCTAAAAGAAATTGTACGAGTAGAGTACTTGGCGAAAGTAACGCTCTACTTTTAGATGCTTGCAGGTTTGAGTCGGCTGGCAAGTCAGCGAACAACTGATGGTAGCTTTTTATTTAGTTTGGTTTGCTATATCACCGGAAAGTTTACTGAGATGAAAAAAGTGAGATTTCAATCAAAGAAAAGCAGTTTTTTAACGTTCGGAGAGAAGTCAGAACAGAGATAGCAGCAGCTGTATTTATTATTGTTTTCTCTTACTATCGTTTATGTTTGACGTTGTAAATTATTTGTGCACGGATGAAAGTACACAGCGCGGAGGGAAAACATACAGATACATATAGACTAATGCATTTTCCGCTTTTAATTTTTTGTTTTATTTATTTTTTGTTTCTATGTTACTTTGTGATTTCACTATAGAACTACAGCAGAGCAACTCTTTCAAATTGTTGGAATATTTTACAAAATAATAAGTCTAATATTATATGATGGTATCATTCGTTTGGCTCAAGTTCAATCTTGGCTAAAACCAAGAAATATTTGTATTTTTTAATTATAACAATAATTGCCGCGATCAATAACTCTTGATCAAAGCAGACAGGAAAAAATAATTGTATACACTAAAGCTGGGGGACAACTAGCTGTTTCGCAGTCGCTGCACTGCTGTTATAATTAAAATATAAAAATATTTCTTTGCTTTAGCCAGGATTGAACTTGAACCAGACGAATGATGCCATCATATAATATTAGAAATACTAAAATAAGCTCGACTATTTATCATTAAAACATACAAATAATAAGTCTTTTTCTCAATTGATATATGTAGATATTGAATATCCATTCAAAATTTGATGCTCCAACGAAGTCCCCTTCTGGTTGAATGGATTATGTACCCGTTCAAGCAGTAGTTAATTAGATTTACCACATGTGGAATGAACTTTTGTCAAAGCACCACTTCATTCTTAGAAAATTTATATTTGGTGCGTTTTATGAACTGACAGAAAGTAGAAATTATTTACATCAGTACCTACCTTGTCGGCCTAATCTGGACCAATTCCAATGGTTGATTTATTCACAATTCACCAGCGCCACCGTATGGCTTACAAGGCTCACATTGGCTGTAAGTTTTAGACAAACCCCTTGCTGAATATTTCGGGCCTTCTATGCGTTCCTGTGTGCAATTTCCCAGCAGTTAATGGAAGACAAGGTATGATGAGTTGATAGGCCGAAACCCATTAAGAGAATCAGCTATTAATCAACTCACCCGTAACCATCATTTCTGGTTGCTTACATTAGAGGTATCTATTGCAGAATAACAGCACCTCATGTTGTGCCCGCAGAAACCGGTATTGTTAACAGGGAAACTAATTTCCCTTCCTGTGATATTAGGTTTAAACCATAGACAGAACGTGTCAGCCAAGGTAGACACCTTAACCATGATAAGCGCCGAGATTGTCTGCAAGCATAATCTCTCGGGGGCTTTACCGATCCCCATTCTGCCAATTTACGATTAGAAAAGGATTTCGAAGGTCCAACACAACATAATTCATGCGCTTTCCTACAGTTTTATTTGCTACAACAAACCAGAAACTCCTACCACTTTATGCCCCAGAAAGTAGAGTGACATCGTTTGGTGTACACTTAGATCAAACCTGCTACCCGGGGGTTTTTATAGGCTGACAGATTATGAAAATGGTTTACATCAGAACCTGCCTTGTCAGCCTAATCTGATGGATCAACTGCACGGGGTGAACTATTCACGATTCACTAGCGTTCCCGTTTGGCTTGTAAGGCTCATACAGGTTGCAATCCTTTGCCATAATGTTGTAACCATATAGACGAACCCTGTGCTTCAGAGCTCGATCCTTCCCTCCTGTATGCAATTTCCCAAAAGTGAATGGAAGACAAGGTTAGTAGCCCGAATTACATTAACAACATCAGACCTTAACCAGCGCACCGATCTAACCACTAGCCTTGGTTTTTTACAGTACTGGCATCTGTTGCAATATAACAGCACCTTGGGATTATTAGTCCGACGAGCACCAAAGTTATCAGACAAACTAATTCCTTTTCCTACGGTTTTAGGTTTAAACCACTGCCAGAACATTTCAGCTTAGGCATGCAACTCAACTACGATCAGCACCGAGATGGTTTGCAACGCAGAATCTTTCGGGGACTTCACCAATCCCTTTTCAGCCAATTTACCATTGGTGAGGGTTTCAGAAGTCCAACGCAACATAAGTCATGCGCTTTCCTACAGTTTTATTTAATACAACAAAAAAGAGTCTCCTTCCCCTGTATGCCCCAGAAAGTAGTGTGCCATGGTTTGGTGTACGCCGAAGCAAACCTGCTCCACTGGTGGTTATGGACTGGCAGTCAGAATGTTACTGTCAATTCGTGTTCGAAGACATATGTATGCAGTGGAAAAGTCAAGGCTTTCGAAGATGCAGAATTGGAGGTAATACTTTGTCAAGACTCGTGTCAAACAAAACAATAGTTGGCAGGATCCAAGGCAGCTTTATATAGGTAGTGGCAGAATTATAATAAATACAACACCAACAAACATCAACATGTATTTTGTTTTTTGACAACTATTCGTAAATTCTACCAACAAAATACATGTTGATGTTTGTTGGTGTTGTATTTATTGTAATTCTGCCACTACCTTTTAAAGCTGCCTTGGCAGGATCATTGGGAGTGACGCAACAAGCCACTTTAAAATGCTTGAAAGTCATGGGAATGATTAAGAAGTAAGGAAATTGAATGCCGTACGAGTTGAAGCCGAGATATGTTGAACGATGTTTGTTTGCTTGTTAACAGCTACTTGCAAGGCAAAGGTGGAAGGGACTAGCACTTTCAGTATTATGCAGAAGTAAAAAATTGAATCGAGTCGTAGGTGGCTTCAAAAGATCATCAGTTTTTTCAACGCGCGGTTCGTACGCTGCCCGAAAAATGGTAGAAAGTAGTGGTCAGCGATGGACTACCCGGCGGAAGCAAAACAGTACACTTATTATATAGATATTTACGAGTAAAGCGCATATGTGTGTGTATGCATTTACATGTACACTCTATACCAGTGGTGCCCAAAACTTCTATATGCAAGAGTAAACACCAATACACTTAAGGAAAAACTACTTTTATTTAATATTTTTTGTTGATAAAAGGAAAACAATTTACAAAAACTCACACTGATAATCGCTGTCGTCAATGTTTACCAACAAAGCATGCGAAAGTGTTTTTTTGCTTTTGTGTGTGTGGAGTGAAGAATGAAAAAAAAAATGAAACACGAAGTTGTTTGTGTATTTTTCATTGCTAGTGCTGAGCGCAGTATTTGTGTATTAAAGAGCACAGCTCTATAGCTAAGCGCTTTTACAAAAACAATTGATCATCAAGCGCATAGGTCTAGGCATGTTTGCTCTATACAAATTTTGACACAAGAATCGCTTTAGCAACAATAAAACACCATTTGCCTTGGCTTTTTAAAGGTAAGATTTCCTTTATTCTACACTAGTTTCTCAACACTTGTTTTACCTTGTAAAATCAGCTTCAAAACCAGAAGTGATAAATGGACGTATTAAAATTCTAATTCGTACCTTACGAATTCAAAATGAAGCTAAAAAGAATAAAACAACCTTAAATTATAATACTACAGTCGACTAAAAATAGTTCTTGGGAAAAGTCCGTCTCTTGTGTAGCATATTGAATTAGATTTAGTTAATATGCAAACTTGGTTAATAACCGTCGTAAGTAAATCATAATTGTCATATTAAGTAAGCTAAGCCTTCGTTAGTACTCGTAATGCATTAACAAATGCACATTGGAATATAATTTTTAAATAACTTCAGGTACTAGTATTTTAAAACTTATCAAGGCCTTTTTATAGTTTATTAAATATTTTCATTATTTAATCATTTTTCAGAATGCAATTTTTCCAATAGAATACAAATATTTTACCAGTTTTTTCTCTATAGTTATGATTATTAATGTAATAAATAAAAACATTTCATTTTTTTCCATAATATTTTAATTAACATATTTATTAATTGAAAGCCGTTATTAACGCACTACAGTTACATGTTGCATACAAATTAAATAACAATAATTTCAATTTAAAAAAAATATGAATTTTTATGTGGCAAATAGGTTTGTGTGTTCGTATTCTTTTTCAAATATTAAATGTTTTTTTTTAACTTAAACGTTTTGTTGTACATGTAATTAATTTTTAGTTATTAATATGCCACACTGACATCAAGTTGAATACAACACACATGCATGCATACATACATGCAACAATATGTAGGACTTGTCTGATAGCAAGCATATGCGGTTATTTGAGGTTTGCGCAAATCTGCGCTAAAAGAAACGCAGCGACTCTTTCATTCTTCTTTAAGCAACAATCAGATTGTTGAAAGGCAATTTTACATTTTATTTTATTTTTAACATCTGTATGTTTTTTTACGCTCAATAGATCAACCCTGGTCGCAGTGCAAGTTTAAAAACACAACTCTGATGTGACAAGAATGATAAAACTAGAGATTACGCCATGCGCATGATATCCCGTTAGATGACGTTGTTTAACTTATGCAAGAGTACGAGGTCTGATAAAAAATAACCATTATTTTAAAATTTCTTGAGTTGCGGATGTTCGATTTTCGCATTTTTTTCTATTATGTATGTTATATATCGCTCCTTTATTGCAACATAGTCATAACTAAAAAAAAACTTGTTTAGAGAAAAACGCATTTCAAATTTTTAGTTTCCATGCAAGTCTTAGAAAAATCGTTTAGTAAATAAAGGGTGGTTAAATTTCAAAGGCCGATGTTGATTTTGAATAAAACACAAACTATTTAGGAAGTTATTGTAATTTTATTTTATTATGATATATTGGTATTATTCAATTATGTATAGAACAAAATATCGGCCAAATGTGCGCCGCGACCATGGCGGCACACCTCCATCCGATGGTCCAAATTTTCGATGACCCTGAGGCATAATGGAGGTTCTATGCCGTTAATGTGCTGAATTATCTCATCCTTTAGCTGTTGAATTGTTGCTGGCTTAACGACGTACACCTTTTCTTTCAAATAACCCCAAAGAAAAAAGTCCAACGGAGTCAAATCACATGATCTTGGTGGCCAAATGACATCGCCATTACGTGAGATAACACGGCCATTGAATTTGTTGCGCAAAAGAGCAATTGTTTCGTTAGCTGTGTGGCAAGTGGCACCGTCCTGCTTTAACCACATATCGTCTACATCCATATCTTCCAATTCGGGCCATAAAAAGTGCGTTATCATCTCACGATAGCGAACACCATTCACAGTAACTGCCTGACCGGCCTCATTTTGGAAAAAATACGGCCCGATGATGCCGCCAGCACATAAACCGCACCAAACAGTCACTCTTTGTGGGTGCATTGGTTTTTCGACAGTCACTCTTGGATTCTCTTTCGCCCAAATGCGGCAATTCTGTTTATTGACGAATCCACTGAGGTGAAAATGTGCCTCATCACTGAAGATGATTTTCTTCGAAAATTGATCATCATTTTCATAATAAGTCTGGATAACTTTAACACGTTGTTAGATTGTGTATCTCTCCATGGTTCAAATTGAGTAAGTCTGAAATAGAGAAATGTCAAATAAAATTCGAAAAAAACTTGGCGTTTAGGTGTGGTTCACATTCAACATCGGCCCTTGAAACTTAACCACCCGATATATACTAAAGAAAACAGTTTAGAACTAATTTTAATAAATTCTTGTCACAATATTAAAGGTAGTAATGTTAACAATTCTGCATTGTTTACTCGAAAAGCTAATTTTTTGACATTTGAAATTTTTTGACATTTGATCGTGGCGTTTGGTGATTTTGCTATGAACAGAACACGAGTTCAATTGTGGTATAACCGGTTTACGGAAGGCTGAGAAGATGTCAATGACAATGCTTGTCCTGGTCGACCGAGCACGTCAAAAAACGATGATAACATTGAAGCAGGGAAGAAAATGATTTTGCACAATCTTCGAATCACTATCAGAGAGGTTGCCGATAATGTTGGCATATCTTTCGGATCATGCCACGCAATTTTTACGGATGTTTCAGGCATAAAAGGTGTGCCAGCATAGATTGTTCCAACGCTACCAAAATTTTAAGCAAAACCAACTCGCCCGGACAACACCGTCAACGACAATCCAGATTTCCCTAAAAAGGTCAAAACTATGACATTGAAATCATTCCAATGGAAGCGTCCAGAAGAGCCAAAACCGAAGAAAGCACGTCAAGTGCGGTCAAATATGAAGGTTTTGCGCATTATTGCGCATCATGAATTCTTGCCACAAGGTCGTACGGTCAATAAGGAATACGGCCTTGAAGTTATGCAGCGTTTGCGTGAAGCAATTCGGGAAATTTGTTTTCTGCAATGGCGTGGTGCTTCATGAATTCTTGCCACAATGTCGTACGGTCCATAAGGAAAACTACCTTGAAGTTGTGCACCGTTTGTGCTTTTTTTCCTTAATTTTTATTTTGTGTGTTGCTTTTTTGTATTGCAAATAAAATAAATAAAAATAAAACCAAATAAAATAAACAGTTAAAAATCTTTTTAAAAATAAAACAACAAAATACACGGGTGAAAAAAAAAAATAACATAAAACTCTTAAAAACATGCATCTAAACAACAACAATATAAATATAAATACGACTACCAACAACAAATGCAATAAACCATACAATTAACAAATACAAACAATTATGCATACATGCTGCTACCCAATAAACCAGACAGATCAACAAACAGAAAAAATAAAATAAAATAAAAAAAAAAAAAAAAATAAAAATAAAAATAGAAAACACCCACAACAACAATAATAATAAAATAATAATAATAAAAATAATAATAATTAACTTTTTAATCTAAATAATATAGATAAATGGCCAGATCAGGGCTTTTATGGCCCTTTTACAGGCATTGTTCCATAATCCTGCAACATACCTTTTAAAAAAAAAAAAAAAAAAAATAAAAACCAAATAATTGTTTTGCAATGTTGGTGATATGGGGTTGACTGTTGTTGACTGTATAGTATCGAAGGTATATACACTGGATACTATACAGTCGAATGAACAATTAAGTTAACTTCGGCCTCACCAGCACAGCAGAATTAGCATTTGTACATGATTTTTCTATCGCAATGGCGGGAAACTTTAGAATAGACTTTTGCAACATACGTGGGCTGAGAACGAACTTCTTCTCCGTCTATGCTCACACGTGTCTCCATCGGCCGGATATTTTCGCCCTATGTGAAACCCAGGTATCTGAGAATGCTGATCCACAGGATTTTCATATACCTGGGTATCAATTCCTATCCCTCTTTAACTTCCATCGGGGCCTTGTAATTTACATTCGCAATGAAGTTGTGTTCCAATGCCAGCAACCATTAAGCATGCATGATGCAGAATTTACCTGTCTTTGGGTTAAATTCAAAATCAGATCACACTTTTTGCATTTCGGGTTTCTATACAGAAGTCCAAATGCGGTGAGGGATACTACCTTTTCTGGTTTCGATGCCCTCTCCGACTCCATATCGAAGATCCTGGAAAGTTGTCCGAGCAGTGAAATCGTTGTTGCTGGTGATTTCAATGTTCACAACTCATCCTGGCTTCGCCACTTGAGTCATACAACTCCAGAAGGCCAATATGTCGAGTTATTCGCTGCGTACAACCACCTAGCGCAATTAGTGAATGAGCCAACGCATATTCCATGTGTTGAAGGGCACCATTCAAACACACTTGACCTATTCCTGACTTCACACCCTGAAAAGTATGAAGTCAGAGTTAGTGCACCTCTCGGCAATTCGGATCATTGCACCATTTCTGCCACCTTTTCGATTTCGGGACTTCGTAACGTTTCAAAATCAGCTACGAAACGTTCAATATTTATTTACGAAAAGGCGCGTTGGGCTGAGCTCAACCAATTTTATGAGCATTTTAATTGGAAACTTTGTTTTCTAGATAACGACATAAATGCTTCAGCAAAAATGGTCGAGAACATTATATTGCTAGGGATGAAAACATTCATCCCCTCCAAGCAGATTTCGATTAAACCAAAAGCAAAATCTTGGTTTAATCAGACGTGCAAAAACGCAGTCAGATCCAGAGAGGAAGCATTCAGTAACTGGCGTTTAAACAAAACACCAGACACTGATTTGCTACGCAAAAAGGCAAGATCTTCGTGTGCCAAGGTACTTAGGCGTGAAAAGTCTCTTCACGAACAGCGCCTTCGTGCCAAGGTCCTTGCAGCTCCTCGGGGCAGTAAGACCTTTTGGTCTTTCGTTAAGAGAGTAAAGAACAGTGCTAGTTCATCAATTCCAACTCTTTTAAAGAATGACCAAGCATTCACAGACCCGGTTGACAAAGCTAACCTGTTGGCTGAAATCTTTGCAAGCAATTCCTGCTTGCCGGAAAGCAGTCAGCCACTTCCCGAGCTCGAAAGAGTATCTGTAACTATGCCGAAGATATTCTTCCGGGCGCGAGCAGTTAAAAGGGTTTTGGAAGACCTCGATATAAACAAAACTCCTGGACCGGATGGCATTCCAGCACTGGTCTTGAAGCAGTGCTCTTCTACGCTTGCGCGTCCATTAGCACGCCTTTTCAGCATACTTTACCATACTGGTGAGTTTCCATCGTGCTGGAAGGTTGCTAATGTAACACCAATACCCAAAAAGGGTATGGCAAATAACCCCGAAAATTACCGCCCAATTGCAATTTGCTCTACACTCTCCAAAGTAATGGAAAACATGGTTAACCATCACCTTATGAGGTATCTGGAGTCGCATAAACTACTTTGTGATCGTCAATATGGATTTCGTAAGGGTCGTTCAACTGGCGATCTTATGGCATATCTCTCAGAGAAATGGTGCCACTCAATCCATCATTTCGGTGAAAGTAGGGTGGTGGCTCTTGATATTTCAAAAGCGTTTGACAGAGTGTGGCATGGTGCACTATTGGCAAAACTTACTGCTTTTGGTGTCGGTGATGACTTCTCTCGGTTTATATCGAGCTTTCTCAGAGACCGCTCTATACGAGTTGTTATAGATGGGGTCTCATCAAACGAGTTCAAGATTAATTCAGGGGTACCGCAAGGCTCCGTTCTTTCTCCTACCCTATTTCTTATTTTCCTCAACGACCTTCTCTACCAAACTTCCAATCCTATCCACTCTTTCGCGGATGACAGCAGCATTTGTCACTCGTACTCTTTTAGATATAGGCCCAGCCTATCAGAGATCGCTGCCAAGAGACTAAATATGAATGATTCACTGAATAGTGATCTTCTATTGGTCTCTGAATGGGGTCGTAAAAACAGGGTCGCCTTTAATGCTCGTAAGACCCAGTGTTGCTTATTGACGCACAAACAAACGACCGCTAATGCTGCTTCATCTGTACTCATGGATGGTATAAATATTGAAGAATCGGATGCTCTTGATGTTCTTGGAATGAAGATACAGTGTGACGTTCGCTGGAATGAACACATTTTTCATATCTCTAAAGAAGCATTCAAGTGCCTCGGTTTTTTGAAACGGTGTAAGATGTACTTCACTCCATCCGACCTCCTTACTATTTATACCACTTACATCCGACCGAAAATGGAATACAACTCTCATGTTTGGGCCGGTGCCTCAAAGTCTGTTTTGGGGTTACTCGACCGTGTGCAGGAGAGGGCGAAGAAGCTCATCGGTGACAGTAGGGTATCCAACTCTATTGACTCACTGGAGCATCGACGCAGTGTGGGATGCGTTACTCTGTTCTATCGATACTACAATGGATTTTGCTCTGACGAGATTAGGGATCTTGTTCCCGAAACGCGCACATTTTTACGTAGCACGCGTTCATCGTCTAGAGCTCACCCATTTGTGGTCGATTGCCCGGGGAATCGTACTACGCATTACAGAGAGAATTCGTTTTTCAGCCGCACGCTTCGTCTGTGGAACAAGTTGCCTGCAGAAGTGTTTCCTGTCTGTTATAACGTTGGAAGATTCAAGTCAAATGTTCACAAACACTACTCCCGCTTTCCCCCTCCTCACAACCTATTTTCCTAGTTCTGGTACAATGCACTGCATATGTAGGGGTCATCCCCTGAGTACTGGTCCAATATAAAAAAAAAAAAAAAAAAAAAGCAATTCGTTAGAAATGCACTGAATTGTTGAAAAAAGAATCGTGAATTTTGCACTATGGTAATGCACCAGTTCACACATCGATGCTTGTGCGTGAGTTTTTGACCAAAACCAAAATCGTTATCATGACTCAACCACCGTATTCACCGGACTTGGCCCTCGCTGAGGTTTTCTTCTGCCCAAAACTGAAGACACCGATAAAAGGAAAGCGTTTTGCTACGATTGAGGAGATAAAACATCAAAACAGGAGCTGTGGCAGATACCAGAAAGCGCGTTTCAGAAGTGTTTCGAGGATTAGGGAAAACGCTGGCATATACATATGTATATACTTTGAAGGGCCAACATACTTATTTATGAATGGCTGTTATACTTTGATCAGACCTCGTATTATCATGCTTTTAATAATTTTCATACATTTTATAAACAAAACCCAAGCTTCAAATGCGAAGGAAAATAAGAACAAAAAGAAAAGCTTTTTTCTTAACCCCACAAATACAAAAATATTAATAATGTTACAGAATACGACCGCAACTTCAAGCAGAGACGAATCTCAGAAATAACGCGTTCATAACTAAGAAGACGGCTCCAACTTCCCAAACTATTATTTAATATCCTTATATTGTTAAGTGCGGTCTCCACCTGATATGAAAACATTAACTTTAACGCTAACTTCAAGTTAAAGTTAAATGTGGACCGCTCATGTTGAAGTTTGGTTAAAGTTATTATTTGGTTGTTAAAACATTTCATTTGGAAACTCTGTTATAACTTAAATTGACAACAGCCTGCTATTTGTAGTTGTTTTTCACCATTATTATTTTTTTACTATGAGAAGTTATAGCTCTAACATCACTATGTGTACGCCGACTTAAACAGATAGATATTTAAACAGCAAGTTTTAACTTCATGTTTTAACTACGTTTGAAGTTAGGTGTAGACTGCATGTTAGGTAGAAAAATATTTTCTTCGCGCCAAAGCTTTACTTAGTGTCCACACCTGCGATAATATCTGAGATAAGAACGTCAAATGCAATCGCAGAGAAAATTCTGTTACGTGTAGACTTAAAATCAGTGTTATCGCAGTCTTATAATAATTTTTATGAGAGCGTTATTATGAGAAATCTCATGGCAACGATCTTATAAGAAAAGCTGTCAAAAAAACGATTGCGTATGTGTTTGCGTACAATAAAATGCCATTACAATTTAACCGATTATTAGTTTTGCAAATTTTCTTTTAAAAAACCCCTTTTAAATGGAAAATAATTTGTTTTTATGCATTAAATATATACCATAAGTGATTAATTTTGTACAAAATGTGTGCATGTACAAAATTCATATAAGATTTTATTCATCGCAAAGATGTGTTTTCTTCTCGGCGTTCAATGATTTATGAATTCTTATAAGATTAACAACAATACGTATACTCCTTGTTAGATATGAAGATGGACATAGCTCTCTCATTCTGCCGACGTTTTCTCAGATATTATGTCAGAGTTAATCGCACTTGTAGACACTAGGTTAGGTTTTGTTTAGAATATGAACTTTACCTGAAGTATGGTAATATTCTTTTATGCTTCAAAGTAAGAATATTTTACGACCGCATTCTATAACCTAATTTCATGTTCAAGCCGTAGTTCTATTTCATCATATAAATAATAGTTTATGAAATTACAGCTGTCTTTTCAATTATGCATGGGTTTTCTCTGAGCCCACAGTTACAGTCAGTTGTAGACACGGTGTAAACCAAGAACGATAGAATACACGATTACGACACCACTCACACAAAACTGAAATCTTAATGTTGGTCAAGTGGCGTCACGAAACAATGCAAACACAGTCCTAGATGATTTTTAAATACATATTCGTTATATAAAGTTGCCTTGATTTCTGTGACAAGCTGATATGAACTATTATTTTAAGATATCTTCAAGCATTTAAAACCGTTAATGTGCCTTTTACGACCGATCGCTAACGGGTTAATAGTGAAATTCAATTAATCAATACGTTTAATGTATTATACACATTTGGCATGATTTTATATTGGTTTCCAAATTAGATAAGTTTTTGTCATTAGCTTGCAAAACCATAACAACACTTGTACTTTCATTACAATCTTCAAAGCGTACATTTTTCTCTACTGTATTTGATTGTTAAGCAGAGTGTGTGAGACATACCTGCGCATATTTTACACACAACAAAGAAAAAAGCGGCAGCACAACAATATATTTGAACCAACAATAACAACTACATCTAATTATTGTTGCCAATGTCAGTGGCAACTAATAACGGGCATGAAACACATCAAGATTCAAACCAAAATCTGGCTGCGAACAAATCAATAGAGTGGATGTGAGTGTGTGTGTCGCGGTTGCCAATTTAGCGCTTTCAGCGCTAGATTTAGTGCTTTTCAATACCTAAAAAGACGCGTTGTTTCGCCAACCCGCTAAAATAGCGCCTTTCAATACACTTCCTTTTTTGTATACCTTAAAAAGTCTGTAGAAAATTTTGATCTATAAAAGTCTGCTGAGAAATCTGCTTCAAAAGATCCGAAGAAGAAGTAATTAAAAAATATTTGCTGCCTTTACAAAGACCTTTATCTATGAAACAAGATCACGAAGCGGATTTATATATTGAGGCTTGTTGTTTTTGTTGTTCGGTCTTCGAGAGTTTTGCGTCTCAGTCGCACTGGTTAATGGTTTCCCTCAACTAACTGTATTGGTTTACAGTTTTTTGGAGGTATTTCAGTGTTATCTATGTTGCAATTTCCTATGTGAAGTTATAGTTATACTTAGTCACAGCGACGTTACAAGCGTACTGTTAAGACTATCATGGGCCCATGCTGTGGATCCTACACTTTACAATATTATTATATTATACAAATTTACTTTGCAACTGTACAGTTGCTAAATAAATAAATACTTTTTGAGATAAAACTACCAAAAAAAAATTCTTTCGTTTTTAGTTAGTTAATAAATTATTGCAGATTAAATTTTTTTATTGAGAAAACCAGATCTAGATCAAGATATAGATATATGTATGTATAATTTTAATGTACTTATAACTTTTTTGAGAGCCGTTTTGGTTCTCTTAATAAATTTTTTAAATACCTACTTTTTTTTAATTGCGTTCGCTCGTTTTAGTACTTTCTGTACCGTAATTTTGCTCAAAAATAGGTAACTTTTTTAATGTCAAGGTGCATTAACCAGGTGGCATCATAGCGCAGGTGACAATTTTTTATTTAAAACGACCGGTAGTGTCAAGAGTTGTTTAGGTTTATATAAAGTGAAGTAACAAAATAATAATATTTTAAACAGCCTGAAAAAGTGCAAAATAACACAATAAAAAACTTTTCAAAAATATTTTAAATCTTTAAAATGCATTGTTGTTTGCTACGTAAAAAGAAAAATTCTACTGGAAGTGGTAGTTTTTTTTAGTGTTCCTAAAGACGAAAATAAAAGACAAAAGTGGATGGAAATATGCCAGATTATGTATGTGGAGGACACCGCTTTATTTTAGTGCCCAACGCTATACCAATAGTGCAACAGCAGCAGGTCTCTATAGTGCCTAGCATGTTGCCTGTTGATGGGTTTTCCTGCCCAATGGATTGTGATGCAGAAACACAATTTCAGCAATTCGGGATACCACTGCAAGAATTAAAGCTTTTTTCATAAATTACATTTTCTAATTATGTAGTTATGTATTTTTATTTATTTATTTTTTGCTGCACAAAAATTTTTTGCCTTTTTTTAAGATCTTCAGTAGCTTATTTCATAACTTGAACTGCACTTGGAGTATCGATATTACTTTCACCAGATATTTGTGTTCTATTTTTTAATATATTCTATTATTTATTCAACATTAAATCCATCTATCACCACATTCATTTCTACGGCATATTTTTTTCATCCATCCTATTTCTGTTTGGGTACGCTTTAGTTGTTGCTTATCGAATTCTCTCGCCACAAAAATCCATCTATCACCACATCCATTTCTACGGCAAGTTTTTCATCCATCTGTTTCTCACCTCAAATATAATTTAATATGGTGTTCATACATACACTTTTTAATTAATTCAATTATCAGTTAATTAAAATTTTTTTTAAGTGTTCATACACACTTAACCAAGGTGCATTAACGTATACACGGTGGCAGCACTAGAGAAAAATTACAACAAT
This sequence comes from Thecocarcelia acutangulata, assembly GCA_914767995.1. Lineage (NCBI taxonomy): Eukaryota > Metazoa > Arthropoda > Insecta > Diptera > Tachinidae > Thecocarcelia > Thecocarcelia acutangulata. The sequence continues at coordinate 93,569,297 of OU612095.1, forward strand.
ACAACAAAAACAGGCATGTGGTAAGCTATGTTTATCAAAAATATTTGTAACTATTTTCACAATTATAAACTATGAATGTACCTTTTCATAATTATAAATTATATTTATTTGAATTATTTATATGTTCACAAAATAATTTGTATATGTTTAATTCAGAATAAAACACTAAATTCACTTTCAAATATGTAAACAATACATTTGACGTAATACTATATTGCCAGAAGCAAAAAATTGTCACATGCCGTAGTGCTGCCACCGTGTATACGTTAATGCACCTTGCACTTAATATTGCTAATGCAATTAACGTTTGACAGCAGCTGACAGTAGAGTTGTTTACATTTTGATTGTGAATATTTCTTCTCAAGGCAGCTTTAATACGGTAGTGGTATAAGCGCAGCTGTCTTTCGTTTGCGTAAATTTGTCAAAAACACATAGACTTCTTTATTTTTTCAAACAAAATTTTGACAACTGTTCGTAAATTCTACCAACAAAATACATGCTGATGTTTGTTGGCGTGGTATTTATTGTAATTCTGCCACTACCTATTAAAGCTGCCTTGTTTCTTCATGTTGATATGCCATCTTTTGTTTGGATTTGTTTACATATGTGTTACCACATTTGAACAAAGTGTATTCATTGGGTATTATTGTGCAAACTAAACACGGTTGCTACAGGGTTGTATATTTAATTTTACTAAATATTAGAACAATTATCTGTTAATTGGCAATTAAGTTAATTAAAATTTTGTATGGGTAATTAAAATCAATTAAAGTGTTAATTGCAAAATTTTAATTAAAAGTGTATGGATGAACAGCATATAACTGCTTAAAATGCTTTAAAAACAATTTATAAAAACAATAATACACAATTAAAGAAATTTTCTTCATACACACTTTTTTTTCTTCATTTTCCACTATTTTGTAAACATGTTTTTGACAGTATGTGGAATTTTTACATAAACAAAATATTATGTATCTAGTACAGCAACTCTAATGCTGCCACCAAATAATTGCACCATGTTTAATGTTGTGCAGTAGTTTGAAAATAAAAGTTAACATCACTGATTTGAGCAAGTGAGAGCATATTTTGTTGGATTTGTTGGGATATTGATTGGGTGGCGTTTGTTTTGCAGTTGTTTTCATTACTATTGACAAAACAATGTTTTTAATAGATCGCATTGTTTTTACGTCAATTTAAATTGCCATACAAGTTATGCCAATTTATTTTATTTTATAAAAAAAACAAAAAAAAACTAAATAAAATGCTCTCTATTTAAGCTCATGGTTTTCCAACAATTTTAAGTTCAATTGCATGAAAACAATAAATCTGTTTTTATTTGTTGGTCGACTGTTCGTCCGTCCGTCGTGGTGTCGTTTCTGTAGTTAAATTTGTTAGTTTGTAGTTTTAAATGAAAGTAGTTTGAAACGCAATGCGACACAGTGTCGTAAAGAGATTAATGTTTTTTTTTTTTGTATAGTATGTATGTATGTAGACACCTGCAGTTTTGGGTTTAGCTTGTGTCTATCGTCTATTACTTCTAAAGCTTTTGCTATGGCTTTAACTGTTTGTCGGTAAGACTCGGCTAGATTTAAATGAAAGTAAAAGGATTGCAAGCTTTAAGTAATATAAACTTGTATTTGATAGAAATGATTAATGTCAAGGTTAACGAAATTGGACACATTCGTCAATTCGAGACTTTCATAAGCTGAAACATTACGAGTAAAACTTGTTTCCGTCAGGTTGCACTTTTCCTCAGCTAAGGAAAGTTTTCTCAGAAGATTTATCTAGACAGAGACGTTCTTCTTCGCAATTTAAATGAAACTCGAAATGTTCGTTTGCAAAAAAAAATATAACCACTTGTTGCCTCTCAGACACGAAATTTATTATGGTTGTGATTGGGTATCTATCAATCAGCAGTTGTATACATTCATAATGTAACGAAATTTTATATCATCTAACGCAATGTGGGAGCCGTTGATCGTATTGTTGTAAATGTACACGCACATCCACCCAAACTGTATAAAGCTAAAATCATAGTACACAAACAAGCAAAACACATGATCTAAAGAACAGCAAAATTCCAATCAAGACGAATTAATTATTAGGTGGATGCAAGGCGAATTCATTACCAGGTGAACTTAACAGCACAGGTGATTATTTTTTGCTGCTCGCGTTTTTTCCAATGAGACTGTCAAATTTTGTTTCTTTTGTTTACAAACTTTTTCGCGCCATTTTAATCTGAAGGTTTTTTTGCATGATTTAGTGCAATTTCAAGAAATTTGTGTGAATTTAAAAGTGAAAAACTAATATAATCTGTGATTTTAATTACAAACAATTATATAAGCTTATATTTAACGTTTATATAAAATTTTTTCTCTGCTGAGCAATCTTAGGCGAATTTAGATTATGACATTCACGATATGTTTTACAATAACAAAATACATAGTACTGAATTCGCCTTTCCGCTTGCACTCACCTGTATAAAGTCGCCTTGGGTGGATGCATCGGCGAACTCAGGCGAATTCGGTTAATATGGCGGCACCAAGGCGAATTCATTACCAGGTGAACTTAACAGCACAGGTGATTATTTTTTGCTTCTCGCGTTTTTTCCAATGAGACTGTCAAACTTTGTTTCTTTTGTTTACAAACTTTTTCGCGCCATTTTAATCTGAAGGTTTTTTTGCATGATTTAGTGCAATTTCAAGAAATTTGTGTGAATTTTAAAGTGAGAAACTAATATAATCTGTGATTTTAATTACAAATAATTATAAAAGCTTATATTTACCGTTTATATAAAATTTTTTCTCTGCTGAGCAATCTTAGGCGAATTTAGATTATGACATTCACGATATGTTTTACAATAACAAAATACATAGTACTGAATTCGCCTTTCCGCTTGCACTCACCTGTATAAAGTCGCCTTGGGCGGCACTTTCTGTGTCTAGTTTTGTTTGCCTCTTTCGGCGCCATTTAAATTTTTGTACATCTTCGCTATCAACTACTTTTGACAGCTTAAGTGTGAATTCGCCTTTTTACACAAACAAAATAGCTGTTGTTTTTCTTATTGTTGTATTGTTGTAACGAAGCGGCTACCTTGTTTTTTGTATCATGATTCCAATTAAATCAAACACTAAGGATTTTCTTGTTGTTGTTGCGTTCTTATTGTTTGGCAAGTATATGTGTGTAACTGTGTACCAATTATAATTGAGCATTTCAGTCTATAATACTCGTTAAATGGAAGCCTCACGAATAATGTACAAGTTTTTACTCTTAATAAAGAAATATAAATATTAGACAGATGATCGGCAGAGGCAAAGTTTAATTTTAAATGTTGGACAAGATCATTAATCAGCAAAGTAAAGGTAGGATCACACGATTGTCGCGAATAGACTAATCGGACCTAATTCTTATTGTGGCAAATTGGTGCTTAATAACAAAATTGTTCCAATCAAATAATCTGCAATCACATGCGTGGCCCATTTTTCCCAAATATTATTGCCGCAAGATTGTGAAAAACCATTTATTGGCAATAATTGCCACATATTAGGCACACGATAGTTTTAAAGTCTCCAACCAGCTGTTGCACAAGGTTTTAATTATCATGTAGTGTTAAACAAACAGAAACACACTGCAAAAAAGTATTTTTTTTAAAGAGTTATAATAATCAATTGATGGCAATTTCAATTTTGAAACAATTCAGTTTTTTTTTTACCTTGAACCAGTACTCAGGGGATAGCCACTACATATGCAGTGCATTGTAGTGGAACTAGGAAAATAGATTATGAGGAGGAAAGAATGAGTAATGTTTGTGAACTTAACACAAGGAACGCCTAGATTAGCTTCTAATATTGATACCAATCAAAACATTATAAACAGCTTGCTTTTTATGTTTTCCAGCTGTCTATATGTCGACATTTCATAGGAGCTACCCTAATCATCAGTAGACTTTGGAAAATTTTGAAGGATACTCTCAAACACTCAAATTTATATGCCAACAATCTAAATAAATTATTGAGAATTTAAAAAGAAAAATCTTTTAATAATAACTGTCAAAACACAAAAAACAAACTTTTTCTTTTGCACAGGTCTCTAGTTTTCTTTACACCTTTCAAACAAACGATTTGTTTTATATAATTAAAAATTATAGTTATATTTATTAGTTATTAAAATTCAATAAATTAATATTTACAATTACATCGCTGGATACGGAGAATTATTAAAACACAAAAATATGTATGTTAATAACTAATAAATAAATTTAGGGGATTCAAGAAGCTGTTTTTGGGAATTCCCAACAAAATTTGGAACTACTTGGCTAACTGGTGTGGAACCGTTTGTTTGTATATTCGGTGTGTGTTTTGTCATGGAACAAAGGGCGAAACGCACGCGTTTTGCCGCTTTTATGCAAAAACTGAAGATGGCGTATTTTATCTGAGGAAGTGGTGGAGGGGGGGAGTGGGGAGTTTGGCGTCTCCTGAAGCTGACTTCTGGAATTCTCAAAAAATGCGGAATTACTTTTCTAACCGAATCGAAAATGGTTTTACGGTCATTCGATTTAGTGTGACAATTGTAGTTGCCATATTGTTTCCTTGTGGAAGTGGGAGATTTTGGCCGATTTTGGGAACTCCAAAAAACTCGGAACGCGTTATACGCATAATTATCTGGTTATATGTATAACTAGTTTGATACCGAAGCGTGTTTATTACTTTTTTTAACTATAAATTATTTAAATTTTTGCAGTTTAAAATCTTGTATATGTTTTTTTAATAAAAAAAGTAATGGGCTTTTAATTTTTATTTCGATATTTCACTAACAGATTGTTAGCAGCGTCAGGATAATTAAAATGTTACATTAAAATGCTATATTTTAATTTTCCTGACGATGCTAACGAACTGTTAGCGATATATCGAAATAAAAATTAAAAAACCATTAATTTCTTATAAAAAAAACCAGACAAGATCTTAAGCTGTAAAAAATTTAAATAATTTAACGTAAAAGAAGATCAATAAAAAAATTATAAATAGCTTGTTTTCTATGTTCCCCAGCTATCTATATGTCGACATTGGTATCAATGTTAGAAGCTAATATAGGGTGTTTTTTTAAGCTAGATAGAACTTTAAATTGTAAAAAGTAACACAAAAAATTAAATTTTGATGAAACATTTTTTTTATTTGTTTCAGTATACTCTGACAAATCAGCATGCAAAATTGCAAGCATATGGAGTGAGACCAATCCACAAGAGACCCTACAGACTCCATTACATCCAGAAAAATGCACTGTTTGGTGCGGTTTTCATGCTGGTGGCATCATCGGACCTTATTTCTTCAAAAATGAGGCCGGAGCTCGCGTTACGGTCAATGGAGATCGTTACCGCACCATGATCAATGATTTTTTGTTTGAAAATATGGATGACATTGATCCGGAGGAGATGTGGTTTCAACAGGATGGCGCTACGTGCCATACGGCGAACGCAACCATCGACTTACTGAAATCAAAATTTGGCGATAAGTTGATTTCGAGAAATGGACCTGTCAATTGGCCTCCAAGGTCGTGCGATTTGACACCTCTCGATTATTTCCTGTGGGGCTACGTGAAGTCACTGGTTTATGCTGATAAACCAGCAACAATTGACGCCTTGGAGGCCAGCATTGTTCGTGACATACGGCCAGCAGTGCTCGAAAAAGTGGCCCAAAATTGGACGTCCAGAATGCGCTTCGTCAAGAACAGCCGCGGTGCCCATATGCCCGAAATCATTTTCAAATGTTAATGTCACGTATTGATCTTTCGAATAAAAAAAAATTTTGATTACAATTTAATTTTTTGTGTTATTTTTTACAATTTCAAGTTCTATCGGGCTTAAAAAAACACCCTATATAATGAATACAAAACTAAGTTGTAAAAGAATATCAAATAATATTAGGATAATATTTCGTTAACTATATATATTTTATAATGACGCCAAGTATATCATAGTCTAATAGCAAAGTATTTTTTTCAACATGTCTAGTATGATCGTCTAATAGCCGCTTTATATGCTTTCGAGCAGTCTCAGATCTTTGCTATTAAGCCGCAATCGACCAATGCCCTTAAAGTTAACATAACCGTGACAATGGCTCAAATTTACACGGTTCTGTGCGACAGAGTCATTGAAAAATGTAACACTCGGTTCCGTACCACCACAAGAAGTGGCAGTGTAACATAATTTTGAACAATATTATGTCAAATAAAAAAGAAATTTCGTTAATCAATCATTGTATTTCAATATTCTCCCACCCCTATAGGAACCTCCTTTATTTAAATATATTTTCTGTATGTACATATGTATATATTTATTTACTGGAAAATAATATATTTCGAATTATGTCATTATTGATTTTAAGGCGCGATATAAATAAAATAAATTTGTTTTTATGAAATCTGCTTGTGACCCACTCCCATACCAGATTACAACAAAAAAAAAGTGCTCAGATAGGATATTAAAATAGTAATTCCACACATTCCGCTGCTTAAAAATTACAAGTTTGTTTGTATGTAAGTACATACACATAGATACATACAAACCACAAAAAAGCAAATATTTTTTAAGCAACTTTGCTCAAGTATTTAAATATTGAATTCAACAACCAGTTTTAGAGTTTATTTTTCACATAATTTTTTGGCATTTAATTACGTGAATCTTATGCAAGATTTTCCTTCTGTTTATTTATTTTTTTTTTAATCCAAACAACGAACCAGTTTCAATTAATTAAAAAAAAAATTTAACATATTTTTGTTGCACTCTTTAATATTTTTTTATCAAATGTGACTCAAAATGCATTCTAATTTTTCCAGCTTTTTTTTTTCATCAACTATAACAACATGTTTGCTCTTAAAAAAGTGAAAACTTATGATGTTAAAAGTGTTGTTTTTATGTAAAACAACAAAAACATCATTAATCACATCTATAAATATTTAACAAGTTTTTTTTGTAATTTTTGTCTTTTTTTTTAATTTTAACATATTTTCTACATGTTTGCCGCCAGCCAGGTAAGTGTCTGAAATCATTTGTAATAATTAATTTATTTTATGTAAAAAAATATTAATATACAGGGTGTTCCAGAGCTCAACGTTAAGCCGAAACAGGGTGACAAGATTGATTGTAACCATCATGAGAAAAATTAGAAAATAATCTAAAAGGGAAATACATTTTACTAAGTTCAAATGGTTTTTATTCGCACAAGTCCTTGTATTTTGTTATACCCTTCACAAAAATTTTAAGGGTATATAGTTATAAGTTTATGATTCCGATGGTAATTCCTACAATTTTCATTTCCGACCATATAAAGTATACATATTCTGAATTCTGAAAATTCGATTAAGCCATGTCCGTCTGTCGGTCGTTCAAATACCATTTCTAAGAAACCCATTATTTTTCACCATTCTATTACTCAATCGATTCGTGGGTTGGCTATAGAAATTCAGTGAAATCAGTTCACATATAGCTGAGATATATTCAAAATTCCAAAAAAAACATTTTTTTCCAATTTTATATGAACATTTGCGGAAAAAAATTGTGTGTTTTGCTTCAAAATTGACACAATTATTTCGCATGGCGATTAAAAGGCAAAAAAAATTGTCCCCGATATCGTACTATTGGGTGTTTTTTTAAGCTAGATAGAACTTTAAATTGTAAAAAGTAACACAAAAAATTAAATTTTGATGAAACATTTTTTTTATTTGTTTCAGTATACTCTGACAAATCATCATGAATAGACTCACGCTTGAACAACGCTACGAAATTATCCAAATTTACTTTGAAAATCAGTCCCGTTGTTTTATCGCAAAATTGTGTTCAGCGATGAGGCGCATTTTTGGCTTAACGGGTTTGTTAATAAGCAAAATTGCCGCATATGGAGTGAGACCAATCCACAAGAGACCCTACAGACTCCATTACATCCAGAAAAATGCACTGTTTGGTGCGGTTTTCATGCTGGTGGCGTCATCGGACCTTATTTCTTCAAAAATGAGGCCGGAGCTCGCGTTACGGTCAATGGAGATCGTTACCGCACCATGATCAATGATTTTTTGTTTGAAAATATGGATGACATTGATCCGGAGGAGATGTGGTTTCAACAGGATGGCGCTACGTGCCATACGGCGAACGCAACCATCGACTTACTGAAATCAAAATTTGGCGATAAGTTGATTTCGAGAAATGGACCTGTCAGTTGGCCTCCAAGGTCGTGCGATTTGACACCTCTCGATTATTTCCTGTGGGGCTACGTGAAGTCACTGGTTTATGCTGATAAACCAGCAACAATTGACGCCTTGGAGGCCAGCATTGTTCGTGTTGTTCGTGACATACGGCCAGCAGTGCTCGAAAAAGTGGCCCAAAATTGGACGTCCAGAATGCACTTCGTCAAGAACAGCCGCGGTGCCCATATGCCCGAAATCATTTTCAAATGTTAATGTCACGTATTGATCTTTCGAATAAAAAAAAATTTTGATTACAATTTAATTTTTTGTGTTATTTTTTACAATTTCAAGTTCTATCGGGCTTAAAAAAACACCCTATATATATACCCGAGATATAGTCTAAACTGATTTTTTAATGAAAATGTCACGTAAATGAACTAAACTACTTTTTTTTTTTGCTTAAAAGCAGTTCTGGTAATAAAAGAAGGTTACTAAAATACAGAAGATGAAAATTTTCGATATTGGTCTACATATACCCGAGATATAGTCCAAACCGAGTTTCCCTGAAAATCTTGCGCAAGCGAAATTAAACACCTTTTCTAGCTTAGAAGCAGTTCTGGCAATAAAAAAACGTTACTAAAATATAGAGAAAAAGAAACTTTCCGATATCGATACATATACTCCTATACTTGAGATATAGCCTGAACCGATTTTTTTCACGAAAATATCACGTAAGCGAACTTAAACAACTTTTTTTGATTAAAAGCAGTTCTGATTATAAAAGGAGGTTACCAAATAGAGAAAATTACAATTTCCGATATCGGCCCACATATACCCGAGATATAGCCTGAACCAGTTTTTCCATGAAAAAAAAATTATTTTTTTTAATTTGCTTAAAAGCAGTTCTGGTTATAAAAAAAGGGTACAAAAATACAGATAATGGAAATTTCCGATATCAGTCCATAGGTATATAGCCGAAATATAGCCTAAACCGGTTTTATCTTTAAAATGTCGCTTAAGTGAACTTAAACAACTATATTTGCTTTAAAGAAGTTCTCGTAATATAAGGAGGTTTCCAAATACTGCAAATAAAAATTTCCGATATAGGTCCATATATACCCGAAATATAGCCTGAACCCATCTTTTTATGAAAATGTCGCGTAAACGAACTGAAAAAAATTTTTTTGCTTAAAAATAGTTCTGTTAATATAAGAAGGTTACCAAATACAGAAAATGAAAATTTCCGACATCGGCCCATGTATACCGGAAATATAGCCTAAACTAGAATTTCTATGAAAACATTTTTTTTTTTTTTGCTTAAAGCCAGTTCTGATTATAAAAAAGGTTATTAAAATACAGAAATTGAACATTTCCGATATAGGTCCATATATATCCGAGCATATTTGGATCAAATTTGTTTATATGTGTATTAGAACGGGTCGATTTAAAAATCGCTCAACGTACAAGAAAAATCGTATTCTAGGCACCAAAATAAGAAGCTTTGCTGAAGGAACCATACCTCTAAAATGAATTTTGTTCCCCGACTTCTGACCCGAAGGGTCAAATTTTGAAAAATCTCACTTTGAGCGATTTAGAGTGCCCCAATGCCAGTGGCACACCACCTAGGGGGTTCCGTATACAAACGTTTCAAAAAATTCCATCATACATACAAGAAATGGAACGACACGTTCAATTGCTAGCTAGTGCTTCAAAACAAGTTATACCGGAAAATTTAAAAGCTGTTATGGCCACGACACGGCTTTCCCCGTCAAAGGTTGCGTACCTTGGTGGCAGTTCTAACAGGACACTGTCTCATAGGGACGCATGCTAGGAGGTTAAATCTTCCATTTAATGATTTCTGCAGAGGTTGCGGGGATGAGGACGAGGAGGACGAGGAGGAGAGTGTTGAGCATTTCCTCTGTCGATGCCCGGCTCTCAGTTCTATGAGAGCGCTGTATCTAGGCGGACCGATGCTGCACGGGTTGGCAGATATATCGGAATGCCGGGTGAACGGACTGGATTCCTTTATCTGGCTTTCGGGTTGGTTTGCATCTGAACCGTCGGGGGAAGTGTAAGTCTCGTGGGCTGCACTTCTCCCTCAGGCAACACAACGGGACCAAAAGGACCCAAGTGGGCTGGTTTCGTGAAACTGGCGGCCTGTACAACCTAACCTAACATATGGCCACGACATTAGAGAGCCGTGCGAAATTGCCCAGACTTGCTAGCAAAAAACACTTCAAACAATAATTTTTTTATTTTCTTTTCTATTACTAAGTAAAATTAATTTTTTCATTTCGTTCTGGCCAAATAAATTTCTAATGAGAAAAATAAACTCCAAAAAGAAAAAACCAATTTTGCTGAATTTTTCTTGTAAAGTACGAAAAATTTTGATTTTTTGAAACGTTTGTATGAGGAACCCCCCAGGTGGTGTGCCACTGGCATTGGGGCACTCTAAATGGGTTAAAGTGAGATTTTTCAATATTTAGCTCTTCGGGTTAAAAGTCGGAACATCAAAATTTTACTGGTACGGTTGGTTTCTTCGGTAAAGTTTCTTGTTTTGATCCCTAGATTTTCCTTGTACGTTGAGCCATTTTTTTTGCCTCCATACAAATCGCAAATCGTATTTTATATATATTCTGCCTAGCTGAATATACTACACTCTTACTTGTTTATGTTCAAACATAGGAAGTGCTTAATGAAATACCCTTTATATGCGCGTAAATTCCTTTTGCCAAAGTTAAATTTGTTATTGTCTTAAAACTCTTAAAATTCTTTATGTTTCAATGTTCAAAAGTCACTTAGATATTCTGTGATACATTAGTGTTTTGTTGGACTCATGCAAACCGGTAATTAAGAAGTTGTATACTTGTTAGCACTTTTTTGGGTAAAAACGTAAATTTGCGGTGTGTTAATATAAAATAGTCACGAAACCAACAAAAGAGCAGAAAGAAGCGAATAAAGGTGAATATTTTGTTATACAATTGCTTTTTTTTTTTCTTTCATTTGATTAGGGTAGAAATTGACTGACTGACAGTCGTCAGCATCAACTATACAATAATCTTTGGCATTAATATTTGCAAATTATGGACTTAGAGATAAAGTGGGTCAATATCACGGTCATTCACATAAAAATATCAAAACAATCGTAAGTAATTGCACACACTTGGTTTCGAATACCTTTTTTACTCAAGCATTTCTGGACACAAAAAACAAAACAAGAAAAAAATCTAACGTACTAGGTGGCGATAAGAAAAAGAAACCCCCACGGCACAACATAATCATGGTTAAAAGTTTTTGAGCACAAAATGGAAAAAAAAACTTTAACAAAGAAATTAAAGTTTTTTGTTTATTTTGTTTACGTACGTACGTATGTATGTATGTACTTTGAATCTTTGCCAACGAACCAACCAACCCAAACAATCGAAAAGTAAGTAACCATTATTATATTAACAACCAGTCAGCCAGTCAGTCAGTCATTCAAGCAATTCACTCATGCACTCAGCCACTAATAAGTCAACTTCTTCTTCATCTCCAGCATCATTAATGGCCATTGCAAGCCATGTCAAGTCAACATTTAATGTTTAAACTTTTAAAGCGTTAAAAAACTCCATTAAGAGAATTTTTTCATGAAAAACACAATACATTTTTAAGTACTCACTCGTATATACATACATACATATGTATGTACGATAGTTTAAACAACACAAAAGCAGTTGAAAGCAAAAAACTTGTCTTTTTGTTATTGTTCACTTTGAGGCAAGTTTTTATTTAACACTGTGTTGTTGTTGTATGCACCTTTTGTCTTTTGTTGGCTCTTTAAGTTTTGTCTTCTTATTTTTTTTTTTTTGTATTTCTTTTGTTATGACATCTTGTTTAGTTTGTTTTTTAACGCCGGTTTTGCAATGTTTTTTTTTTTGTTTGCAGAGATGCGTTGCAATCTCAAGAATAAGGTAAATTTTTCTTCTTTTTTTCAATTCTTTGTGATCTTAATGGAATTATAAATTTATTTGCCATTAAGCACACACTTTATCACTAAAGTAATGAAAATCAAACGAAAATAACGAACAAAAGCAGTATATAAGATTTTTAACGTTCTAGGATCCGCAAAGTCTTTACAATTTCTTCTTATAAAAGTACAGGCAGCATAAGCTTTAGGTATAATATAGTCAAGATGCGCATTGAAGTTAAGTTCACAATCTAACACAATACCAAGATCCAACATTTGACTTACCACATTTAAGTTAGTATCATTTAATTTATATTGGAAAACTTTAGCGTTACTAATATTTGACTTATGAAAGGTCATTTGGCAGCATTTATTAACGTTTAAAGGCACATTATTGATATCGCACCAAGAGGATATTCTATCGATGAGTCATTCTCCGATTTTATTTCTTTAAAAATTTTGAGGTCATCAGCATATAATAAAAACTGAGACCCTTGACAGCAATATCTAATGTCATTTATAAAAATTAGAAAAAGTAACGGCTCTAATATACTTCCTTGGGGTACACCCGACGAAGCTGTGTAGGGAAAAGACACAAAATTCTCAAGGACAACAGTATATCTTCTATAAGAAATATAAGAATTTAACCAATTGAGAAACGTACCGTAAAAGCCAATTGTAGATAGCTTAAGATGTACACACACACCGATAGTATCAATTTAATTTATAAAGTTCGTTTTATTTTATTTTCATCTCAAAATTTCTCTAAATTTGAGAACAAAATGTTTTTATAATTATAAATCTCAACTTATTAAAGGTTAAGAGAAGGGTAGAGGCTACAATAAATTTTTGGAAATTATTAATCGTTAATAATAGCTGAATAGTGGCGCTATTAAGTGTTTATAAATAATATTTTTTTGATTTCTTCTTATTAACTCTTAATAAAGCAGTCAAAACTTTTTATGAATTAGTCTGTCAGTAATTTATTTAGATTGTTGGGATATAAAGTTGAATGTTTGAGAATATCTTTGAAAAATTTCCAAAGTCTACTGATGATTAGGGTAGCTCCTATGAAATGTCGACATATAGATAGCTGGGAAACATAGAAAACAAGCTATTTATAATTTTTTATTGGTATCAATGTTAGAACCTAATATAGCGAATAAAAAACTCTATTGTTTGAAAAAACTTTCCAGTCCCGCAAAGAAAAGGCAAATTGCAACAATATTATTACATATTTTTAACATTATGTATTGTTTAAATGCATATCTTTATTCTAGTTGTTCGCCTTATTTAAAGTATAATTGTTGCTTAACTGAGCTTGAGGCCACTAAGTACAAGGTCTGATCAAAAAATAACCGTTATTTTAAATTTTTTTAAAAAGTATTTATTTATTCATCTTGTCTCTTTCAAAGTAATGCCTCCCAGATATAATACACTTATGCTACCGTGTTTTCCAATCCTCAAAACACTCCTGAAACGTGATTGAAAAGCTTTAAACAATATTACCATACTTTTGGTAAACTTCATATATATTCTAAACAAAACCAAAGCATTAAAAGCTTTGGCGCAAAGAAAATCTTTTTCTGCCTAACAATATAAGAATATTAAATAACAGTTTGGGAAGTTGGAGCCGTCTTCTCAGTTATGAACGCGTTATTTCTGAGAGTCATCTCTGCTTGAAGTTGCGGTCGTATTCTGTAACATTATTAATATTTTTGTATTTTTGGGGTTAAAAAAAGCTTTTCTTTTTGTTCTTATTTTCCCTCGCTTTTAAAGCTTGGGTTTTGTTTATAAAATGTATGAAAATTAATTAAACCATGATAATACGAGGTCTGATAAAAAAAAAAATAACAGTTATTCATAAATAAGTATGTTGTGCCCTTCAAAGTATGTACATATGTATATGCCAGCGATTTTCCTGATCCTCGAACCACTTCTGAAAAGCGCTTTCTGGTATCGCCAACTGCTCCTGTTTCGATTTTTTTATCTCCTCAATTGTAGCAAAACCCTTTCCCTTAATCGGTGTCTTCAGTTTTGGGAAAAGGAAAAAGTCAGCGAGGCAAAAGCATCGATGTGTGAGCTGGTGCGTTATCATGGTACAAAATCCATGATTGTAAGATTGCCTGTTTATAAGATCAATAATCACTAACCAACTAGCCAATTAGAAAAGAAAAGTTATAATTCATCTTTATCATGTTTAGTTACATAAATTACTTCACAATTAGTCAATGAAAATTTCAAAGTAAAATACTTTAAATACTCAAACAATGTTTTTGAGTTCCATCAGATTACTTGTACATTTTTTCTAAATCCTTTGCACATCATCTGATATATTTTGTGTCAAATCTAACTAAAAACTTAAAATTAAAAGTAGCTATAGTAGTAGTATTCTGTGGTACAACAAAATTATTTTTTTTCTCATTAAAAACTCTATTTGGGAATTTTTTATTCACTCTTTATGCTGAAATTAAGTGAATAAATTTCTTTTAATTACAGCAATTTGCATAAATTGGAAAGTCCTTAATGTTTCATTAAAATGCAATTTTTTAAGCTTCATATGTTTGAAATTCAAATAAAATAAACAACCCTGCTGGCAGAGAATTAACTTTCAAGCGAACACTTAAAATAACACAGAGCAACAGCAAAACACTTTTGAGAAAAAGTAGATATTCGAGAAGGTAATTCTACTGCGAACTACCTCTAAAAGTATTTTCCGCTACTTTTCACGAAGAAAACTTCAAATCGTCACATTTACACTGATGTGTCAAGTGTTGTCTAGCCGTCAAATATTGTCATGGAAATTTAAATGGTATGAAGCAAACCGTTAGGTGAGGTCTTACATGCGGTTTCACGAAGCCCGTTCTTGAACTCATTGTGTTGCCTGAGGGAGATATCCAGCCTCTGAGACCTAAACATCCCCGGGTTCAGATTCAAACCACTTGAAAACTGGCTAAAAGAATCCAGTTCTCTCACCCCGCATTCTGTCTACTAACCTGTGCAGTATCGGTCGACCTACAGATACAAGACCAGCCGGACACCCACAAAGAAAGTGCTCAATGCTCTCTTCCCGCTTCTCATCACTACAAATTCTACAGAAATCACCAAATAGATGATTTCTTTGTGGGTGGACACGCACAAAGAAAGTGCTCAATACTCTCTTCCCGCTTCTCATCACTACAACTTCTACAGAAATCACTAAATAGATGATTTATTCTCCTCGCATGAGTCCCTATATGACGATATCCTGTCAAAGCTACTAACAAAGTACGTAACAACCGCAGGGGAAGACCCCTCAGAATTAAAGTCCTCGTAAAATCAGACACAGGTCATGTTTGCCTCACTATCCAGCAGGCAACCTCACCAGATCATTTGTTCTGTGCAGTCCCTACAAGTTAGCAACGTTATTAGTTCTTACAGCTTTTAAACGGGAATCCGACTATGCTGGTAATGTCCTCTTACTCTAAATGGTCACCAGCCTTTGCCAGTTTGTCCGCAACAATATTTCTGAATTCTCCACTGTGTCCAGAAAGCTCGAGGTTTGAGTGCGTCGCTATCCTATTGAGATATATTCGATATTCAAGAACTAAATTGCATTTCGTATAGACAAGAGCATTTAACGCAGCATCAGTGCAGATTCGGATATTCATGCCATATACCCTCAACCGGTTAGCTGCTCGAATTTTAGCTGTAATTTCAGCTTTTGATACTTTCAACTTTTGATACTGTGGGATAAAGAAATCACCACCAACTCCCACATCCATCTTGGATCCAGCGGTAAAGATCTCGTGCACGACTTTTTGGTGGTATATTCAAGCCGGTATCGAGTTCGTGTTCGACTGGATTACGCCAAATATCTTGTTGGTAGATTGGGTGAAGAATAATCAATATTCCCAGGGAGATTTACTATCCTTTCCACTATCGAAGCGTGTCATTTTGTCGCCTCTTTCCGCATCCCTTTGGCCGTTTGGTCCTTAGTCAGATCGCTGAACAAATAACCACTTCTTTCACCATGAGCGCTTTAATTGGCGCAGTGCATGAAGCATCAATCATCATCAGGACCGCCTTTCCACTCGTGGTCGGACATTCTTCTGCCATAACAGCTTGGAATCAAGATATATTTCCAGATAGAGCTGTGCCGAGTCGTTCATTTTAGAATGGTCCGTTCGTTCAATAGGTCAATTTGAACGATCAGCACAGCGCCAACACAAAAATATTCCAGTCATTTATCAACACGGTTCTGTAGACAAAATAAGATAGGAATATAAAAATATATATAAAGTGATAAAAAATTATTGTTTTAAAACGTAAAAAAGTTTTATATAAAAACCATATAAGGTTGCTGAATTTTGATTAGTTTAAAATTCTATTTTTGTTCCATTTCAGATAATTTGAATTTATATAAGAAAAACAACTCAACTTTTGTTTAACAAAAGAACTTGACATAAAAAAAAAACAAAAGATGTTTGATACACTATTGAACGAAAAGTGGTCAGTTGTGAAAAGGATTATTGCGGGTACCTGTCAGTGTGGCCTATCCCCACGGGGATCTAATCATTGGGTGAATACAATATGTTTACCAGCGCCCCCATACATGACAAATTATCATGCATGAGTACCAATTCGAAATCGAGTTATTTTCTACATCGAGCTGAATTGAATTCTTCCCACGATTTGGGTTTAAACGACAACAACCACGATACTCCCCGAAAGGCCGCACCGTCATCAGGCAGGAACAAGTTCTCGGGCTGTCGTTCTCGTGGTACTAGATTTAAGTCTCCGGTCAGACTTCGTAGCCCGTGGTACCAGATTTAAGTCTCCGCTCCTAATCAGTAGAGCCCCAAACGGCTTGGGGACTGGTGACCCCCTGCAACAAAATACTTACACTTCAACCAGACGGCATACAGCACAATAGGAACACAGCAATAACAACAGCAGAAAACAGAAACAAAAACAGGAAAAACAAAGAACAGGAAAACCGGAACGTCCGCGGGAGCAGCAAACAGCAGCCACACATTGACGAAACTGTATCCCCGCAACACAGAATACACACGGGTACATAACACTATAAAAATAAACAGCACAAACACTCATCAGTCCGTTGGCCATCTCCTTGTGGTCAGTCTAAAGACCGGCTGAATGAACGACACAGCTCTGTTTCCAGACACTAGCACTATCCGCCAGTCTAAGCACGCTCCCCTCAAGGTTGGTATATAGAATGAAAGAGTCTTGTGCTTCAAGGTGAAAAGCACAAGCTTCGTTTTCTGCTCCAAAAATTCGAGAAGCTCGCGAACAGTCTGAACATAACTTTACAAATATTTATAATAAGTTTTCTTAAGCATAGGGAGCCCAAATTGAGGTATCTTCGATGAAACGAAATCGCTGTAAGTAGATGGAAAGTTTTTTTGTGGTCGAAAATTTACTATTTGTACTTCGACAATATATAGTTTCCACTTGTCACACAGCAAGAGAAACAACTGATATTTTGAAAGGAAAGTTCAAAAATCGCATAACCTTTCGTAGAAAGATCATGCGATTTGACACCTTTAGATTTTTTTTTATGAGTTTTTTTAAAGCTGTAATAACACACCACTTTAGCTCAAGATTATCGAGTCGATGTCAATCATTGACAACAGTTTATTAAAAAAAAGGTGATTGATCATTTTAGTAAAAGATTGGGAGCCTGCCGAGCTAGCAGAAGGATCACTTAACCGACGTAATTTTTAACCGTAACCTAGTTATAATGAAATAAGTATTTTTTTAAATTAAAATTGGACACCCTACAAAGCGTCGTTCTTTCGTAAAGCGTTACATTTTGAAAAATCGGAATATAGCATAGCAGCTGTAAAACTTCAGAGTTGCGGCCACTTGCACAAAAAATAGAATAAATAGAAAAACTGCATTCTTACTGGGACAATCATAATATTTTCTGCATTCTTACTGGGACAATCTTAACATTTTGGTTGGAATCAGCGCTCAGTGTCACCCTATATATCTGCTTAATAATTCAAGGAAACATTCAGCTCATACACATCCACAGATTTTCCATGAAACCATCAATAATAAAGTTTTACTGTCGCCCAGTGTTTTCTGTCAACATAAAGTAACCTGTATTATTGGGGTCTGTTTAAACAATTGCTCTACTTTTCTTATGCAAAATAAAAGTTGATCTTAAACTAACACTTTTCGAAAGGTACGAGTACTTACTTTTGCAAACACAAGTAAGTACTTTTTTCACAATGAACTATTTCCTGATTTAAAATTGTTTTTTTTTTCGCATTCGCTTTTATATGCATTTATATAAAAAACAATTAGTGTCAGCGGAGAATTGACTGACAACGACGCTTGATGAATGTTTGAAACGAATGTTTGTGAGTGTGTTTCAGCTTGTGAATTTAAAAATATGCACCCGTTTATTTAAATACAAATACTTTCTAAGTTTTACAAGTTTTTTTCGTTTTCTTGTGTTGTTTTTAAGTACAGACGACAAAAATGCTGTTCACCTTTTAACGCCAACACTATTAAGCACGCATACCAATGAAATCTCCAGCAACAACAACAAACTCTATCTATAGCAAACGACTTATGAAATAGCAACAGGAAAATATCAGCAGAGGAAAAAATAGCAAAAAGGTAACTGCTGCAACAGCTGTTTTAAGAACACATACAAACAAGAAAAGACCAGTTTACAGTCAAGATACAGCAACCGGCAAAATACTTATTTATGGCATTGTTGCACAATGGGGCTAATTTAACATAAAAAATTTTACATCAAATCTATGTAGAAAAATCTAAAGAACTCTTTCCAAATTTGAAATCTTGCATATTTTACCCATAACTCCATTGGATCGGGATTGCCCATTTTACGAGGCCGTTATTTATTTGTGCATAAGAGAAATAAAAAGCCATGAAGAATTAGCTATTACGAGGAGTGTTCAAAAAATATCCGTTATTTTCAAATTTCGTGGGTTACGTATGTTCGGTTTTCGCAGTTTTTTTTCTGTTATGTTGCTACACATGTCTGTTGGCAATATCAGCCATTTCGGATTGTCAGTTTGTTTTTGACAGATAAAAAGGCTAGTCGTGTTTTGAGCTATCCGATTTTTTACTATTCGAAAAAATGGATCAAAGAAACTGTATTAAGTTTTGTGTAAAAAGTTAAATTAAATGCGTAGGAACATTTAAAATGTTGATTGCGGCGTTTGGCGAGTCTACTATGAGCAGAACACAAGTTCAATTGTGGGATAACCGGTTTAAGGAAGGCCGAGAAGATGTCAATGACATCTTCTCGGCTTGTCCTTGTCGCCCGAGCACGGCAACAACCGATGAAAGCATTGAAGCAGTGAATAAAATGAGTTTGGATAATCGTCGATTCACTATCAGTGAAACCAAAACGACCGTCTGAACACTTAGTTTCCCAATCGTGGTTCACCGTGGTATAAAATAGCAGTTAGGGGGTAGATATATTCACGGGAAATGTAGTGTGAAAAATATTAGTGGGGTCGGTCTTGCATTTTACCCCCATAAGAGCTTCTCAGAGACAATTGTGAATCGTTTTGTTTATTTTCTGTCTTTTTGCCTACCTTGAACCCCGATGTGAAGCCATGGATTACCCTCATCCTACCATCCTAATTTTTAGCCTTATGCATTTTTCTTACCAAATCCTACAAAATAAGATATTCGAGCGAATCCAAAGCCAAAAATGGTGCAGTAATTTACTCCTAATATATATAAGTATATGTATGTATATCTGATAGTTAAATAAGTTTCAAGAATACAGAGTTTTCGCTAATAGTCCGTTCCGCTTAAAATCCAAAAACAGATGTATGTCAAAGGTTTTATAGCCACTGGCAACTATTTATAGAATTTCATACAAATTATTTGTTAAAGGCCATATTTTCTTATATTGTATGGAAAAAATTACACATTTTGGTTCACACTGTTACCCTCTTAACTTTATTTTTTAACAAACTGGCAACCCTTTTTACATTTCTGGCAACTTTTACAAAGGGCAAAATATGTAAAGTTAGTATTTAATTATTTTAAATTATTTTTCCTTTATATTATTTAAGAAAAATTTGTTTTATTGGAGAAAGTAATTTTTATATAGTCCAAAAGGTGAATCATATCCGGATGAATGTGGCTTATAATCGTACACCACAACAACTCAAAGTTTTATTTACATATGTTTCATTTATTGAAACAACTTAAATTTATTTTAATGAAAAGATTCAAACAATTTAATTCATTCTGAAAGTTATAACTAGACATTTTATATACATATGTGTCACAAAATTCAGACGTCATTTAAAATAGTATAACTACTAATTAGTACTTAATATTATTGTTATAAAGCATTTTTAGTGCTTCGTTGGGCATCTTTTATTACTTCTCACGAGTAACGCCTGTCTACGCATTGACTCTACAAGATTTTTGCGTGTGTCAGCACACTTTATTCCACTTGTAATGTCGTTTTTGTGGCCAGATTAAATTCTTTACTGAAATTTTTATAACTACAGTTACAGACACACACACACACACATCAGGAACGGTACGCACGTTCTTGGAGACTAGCTTTGTTCGATAGTCATGGGCGGGGTTCTAGCTCCTGTGTTCGATCTTGTACTAAATTACATACAAAAATAACGTGCGGTTTAGTTGCCCTTATCTAACATAATGTATAGGACACCTTCCTTCAATTCCACATACTCATACCTGATGTTCTAGCATAGATGATATTATGTGTACAAACAATTGGTTTGCCTTTTAAGGAAGCTTTCTTGTGAAAACTAAGAACTTGAAAAAACAAGAACTCCGTCCAACTTTCCCTATTCCCACTGTAGTAAAACAATTTTTCACTAACAAAATACACAACAAACATCAAACATTGAAAAACTCTGCGACAATATTTTGAGAACTGAATTTACCCAACAACGACAACACTTTAACCAACCATTAATTCGATCCATCTACGTCTCGCTAATATAAGTATGTATGTAAGTATTTGCAATACAAGTTGTCACATAATGAAATGCAAATATCAAACGTTAATATTTGCATTTTGCCTCTCTTTTTACCGTTGTTTTCTCTTTTTCACTTAACTTTGAAACTGGTCAGGCATGATAAATTCAGTACAGACTGAATGCAAAGAATATTGCAGTGCTTTAATCAAACACACAGCTTTTGTTTATGGTTTATTCTACAAATTAAAAAATTTAATTTCAGAAAAAATTTGTGTAACTTTTTCTCACCATGCAGCTTTTAATTGAAAATAAAACTTACAAACAGCGTTGCCAGAATGTGAATTTTAACATAATTTGCGAGGTTTTATTAGCAAAATATGATTTGAAGACTTCTTTTTTTCAAAATTAAGACTTTTTGTGTGTGACATAATCGCAAAAATTTAATTAATTTTAACTTCCTGTATAAAATAAGTCCTGAAAAAGCCCTTTATTTCAGTGTAGCTCGTTTCATATAGCAATTGCTTATTGACTACGTCCACCAATTTGTTATTCTATTTTAATTCAGTTGTCTTTCAGATAGTTATTTTTAAAAAATAGTGCATAATAAAAATGGTGGTACCATTACAAAAATTTTCTTCAATGCTTTTTGTGTTATAAAGCAAGGACCTTGGGATTTTGTTACCAGAAGGCATAATGATGTTTTCCATAGCGGTATATAATCAAGATGATAAAAATTAGTTTTTTTTCGAAATGACAAATATATATTTGAAAAAATTTAAAGAGCGAATAGAAGAGAAAAAATATAATGATGAAAAATTTGATAGAGAGTTACAAAAAATTTCAAGTATTTTAAGTCTACATATTGCCAAGTAGGGTAGACCATTTCTTAATGATATTTTTATAAAAGAACTTTTAAAAATTTGTATAATCAAATACTTTTTGAAAAAATTCAACAAAACGGTTATTTTTTTTTTTTTTACATGCCCATACTTTTTTAACATATATGTACATATATTTATTTTCTTATTTATCTTCCAAGATCAAAATCAAGTTAGCATTTTAAGTTATATTTGACTCGTGATAACAACAAAAATTAATCTCATGTGTTCAACCCCAATCAAAATAAAGGGTGTCCAATATTAAGAAATGATTTTAATAAAAAAAATCAGTTATTTCCAATTTTTATTTCAGTTAATTACAACTAGGTTCCGATTAAAAATGACAATTTATGTCAGTCACCCACCCTGTCTATTCCACTGCAGGCTCGCAGCCTTTTACTAAAATGATTAATAACATTTTTCAATAAAGTGTTGTTAGCTTGATTAGTATTAGATAATGTTGCTATTAAGTTTGATAATTTTTTTGGGGTTATTTCTGTATACTTTCGATTTCAGAGCCCCGCAAGAAATCTCATCGAGTCAAATCGCACCATCCAATTTACTCCGCCTCTACGAGAAATAATGCAATTCGGTTAGCGAAGCGGTTCCGAGTTTTTTGGAAATTCACAAAATCGTCTTCAAAATCTCTCCCCTTCCTCAGAAACAATACGGCATGACCATTTATAGTTGAGACAGTTTATAGTTCAGATGCATGTTCCATGGCGAAAATACGCACTGAATGTGAAAAATCAGTTCCAAACCGGTTAGCGAGCTGGTTCCGAATTTTTTGGGAATTTCCAAAATCGACTTCAAGAATCTTCAAAATCTGCCAACTTCTACGCAAACAATACGACAACTACAATGTTGGCACTAAAGCGTCAACACCGTATATACAACTTTGTACATATGTAATAATCATTTACATGGTTTGTGTTTCGAGTGATGCAAACATAAAAACAAGCATATAAGTGAAACTAATATAAGCGTTGTAGAAACCTAGAACATTATCATTGGTGTCGTCACAATTTCATAACAGCTTTTTGTCATCCCTGTACCTGATAAGTCTTTTGAAAAACTCTAACAAAAAGCTCAAACTTGTTGTGTCTTTTTAAGTTACTAAAATTGCAGAGTATCTTCATGGATAACAGTTTTGCAGCTTTGTAAAGCAAATTGCGAAAATATGAATTCTATTAGAATATAAATCATGCAAGTGCTTGTCAATACCAAACTAACACCAAAATTTGTATGTCGCGAAAACCGAGCATGACTTTGAGGAATGGCAAACTAAGCAAATCTATCCAAAGGAAAACACACGATAGTTCTGAGTGAAATTTCAAAGAAAAAAAGTATAGTATATAAAAATGTACATTAGGGGGCAACGAAAACTCAACTTTTGATTTTTAAGTACACGTAAGTAGATCATTGGGCCACTTGGTTTAAAACTCAAATGCTGAATAATCTTTTAACTCTATCATGTGCATCTAGTCAAAGTCTTTTAGGAACTTCCCTATATTGAACTATCCGGAATTATCCGTTTTGGCTCAATTTTTCAGCATGTGAGTTTTAAACTAATTGGCACAAGAATCTGCTCACATATCTCGACAAATTCAGAAAAAAATGTTGCCCTTATATATCATTGTCTCCCTAATGTATTTATATAATTTGCAAGTTTTGTTCTCATATTTGAAGTGCTGTTCAGACAGTCATTGTCATGGTGCTCGAGCGTTGTCATTTGTTGTATTTCTACTGCATTGTTAAACCATTAGATTTCAAATAGAATAAATAATGAAGCAATTTTGTGTCAATGTTAAAGAATTCAGTACTTTTTTATTGCAAAGCATGATTGTTCTTTACTTCCGCTTTGAATTTTCGCTTATAGATTTAAGTGAGATTTTTTTTTTTTGGCATACGTTTCATTTATTTCGATTATTTTGCACGATTCCATTTGGCGTGTGCAGCAATTTCAGACTTACAAACACATACATACATCTTTTACTTGAGGTTTATTATAAAATAAACGAAATCAGCAACAAAGTATGGAATATAAAAATTAGACACAAAAGCTGAAAACATGAGATAATACTCCTATGTGGGGGCCAAAAACCAGAGATCTGCATGGGTACACCGCAGCCATAAGTACACCGGTTGTTTACTCAATGATTTTCACATCCGAATACTCTAAACATTTTTAAAAAAATTTTGGAGTCGTTTTTATACTTGTTCCATTGCAAAATCTTGATACATCAAAAATATATCCAATAAATCTCGTATCTTGTGTATTTTGATAAGAATAAAAAACACGATACTGAGGGCTACTTAACCTCATCAAATTCCGAGTATTTAATATTTTTGCACCTAATCATTTTCTTAATAATACATACATTATGCAAGCACATAATCCACTTGTAAAAACAACAGTCTCGACAAGTACTTTTACTTTGTAGATGCGTCACTTTTATTTAAGTGAAATCGCGACTGCCAGATTTATTGACATTTTTGAATGATAATTTTTAGTGTTGGAAAAATTTGGAAATAAAATTCAATTTACCAAAATTTATTTCCACAATTAGTTAGATGTATACTCGTATGTATTTATTTATTGTGGTTATGGGTTAGAACCAAAAGATAAAAATTATTATAAAGGAATGAATATAATAAATTGGAATTTAAAGAAGATGTGATTCATAAAAAATATTTTTGTTAACGTATATGTAATTGTTTTAACCAATTTTGTACAAAAAATGTGCAAATCAAATGCATATATGTAACTATTTTCTTCAAAGCGCGATCGACAAAATATGATTTTTTTCAAAAGTTTCTGGCAACCCCGTCCTGAGTACGAATACGTTTACAGAGTATGCAGTGAGTAATTACTTAAAGCTGAAGACTCAGGCATAAGGTAAATGTGTTACTACTAATTTTTACATAAATATTATTTTCGTTGTTAAAAAGAAGTACGAGTATGATTGCCGAATGTGGAAAAAATAATTGAGAAACCAAATCAAGCAACTGCCACATACAAAATTTGATTGAATATATTATACTATATACTTATATATATATTATAAACATAAGCTCTAATGAGAAAAATACATACTTGTGCAAATAATATGCGGTGGCCAATCACACCGCCACGCGATTTAAAACGAGTGTGATTAGATCAGTGGAAAAGGCACCAGTTGCAAATCTCTGGTAGGAACATTCACTGTTATCCAACAAAAATATATGTCTACTACTTGGAAGGAATCCTGAGTTGTTTTTCTAGATGTTCATAATTTTGAGTTGGCAACACTACTTTATTTGACGTTTTATTTTGGATAGACTTTCAACGGACAACGCTTGCTAGTTGTTGATATTTTTAACAAAATAATGGATTATTATTAATATTTAGCCATTCGATCTTGTTTAAGTAATTAATTATTATCGTTTTAGTTTTATATAAAAGTTCAACAGTATTTATTTTCGATAACAATTTGTTATCATCATCGGGAAAATAAAAATGTTTTTCATTTTGTCTCAGGAAAATTAAAATGCTATTTATTGTAGTATATTTTTATTAAGAGCATTGAACAATAGAAAGAAAACGCGGGTTTCTTCTTTTAAAGATTATGTCATCCAAATGTCATCCGTCCAGTTGAACATGCTGTCAAAACGGTGCCTTGCATCTGCGCCACACGATGGTCCAAATTTTCAATGCCTCTGAGGCATAATGAGGTTCTATGCTAAACAAAGAAGTCCAACGGTGTCAAATCACATGATCATCGTCACCACGTAAGATAACAATGTCATTGAATTTGTCGCCCAAAAGAGCTGTTTGGCAAATAGTACCGTCCTGTTGAAACCATATATTGCAATTTGGGCCATAAAATGTTCGGTATGATCTCACGATAGTGGACACCATTCACAGATACTGTCTGACCGGCTTCATTTTAGAAAAAATACGGTACGATGGGTACGCCAGCCCATAAACCGCACCAAACAGTTACTCTTTGTGGGTGCACTGGTATTTCGACAATCACTCTTGGATTACTATTACCAAATGGCGAAATTGTGCTTACTGACGAATCCACTCAGGTGAAAATATGCTCTATCATTGAAGATGATTTTCTTTGAAAATTTATCATCTATTGTTGACATTTCATGCCATCATTCTGACTATTGGCGAAGCTTGGAATGGTCAAGAGGCTTTAGTTCTTGAATTTGTACAGTTGTAGCTTGTAAGCGTGTGAATACAAACCTTTTCGCATAATGCACATCAGGAGTGCCCAGGCACTATGCGCTTGATGCTCAATTGTTTTTGTAAAAGCGCTTAGCTATAGGGCTGTGCTATTTAATACACACATACTGCACTCAGTACTAGCAATGAAAAATACGCAAAATACACGAACAACTTTGTCTTATATATTTTTTTTTGTCGCTCTTCACTGTGCACACTCAAGCACAGCAGTAATACTTTCGACGACAGCAATTATCAGTGTAGATTTTGTTTTTGTAAATATGTTTAGCTTTTTACAACATTAAATAAAATTAGTTCTTCCGTAAATGTATTGGTGTTGGCTCTTCCATATAGAACTTTTAGGCACCCCTGATATACATCAACAATGAGCGTGAGAGGTGCAATTGTTGGGCACGGCGACGCTATCGCGACGAGTAGCAATATTTTTTGCATTCTCGTGCATGCACTGGTGTTTTCACATCTCCTACAGATCCGTTTTGTTCAAATTTTTACACGATTTTTCTGACTGTACGCACATTTTGATTATTAAATTGACCCAAAGAAATCACGACGTGCATGATATGCATTTTGATTTTAACGCCTATTTTCATAGTAAGCGTGAATAACTTTAACGCCTTGCTCGATTGACACAATATTTTTATGTTTCAAATTAAATTAGTCTAAAGTTGGGAAAAGGCAAATGAAGTACAGGTAAAAGCTTGACGTTTAGGTGCGGTTCACATTTAACAACGACTCTTAAAATTTAACCACCAGTTACATATACTTACATGAAACTTCTTATATCCGTTTGGTTTGAATGTGGCGGTATTTTTGGCTCCACGATATAATTGTTAAAGCGAATCACAAATAATATTTAAAAACTTTATTACGAAGTAATACAAATGACAATCTTTCTGTGTAAAATAGTTTTTATATTTAATCAAAAATATTAAATGAAGTATTAATAATATTTTTACAATCTCTATTTTTAATTTCTCTTAGCGGTTATCCATTTAATTTATGAGCTTTTTCAGTTAAAGTTTACGTAATTGATGAAATGCTTTTAACCAAATATGTATGATTTTCTGTTATTCGAATGGAAGAACTTTAATTGTAAATTACATGTAATTGAAATGTAATCGAGGTCTCTTCGTTTTGTTGAATAAGCAACAAATAATGCTAACTCCCCCACACAACTGTGAAAATGAAACATTTATAGTTTGCCGCATGTTTGTTCGCTTCAACGGCACGAATAAGTCACACACTCATTCCGGCTATTGATCAATACGTGTAAGTTTTACATAAACTTTATTGGGGGGAAAAAACAAAAATAATGAAAATAAATAAAAGCAACACTATAAAAATTGGTGTTTGTTTAAATCGTGATTGTAGTTATTGTTATGGTTGGTGATGGCGTGAGTGAGTATGTGTGTGTGTGTGTGTGTGCGTATTTTTGTTGTTTCATTTTATTTGAGCTGAAGTTGTGAGTTTGTAACTGTAACCGTTATTTTAAGTGTTGCTGCTTTTGTTGATGGTACTGTTATTTGGAGAGTGTAACTCTTGCATAATAATTGACAGTGATAAATTTTATTGAATTTTTTTGTAATTTTTTTAATAAATTAAAACTATTTGTGTGGAATTTCAAGCCACTGCATTTTTTGAGATTCAATCTTCAATTTGTTTGAGCTGTGAAAAATATTAAACAGAATTCAAAACAAAAGGTATATTTATTTAAAATATTTAATTCCTTGAGGATTTAAAGACACAACAAAAAACGTCAAGCTTGTGGGTAATAAATGAAGGTTTATTTACACATGTACATACACTCAAAAAAGTTACTGTTGGTAATCTGATTTAAAAAATTTCCACTAAGTTAAAATTAAATAAATATATGAGTACGTACTTACATATAAAAAAAATAATTCAGGCACAATTTACTTTTACTCGCGTTAAAACGTTAAATTTTTTGATATTTACAGCCCGTCTACATTAGATATAAATTGTTGTTAAAAGTCGCTGCTAAAACACACCTATGAAAGTCCGATTTTTATACCGTAGGTGATATAATTGTTTATTATTTGAATTTCTTTTTGCAATTTCTTTTAACTCTCAATTAAATTTTCTCTTATTCGTAAACTATTGCTACACTTTTTTTTTCTTCAACAACGCAAAAAGGCAAGCTATCATATTAAAACAACATTTTCTGTTAAGACAGACCTTTTAAAATGGCTGTTAACATGTTAAGACAGCTACAAAACAGCAAAATTTTGCGGCCTACACCTGCTGTTTCTGTTAGTGCTTTCATGTCAGGTGTGGGTCGCACTGCAAGTGATTTTTTCTCTGGCATGTCATAAGCAACAAGCAATGTTGCCGCCCTGTATATGATATACAGGGTGGCCCCGAATAAGTGAGGTTTAAAAATTTAATGGCTTTTCTGCTTAAAGAAGCAGTTTATTTGATTCATAAGAGGAAGTGGCCATGTGCTTGGTGATCAAGGAAAAGTACCGTGTGCTGTGTAAAGCGGCGTTAAATGGGCATGTTTCGATAATGGCAAGGATAATGCACCTCGCGGTAAATATTTTTTACTATACGCCTACTCTACTGCCCGACAAGACTTAATCGT
Organism: Thecocarcelia acutangulata; assembly: GCA_914767995.1. Taxonomy (NCBI): domain Eukaryota; kingdom Metazoa; phylum Arthropoda; class Insecta; order Diptera; family Tachinidae; genus Thecocarcelia; species Thecocarcelia acutangulata. The sequence goes on from OU612095.1 coordinate 93,598,098, forward strand.
GGAAATAGTCCAAATAGAATACCAAAGCACGTGCTCGAGATTTTTTCAGACGCATCTAAATAAGGCTTGGGAGTTGATGGTGGCATCTTCATCACCCAGTATGAGACTATGCAGTGAGTGCAATAACGCAGGCTGCCATAACAGCTATTCGTAGAGTAAGAGCAGATAACTCTGATTTTGGTACTATGGGTAAATTTCCGAATCTGTTCTGATAGCAAATAAATAAATATGTTTGCAGGTATTCATACGACATCCAGATTGTTTGATGAATGCCGTGTGATTCTTAATAAAATAGGATAATTGAATAATGTCAGCACTTGCTTCGATAGCTTTAGCTAACGATGTACCACCTCTACGTAGTAAACTACTCACCAGCGCCCCCCAGTGTGCCTTGCTGAGCTCTCACAACTCGCAACTTTTGCATTAAGTTTGTAACCGTATGAACAAAGCTCGGATCTTCTCATCCCTACTGTATGCGATTTCCCAGACTGGCAATGGAACATAAGGCTTAATGAGTTGGTAGGTCGTAGTCCATTAAGAACATCAGCCTTTAATCCACTCACCCGTCACACTCACTACTGGTTCCTTACATTACAGGCATCTGTTGCAAGACAACAGTACCTTAGGAGGTTGTTAGACCCCGAAATCCGGTATGCACCATAGATATTAGGGAATCGAATTCCCTTCCTGCGATTTAGACTACAACAAAGAACGTTTCAGCCAATCGTGATCAGCGCCGAGATGGTATGCAAGCAGAACCTACCGGAAGCTTTGTTTTCGCTTTGCCAATTAACCCTTGGTTAGTGTTTCGGAAGTCTAACACAACATAAGTCATGCGGCTTCCTACAGTTTTATTAGCTACAACAAACGATAAACTCCTAAACCTCTATGCCCCAGAAAGCCTTGGTGTATACCAAGGCAAAACCCGCTCACCGGAGTGGTTGCTTGGACAGACAGAGGTGAATGGTGACATTACAAAAAAATCATTTTCTGCGTCAAAGCACCCTTTTATCTTAGTAGGTTCGTCAACAAGCAGAATTGCTACACTTTGGCAAATGAGAACTCACGAGTATTTGCTAAAAACCCGATGCATCCACAAACAGTAAAAGTTTAGTGTGGTTTATGGTCTGGCAGGGTCATCAGGCATATTTCTTCGAAAATGAGGTCGGCCAAGCAGTCAGCGTGAATGGTGTTTGCTATTTCGAAATGATAGCGGACTTCTTCTAGCCAGAAATTGAGTATATAAACCGAGATGGTGGCACTTGCCCTACAGGCTCTATTGCGTGAGAACTTCAATGGTCGTAGCTATGCTAATTGGCTGCCACGATCATGTTATTTGACATCGTTGGACTCCTTTCTTTGGTGATAAGATAAAGGATGAAACTATCCAGCACATTAATGAAATTGAGCGTCAATTATGTCTCATTTTCATTTAAAATATGGACCATCGTATAGAGTTATACCACCCTAGCCGTGGCGAGTATTTGATCCAGGGGTGCCCAAAGGTTCCATATGGAAGAGCAAAAACCAATACGTTTAAGGAAAAACTACTTTTATTTAATATTTTTGTTGTTGTAAAACGCAAAACATAATGACAAGAACAAAATTTACACTAATAATCGCTGTCGTCAATGTTTACCAGCAAAGCATGCGAAAGTTTTGCTGCTTTGCTCTTGTGTGTGTACAGTGAAGAGTGACAAAAAATATATAAGATAAAGTAGTTGTACATAGTTGATTTGGTCGATGCTTTGTATTGTCATAAACCTTTTTATCATAATAAAAAAAAAAAAACTTGTCTGAAAACTTTCATTTTATTTAACAGTTACAACCGTGTGTTTTATTAGGACCACCCTTTATAAATATTAATGTATAAATTTTTATTTTTAATTGTAACTTGCTGAAAATCAGCTCGTACTTTTTTAGAACCTAAAAAGTAGTGTAATAAAACACGTGTAAAATGTGTTTTGGGAATTGTAAGCAACATTTAGGAACCATATTTTTTTTTAGCTGTATAGCCTCTAATTTAGCTAAACTGGCTAATATAAACACGATGAGTAATTAAAATAAACATTTCAGATAAACAATTGCTTTCCCATGATCTAAAGCTTAAGCGTAAAAGATATATAATCACTGTAGCCATTTAAACAAAAGTTTTAAGAAATTTTAAGTAATTTTTACTTTTAACTAGTTTTTTGTCGGCTAAAGAGTCGGTCAAAACTCACCATATAGTGGAGTTTAAAAATTTAAAAACATCTTCGTTCGTATGTTTTTGCAGATTTTAATATGTATATAATGGATGTTTTTAGACAAGTACGAAAAATAAAGTCATGTTAATGTTGTCCATTTTAAGTCGAAATTTTTATCATAGGATGAGTTTTGTCCAACCTCTATGCGTGTAATACCATGTTCAGACGGTAACATGAAACACTTGGTTCGCTTCTGAACCACTATTGCGAAACTAGGTGTTCAGACGGTTGTTTTTTGCTTTACACTGATGTTTACATATTTTGTGCAAACGTTTCACTAATTCTTTTTTCAAGTTTTATTTGAATCTTTATGTAAGTATCAAATTTTTACATTTTCAATGTGTTTATTTTGATTTTACACGCATTAATTATCTGTTTTTACTTTGTTTGGATTTTTTTTTGCAGCTAGTTCAGATAAACTAGCGATAATTTATTATCAAATTTGGCGATGACAGTAGTTTTTGCTTGGTTCGCAACAAGATTCAAAATGAACCAAGTTGGTTCGCTCATAAAATTTTGTATGTTGGTTCAATCAAGATTGGGCAGCGAAACACGAATGAGAGCGCGAACCTCGAATATAAGCCTTCGTGTGAACATGCTATAAGATAGATAACACGAATACTTCCTTAAAATGAATCAAGCTCTTTTTATACCAGTTTAAGAGCAGATTTAATCAAATAGATTTGGCTAAGTGTAGCAACTTATTTAGTCTCTTTTATTCAAAACGCTCTCTGCCCATTGCTGTTTTATATAGAACATGCAACATATTCATTTTGTATTGTAAGATTTTTACCTTTTCTGCTTCATGGAATAAAAGTTAATATGTAAAGAAAAGAATATATATTATAAACAATATAAAAATGTTGTAAGAGAGAACACTCGAAAATCATTCGAAATGGATGTCAATTTAATTACTTCGATACGTAGAACTCGATTGGCCCACTGTACCACATGATGATTAATTGATCATAAAAAAAATTTTTCAACAAAACATATGTTGTACACATGCCTTAGACAAATGCCAGCTTAATAATAAATTCCATATGTCTGTGTCTCTATGTCTGGCTGACTGGATAAGAGTACCTGAACATCAGCATGTTCATATGTACCCCTGTGCGGACGTAAATATATACGAGCACATATACATGTGCTTATATGGTTTTATGCTAATTCGTATATAATTTTACACCTTTCTTTGTCATAAACTTAAGAGTTCATGTAACTTTTAATCATGCACAAGTACGTACTTGATTTTTTTAAACACTTTTAAAAGCCAAATAAACATTCCAGGCAAATGGCCACTCCTGTTTAAACAACAGATAAAAAAGTCGGTAAATAAAATAAACAAAAAAAAATATATGTATATGGCACAAAACTACACGTACATATATAGGATTGTACATTAGGGGGGCTCTGTAAAATGAAGGTTTGGTTTTATACATATGTATGTATATTAAAGATGTTTTTTTACTCAACCGGTCATCAATTTCCCGAGTTGAAAGAGCCGCAAAGTAAAACAAGTGCTAACATTAAGTAGTGTTAATTTTGCACCAAACGTTCCTAAACAAGAACGACAAGCGTTTTTTACCTGTCAAAAGCTCTCATGGCCGTACATTTTGTATGGAGCGGCAACGCTTTGCTATTGGAAAATCCGATTTTGACAATACGTTTTACAGTGAAGTAAGTTGCAAAAGAAAACAATTGTAAACAAAACGAAAAATATAAGAAAGTGTAAAAAATAAGCAAATAAAAAATGTGTGTATTTCTTATTAGTAAATGGAGGTAAGAAATTATGTTCAATATGATGTAGTAATTTCCCAACTCTTATAAATACCTCATTTTTAAAATGTTAATTATTTTAAGTATAAATCATCAATAAGCGAACGTTTTGTAGTTATTACATATGTACGATATTTATTTATTTATTAATTTATGCCTGTGGAGATTAACTCCTTACAGGCAGATATGTTAAAAAAATTACAAAAACTACAAAACTTAATAAAAAAAAATATCAAAAATCGCTAATTACTGAAAAAAAAATTTTATAAGGAATAGAAAAATTTGTTAATTACTGGAATTTAATACTAAAATTATACTACGCTTAACAAAATTTAAGTTCATCGAAAAGTCAATCACGTGGTAAAGTTCATTAAAACAACAACATAACCTACGGAAGGGATCTGCATTCGCATAATTCTGACGGTAATAAAGCACTGACAGAGGTTGATATTGACGAAGACTACGCTGGGGAACATCAAAATTTAGTTTGGACACCAGATACTCTGAGCAGATATTGCCTTTAATCAATTTGAACACAAAAATGACATTTAACATTTTCCTGCGACTTGTCAAAGAAGGCAGCTTTATTTGTTGCAGTCTGAACTCATAGGATGGTAAGTTGGCTACAGTGTTCGGGTAGATATTGCGCAGAATGAAAAGAAGGAATTGTTTTTGGATAGACTCAATTCGATCTGTATGTACATTATAAAAAGGGTCCCATATAATCGAGCCATATTCCAGTATTGGCCTGACTAAAGATGTATACAATTGCTTCACAACAGTGGAGTCAGCAAATTCTTTAGACCAGCGCTTTACAAAGCCAAGCACCCCCCTTGCTTTACTTGAGCAAAATACCCAGATCCAGAAATTCTTCAACTGTGTCTAATACATGGCGACCAAGCCTAAAATGCCCATGAGGGTTAGATTTTCTTGAGAAGTGCATATGCTTGCACTTGCTGATATTTAATTTTAAAAGGTTATGCTTAGACCAATTAAAGAAATTGTCCAAATCCAGTTGGAGGCAGTTTTGGTACTAGAGCCCAAATGTTGAAAAAATTTTAACATCGTCTGCATAGATTAGAATATTGGAAAATTTTATGACAGATGGTAGATCATTGATGAACAATATAAAAAGAATTGGTCCTAGATGGCTTCCCAGCGGTACTCCAGAGCTTACAGGTATAGATTTAGATATATAATTATTGAAACGTACACGCTGTTGACGACCAACAAGATATGATTTGAGCCAATTTACAGTAGTTTTAGAGAACCCTAAACCATCAAGTTTTTTAAGTAAAAGAACGTGGTCAACACTGTCGCTTTACTGAAGTCTGTGAAGATAACATCAGTACCCTGAACTTTATAAAAACCGTCATTTATCGTTGAAGTAAGGTGTAATAGATTTGTAGTAGCTTTTTAGTAGTGTATTAACTAACTAGTTGTGAGTTCGAGTCCAACTTCAGTCAAGAAGGATTATTTTTTATTTATAATAACATTTTAGAGCCGTGCTTTCTTCCGTCAATTTTTTTAGAGTTTTATATAGATTTCGTTTTTTACGTTGAGATATTTCAATGTATGAGTACCTACTTAATGCATTTATGAACCGCAATGTTTAGTATTCGTCACTCAAAACACTCAAACGATCAGTTGCCACAAATAATTTCAATTCATGTGAGTTGTAGTGAATATATATGTGAGTGATGACGAATGAGTATTTATTTACATATATATGAACAATATGTACATATGTAGCTTTGTTTCATTTCATTTGCACGGATATTTTAAGCCTGTTTAAAATAAAAACAAAACGTATGCGGACAAATATTATAAAAAAAAAAACTATCTAAAGTGGTGAATGAAAACAACAGCAACAAAAGATTGACAGACGGACTGATATAGAGCAGTTTTACCTTCTGGGTTTTTTCCTTTTAGTGTAAATCCTTTGTTGTTCTCTTGTTTTTTCTCAACAAGTCCGCAATAAATCAATAAATATATGTAACGAATGGTATGTATGTACTAAAAGTCTGCATGATTACGCTCAAAAAGCATTTGCATATATTCTGAGTAAAAAGCGAATTGAATACGAAATGACTCGTATTCTGTTTTAATAAAAACAAATTAATGAACACACAAGCCGAATGAAAACTCGACTCATGGAGAAACATATATAACCACATTCAAATAAAACAAATATACCAAGAAAAACTTTCAAATATATTAGTATTCGAATGAATGGAAGCAGTATTCAAATGTACTCGTATTCATATATAGTTTTCTACTCATATTAGTAATTTGTTTGCTCATTTCTTCTGTTGAAGAATTTGAAAAATAAATGCATATACACATACTAATATACAAGTATGTACATAGGTCAATGGCCATTTATTAAAAAATAACTAAAAAATTAGAAAATTAACACTGCCTGTGTATTTCATATATGTACAGGGTGTCTGCCGTGAAGGTATATATACTTTATTTTGCCGCCATTTTGGTAAATATTAGTCTTGACAGCTCATATTTGGCAGTCATGAAGTAGACACGTGGCAATTTTTTTTATCTATTTATTTAGAATATTAATTTTTTTTAACAATATATATAAAAATTAATTAAAAGAAAAAAAATAATAGCAGCTAAGGGTATCGACTCCTATGCTTAGAATTATCAGTTTTAAAAGATATTTTTAAAATTGTTTTTGGTTAAAAATTTGTAAAGTAATTTGATATTGCAGTCAAAAATATTTTTGAGAAGATCTCTTGGTAAACATTACATTGCCTCATGTTTTAAAAAATTCTCAAGGCTGGCGACAAATGTCAACAGTGAAAATTATCGACGCATGATTACAGAATTCTTTTTGCCATATCTGCAAGCTGACCTATTGTACTCTTTATACGCGTGGTGAGGGCTGACTACACACATAGCCAGAGCTTCGATGAATTTGCTCCGGGAAAATTCCCCAAAAACTGATCAGTCGCTTTGGGGACATACCATGACCACCGACGTCGCCCGATCTAACAACCATGGATTTATTTTATGGACTCTGAACTTGTGGAGGAGTATTACTTAACAACAAATCCATTCATGCAGAGGTTTAGTATACACTATAAGTGCATGCATATAAGTATGTATATATATATATGCTTTTTTTTTTGTACAGGATTTTCATGCACTTGCGTTTTGTTTGTTCACCTTCAACTTTGCTGGGCTAAAAAAATCATAATAATAAAATAAACCGAAATTTATGTATTCTGACATTTCTGTAAGGTTTAAAAGTACTCGTACAAATGTGCCACAACTGATAAAAAGCCATGTCCTTTAACTTGTTGAAAGACATTGATGACTTTTGCTGAACAAAAAATGCACAAATAATGAACCAGCTGTCAACATTTTAAACTTTTATGATACATGTAAAATAAACCATAAATCTTTTCAACATACTAATTTTTATAGTGCAAAATACCAAAATCAATAGTTAAGAGAACCAACCAACCTGCGTTAAAGACATTTTAGCAGAAAATTAAATTTATCTTATTCATAGTTTTTCGTTTTTTATCGTTCTAGCTGCGTTGCCACTAAAGAATGTGATCGTAAAAGCTTAATGATTTTTCTTAAAATAAATTCGCAAAATTGTGCTTTAAAAGCGTTAATGTCCTTGGGTTTTAAAGAAGCAACCAACGTACGTAAACTATTTCAGAGCTTCATTTAGTTTATTTAAGATTATTTTAAACAAACTTAATGCAGCATTAAAAAATGTTGTATCTGCTAAAGTTTTTGCCTGGCAATTCAAGGGCATTGAAGAAGGAGAGATAGTTTGTTGACTCTTCTTAGTTAATATTCTGTAAGTTTTTGTGTCTTTTTATTTAACTGCAAAAAAAAAAGTTTAACAAAAAATTGGTATTTTTTAATTTTGAATTTTAATGATTAGTTTCCTACAAAATTGCCATTAAATGTTTTAGCATTAAAACAGCACTAAAGAGCAGATAAAGACGTTTAACGATACACTTAGCTAATGCATATTACGATTATTTTATAGTTTTTCTTTGTAGGAATAATAAAACACACAAAAAAAAAACTAAACACTAAAACATGATTTGAATTCCTAAATTCATAATATACAATATAATTAAAAGAATTTTACAAAATAGCACAGAGCGGACTTCTTTTTATATCCTAACGATTTGCATAACAATATAATAATTCTAACAGCCAGTTTAACAATCTCGGCAGCGTGCTTGCGTTCGCATATCGCGAACGATATGTCAAAACTCAATGAAAATACATAAGAATATGCGAACGAATAATAGTGAGATAGGCAAACCCAAATTAAGTCGAATGTGAGTGACTAGCTTTCTTTCGCATTCAGTTTCATTCGAAATTGGTAAACTGCCTATAAGTCAACTTCAAATTTGACTATTTTAAAGGAACCCGGCACGTAGAAAAAATAGTAGTCATAACCAGGATATAAAAAATACAAGGTAGTTTTATTCTCTCAATTTTTGTTAACAATCACCATCTGACAAGTATAAGTATTGTGACATTTTCAATAAAATTGTGCTACCGTATTAGTCTATACATTCCCTTGTTTTCAGTTTGGTTTGAAGTTGTGTCTAAAAATATTAATAAAATTGTGACTTCTAACAAAAATAAATAAAAAATTTTAAAATAAAATTCATTCATAAATTTAAAATATGTAAAAATGGCCTGAAAAACATCCCCAGACTAAAATGCTACTGACACCATTGCCTCGTTTCTGTAAGACTGGTGTAAAGTTTCTCGCATCGAAAACTATGAAACATAAAATTCCATCGTTTCTCGACTATCGGGAAAAACAGCGTTTCTGTATATTAAATCGAAAAGAGGCAATACTAGTTACGTCTTTATTGGAATATTTCCATTAAGTAGCTGTCAAAATGCAAAAAGTAAACAAATAAGAAGAAGAATACAGGAAAAATTTATCAAACAAAAAGAAAATTTAAGAAACAAATTTTTATTTAATTGTGTCAATCAAAAACACGTGTACATAAATAAAAACACATTCAAATCATAAATAAATTTCATAAATACTTTCAATAAGGTATAGTTTTGGGGTGATGGGTGCTGACCAATATGACCGGCGAAACATGTTGCGCATTTACAGCCAGAGATTAAGGGCTGCAACCGACCCTTTTTTAGTTCCTGAACCGATGAGGGGAGCTTCCCGCATTCGAGACAGGCTAAAATTAAGATTTTGCCATTAAATTTTTAATTTATCATACTGTATGTATGTACATAAATAATAAGAAATAAAGAAAAACCCAAAAAAATTCATAGTTTTTATATATGTATTTATTATACTATATCTTTCAATTTTCTAAAATAAAAAGAAGAAATGAATAATGAACTACATTCAATATCTGCCGTATTCATAATAAATAATTTACACATAACAAAGGTTTAATTGACAAATTTTGTGTAAAAATATATATGCCAAGTAAACTTTTACTAATTGCAAATTTTTTTTTTATGAATACGACAATATGTGTATAAATATTTAAAAACTTTACCTTTTATACACGTTTTGCATTCATTATGTCAATTATATATTTTTTAAATTTATAACTTCCGCAGCTCTTTTGTTTGTGAACAGTTTTGACAGTTCTAGCGAGAAACTTCTCACAAAATTTTAATACAGAAACAGGTTTACTCACAAGCTTCCAATGAATTACGTCAAAAAAGCTATTTTGACAGATATTTCTCGCTTCTCAAAGATACAGAAACATTTGTGTGAGAAACTCCATTTTTTGTTTCAATTCGCATAGTTTCTCAGTCAATTCCTTTGTTTCTTGTGAGAAATTTCTCGATGCGAGTAGTACAGAAACGACGCACATGTTTCAATGTGCCATGGATTAAGACGTTCGCTTTTCAGTCATCTAACCAGTCTTAATATATCGGAACCTTTTAAATTAAATTTGGACTCATCGGAGGATAGTATGGAATTCCTTTGTGTCGTGATCAAATTAATGTGGTCCCTTGCAAATTCCAAACTGGCTAGTTTATTTTTCCGTTCTATGAAGATCTTTTTTACACTATTGTATGGTATGCTTTTAGTCCGCCTTCTGCAGCCTGCCTTTGAATCCTTCTGGGGGTAACATTTTATGACAATTGTGTGGCGAAAGTTCTTGACGACACGAATTCGTTTAAATGCTGTCGTAAAGTTTACTGGTATGCAGAAGTCCGTGCTTTTAGTTTTTGGGACCAAATTGGACCCAAGTCTGTTAAACGTAACCTAACATGGGTTTCAAAACGACCACAGATACCTACTTACATCTGCTTATTATTTCGAGCTTTTTCTAATATGAACAATGCACTACACATTTCAGAAAAAATCCATTCTAGTAGTAAATTCCCTTATTCAACTGTGTGGCAACGCCTTTTTATATTTCTCTCTAAAAATAAACTTCAAAAATCCTTATTACAAATAATAAAAAGAGAATGAAACTACCTTGTATTTTTTATATCATGGTCATAACAATATTAATAAGTATATGTACCAGATTTTAATATTTTGTATACCAATATTAATAAGTATGTATACCTTTATGGTTTGAATGTTCAATAACTTTGTTAAGAAGACTTGGGGAATTTAACATGGAACACTACTCAACAGAATAGCGATTAAAAATTATTGAATTTTATTTTGAAATTCAAAAGTAGATTCAAACTATAAAGGTAGTTCCGCGCCACCCAGTAATTGTTACTGGTAACGCCATTGATATGACTCAACATAGTTTTATAAAAGACCGCTTAAAATAACTAACTCATATTATTGACATATAGCGTCAATTAAAGTTGCTATATTATCGGCTATACAATATTATTATACTAACGATATTATTATACTTTTATTCAATTTATTTATTTATTTTATTTTTAATATGTGTAATTGTTCGAGCTTAAGGTCTTTTTTGGAATTTTTAGTTTTTGTGGTTTTTAATTATCTGGCAATATTTCGCTTCCCTTTGGATAGCTTCTTCAGGCCAAATAATATTTATTTAATTTCAATTTGTAGAATATTTTTGAAGAATTATTTCCAAAAAAAAAAAAAAAAATATTTTTCAAAAATATTCTACAAATTGAAATTAAATAAATATTATTTGGCCTGAAGAAGCTATCCAAAGGGAAGCGAAATATTGCCAGATAATTAAAAACCAAAAAGAATAAAAATTCCAAAAAAGACCTTAAGCTCGAACAATTACACATATTAAGAAAAGAAAAAAAAACGGTCGAAATAAAGAAATAATAAGCATATTTTTTTTTTTTTTTTTTTTTTGTATTGGATATGACATATGTAGGACATCCCCGAAAAGGAAAATATGTCATGAGTAAGAGGAAAGAGGAAGAAGTGTTTGTGGACATTTGCCTTGAACTTACTAACGTTATATTACACAGCAAACAGGTTTGCAGACAACTTATTCAGACGAATCGTACGGCTATAAAACGAGTTCTCTCTATAATGCATTCAATGCAATTCCCTGAGCAATCGACCACAAATAGGACAGCTGCGGACAGTGAACGGTTATACCCGTTCACTATATATAGTTTTTGGAAAAATGCAAAATCTATTATAATAACAACAGAACAGAGCAACGCATCCTACACTGCGGTGATGTTTCAGTAAGTCAATACTCTACTGTCACCGATTAGCTACCTCACTCTCTCTTGCACTCGTTCGATTAACCCAAAAATGAGAGTTGTATTCCATTCGCGGTGGAATATAAATAGTAAGGAGATCGTATGGAGTGAAGTACATCTTACGCCGTTTTAAAACGCTGAAACACTTGAATGCTTCTTTAGAGATATGAAAAATTTGTTCAGTTCAGCGAACATTACACTATATATTCATTTCAAGAACATCAAGACCATCCGAATCCTCACTATTTATAGCATTCATGAGTATAGATGAAACGGTCGGGTGTTTAAACAACACTGGGTATTACAAGCATTGAATGCGACTCTGTGTTTACGACCCCATTCGACGATTAATAACTCAGATTAACTCAGTGAGCCATTTATATTTTGTCTCTTATCACCGACCTCGGAGAGGCTGGACCTATAACTTAATGAGTACGAATGGCAAATGCTACTCCTAGAGTGGATAGGGTTGGAAATTTACAAAAGACCATTGAGAAAAATAAGAAATAGGGTAGGAGAAAGAACCGAGCCTGGCGGTACCCCTGAATTAACTTTGAACTCGTTTGCTGAGACCCTATCTATAACAACTCGTATAGTGCGGTCTGTGAAAAAGCTCGGTATGAACCGAGAAAAATCATCACCGACACCAAAAGCGCTAAGTTTTGCCAGTAGTGTACCATGCTACATATTATCAAATGCCTTGGAAACATCTGGAGCTCTCACTTTACTATCACCGAAATGATGGACTGAGTGGCACCATTTCTCCGAAAAGCCAAAATATGGCTGGTAGAGCGACCCCTTCAAACTTCATATTGGCGGTCACAAAATAATTTGTGAAACTCCAGATACCTCACAATCATACTTTACATTACTTTTAAATGCGAGGTGCAAATTTGAATTGGCCAGTAATTCAGGATTAATTACTTCACCGTTTTTTGGAATTAGTGTTACATTAGCAAGTGAACTCGCCAACATTATTTCAAGTATGCGTACGCTGAAAAGCCGTGCTTAAACGCAGGAAGGGAGTGTTAGTATCCTTGATAATTGTTTGGCGTGACTTTTTTCGGGGATTAATAACCTCCCGAGGATCTGTTGCCTTTAGAACAGATACCTGTATTGTGAGGAACCAGTGGTGATGGTAAGTTGGTTTAAGGGCTGATGCTCTTAGTGGGCTTCAGCCTACCAAATTATTAAGCCTTGTCTTCCATTGATTGAGGGAAATTGCATACAGGAGGGATTAGAAGGCCCGAACTCCTCAACAAGAAGTTGCAAACATATGGTCGCAAACATATGGCAAAAATTACTACCTGTGTGAGCCTAGTCAGCCACACGGGGGCGCTGGTGATTTCGTGAATAATTCACTCGTGGAACTGGTCCACCATCAGATTAGGCCGTAAAGGCAAGTGCTGATGTAAATCTTTTCCACAGTTGTCGCGATAAATATAAGTTCTTAAGAATGTAAGGAATAATGTATAACAGTGGCAGATTTGATCAATTACTTCCGATATGTAATTTTTTAGTATTTTCGAAATTGTCTGCCATAATGTTAACCGCGCAATAAAGGTCTGCCATTGTTATTTTTCGAGAGTAATGATAATATATTTTTATATATCAAAGTAGCAGACTTGGTCAAATGGGTTTAAAATTCATCAAAAATTGATACCTACTTAACCAGAGCGCCCGTCGCATCCGCCACTTTGTTTTGGTTTTGTGAGTCCCCAACTCACTTATGGTAGGTATAAGGGTCTCTACAGACTTAAGCTTTGGTCTGGTCATATACCCATGTGTTCTTAGACTAAATTGGTATATCTTACTCATAGGAAAATAAATAAGTTTATGACTTTAACTAAACAAAACTTTAACTAACAAAATGATAATATAAGTAATACTCGTATGTGCTAATCTGGTGACCAAAATGAAGTTGGCGTAATTCTTGGTATTTTATTAAAATGTACTATAAAAATTTATTTTGGTATTATAAATCAATATTACGGGCTTTATTCAATTAATAATAAAACAAATTATGAACAACAATAAACATTTTATTGTTAATGGCTTAAGTTCGTCAGAAATTTATCCGAAATCTAATTCTTGAGGGGGTGTGCTAATCTAACGCGCAGTGTACCCGTATATATATATATATATATATATTAATTTATTTTTATTTTTTTACTAAATGTGCTTAATAATAATTTTTTTTCTGAATAAATTGAATGGAGAAATGTTGCTTAAAATGTCATCATTTGATTTTAAGCAAAAGAAGACCTTCCGCTTGTTCAGTACACACATATTTAGAAATATGTTGACATTAATTATTGTTTTATTTTTATTTTAAAGTTTTATCTAAATTATAATACAAAACTGTAAAACACGTTCAATAAACGATTAATACTCGTTTGTTATAAGAAGAAAAAAAAAAATAAATAAAAGGAAAAGCAGCACAAAAATGAGGCGAAAAAAACCCAAAATTAAATAACGATTTGATCATCGTCATTAAATTAGATCAAGGTTAGATCGGCAGTAAAATCAGCTTGGAATTTAAATACACATTAGGAATGCAAAGACATTAAACAAAATATTTCCTAAATAAATTGGATATTAAATTAAGGCCTCTGATATGAATACGACTAATTTTTGCTGATAATAATTAAGTTTTAACGTTTTTGAAAAAATACATATTAATTAGTAAGTTTGAAGTATAATCTTTATCTCACTTTTAATAGAAAAATAAACGTTATTAATTTAACGGAAAACAAATTGAAAAAAACTTGTTTAAAAAGTTTATGCTGTAACAGACTATATATAGGTTGGCTGATGAATGCTGCTAGGAAAAAAAACGTAATAACTTATTTTCTGTGTAAATAACCTGTTCCACTTTTATTGTATATTATAGATTGATCTTTAAGTTTAACTAAAATTGGAAGTTTTTTTCCGAATTTTATTTGACATTTCTCTATTTCAGACTTTTCAATTTGAACCATGGAGAGATGCACAATCCAACAACGTGTTAAAGTTATCCAGACTTATTATGAAAATGATGATCAATTTTCGAAGAAAATCATCTTCAGTGATGAGGCACATTTTCACCTCAGTGGATTCGTCAATAAACAGAATGCCGCATTTGGGCGAATGAGAATCCAAGAGTGACTGTCGAAAAACCAATGCACCCACAAAGAGTGACTGTTTGGTGCGGTTTATGTGCTGGCGGTATCATCGGGCATCATTTTTTCCAAAATGAGGCCGGTCAGGCAGTTACTGTGAATGGTGTTCGCTATCGTGAGATGATAGCGAACTTTTTATGGCCCGCTTTGGAAGATATGGATGTAGACGATATGTGGTTTCAGCAAGACGGTGCCACTTGCCACACAGCTAACGAAACAATTGCTCTTTTGCGCAACAAATTCAATGGCGGTGTTATCTCACGTAATGGCGATGTCAATTGGCCGCCAAGATCATGTGATTTGACACCGTTTGACTTTTTTCTTTGGGGTTATTTGAAAGAAAAGGTGTACGTCGATAAGCCAGCAACAATTCAACAGCTAAAGGATGAGATAATTCGGCACATTAACGGCATAGAACCTCCATTATGCCTCAGGGTCATCGAAAATTTGGACCATCGGATGGAGGTGTGCTGCCGTAGTCGCGGCGCCCATTTGCCCGATATTTTGTTCCATACATAATTGAGTAATACCAATATATCATAATAAAATAAAATTACAATAATTTCCTAAATAGTTTGTGTTTTATTCAAAATCAACATCGGCCCTTGAAATTTAACCACCCTTTATAAAGGTTCAAACTTAACTAAAATATAGAAACAGTTTTTGTTTGAATTATATAGCGTTGCCAGTACATTGCAAAGTTATGGGTAGTGAATTCCACAGCCATATGGCCACTCGGATATTAATGTTCGATGTCTGAATTGTATAATATCTTTTCCTCTGTTAGAACGTGCAAACTGAAGGCGTTCAAATAAGTAAATAGGCTCGTTTTTTTTATAAATAATTTTGTGCAGTAAGATTAATGATCTTATCTTTAGCAAATCGAGAATATCAACTCCATATAAAGATTTAGAGTATTGTGATGTTCCTTGATATCTCTTAATATTATAAATATATCGAGGATTTGGAAAAAACGCTGGCATATGTGTATTATATCTGAAGGGGATTACTTTGAAGAGGACAAGATAGTTATTGATGAATAAATAAATATTTTTGGAAAAAATTTAAAATAACGATTATTTGTTAAACCCGTATAAAACTTTACTTTATTTTGTGGAAACAAATAAAATTAATGGTTAAATTTACTTTATCAAATATTCGCTCAGTATGACCAAACTTTTAGAGTATTTTGAAATTATGTAGCCAAATATTTTATAAAAAATACTTTATAATTGTCTTTCTTTTGACATTAAATAATTTACATATTTGTAAAAAAATTTAATTCCTTTTTTTTTTTTTTTTGTTTAAGTGCCAATAGCTACCAATAAAAAAATGTTTAATAATTAGCTAAATGCCTCTTTTAACAATCAACGCTAATTAATTTAATTGTTCAGACACTGCCTGCCTGCAAACAAATCCATAAACATAAAAGCATTCAAAACAGTCAATATACAAAAAATAATAATAAAATCTCTTTAAAACTTCAAACTAATTTAAATAATATTTTTAAAGAGTTTTTTTTCTAAGCAAGTGTAAATAAAATATTTATTTATTATTTACCACACGGGCCACACACACACACACACACACACACGCATTGTTGTTGTGTTTAATCGGTAAAACCGCTAAAACATTTATTAAAATATTTAACTCATTTGTTGCTGCTATAAACTATAACAAACATCTCTAAATAAATGGATTATGAAAATTAGAAAAAAAATTGTTAACTGATCCAAATAATATGTTAACAAATCTTAAACCACAAAATCACACGCACCCTCAAACACATTTATAAACGTACTCGTACTCGTATATGTGCGTTTGTAAGTTGTTCATGCAACATGTACTGGGGAGCTCAGAAAACATGTTTTTGTATTTACAACCAGGTTCATGTAACACTCGTCGTGTGAATGTGCAAGGAGATTTGTTTGTTTGTTTAAAATTCAATTATTGTAGTTTTCTTTGAAAAGGGTAAAAAAGATACATACCCACTACATATTTATGAAAATGCTCACCATGAAAAATTGTTAAATATCAGAAAAACTCCAAAAACTCAAAGTACTCGTTAAACTGATAAGAGTATAAACTTTACACTATAAAGTATGTAACATGCAATGAGTTGTTTTTTTTTTTTTTTTCTTCTATAAATGAAGTTTTATTTTGCTGCCACAGAAGTTCATACTTACATACACATGTGTATATACTTATACATATGTATAACGGTAACGGTATATAAAAACTAATTGGGAAAATAATGTGTTGCCTACAAGCAAGTACATTATTGACGAACGGCAGGCAGCATTTATGAGCTTTTATGTTGCTTGTATCAGAGGTTCTCAAAAGGTTCCAAAATTAATAAAGAATAGATCAGTTTTGGGGTGAGGACCTTTTTAAAATATATATTTTGCTCCTATATCTTTTTTTTTTTTTTAGCTTGGACCAGTACTCAGGGGATGACCCCTACATATGCAGTGCATTGTACCAGAACTAGGAAAATAGGTTATGAGGAGGGGGAAAGAGGGAGTAGTGTTTGTGAACATTTGACTTGAACTTTCTAACTTTATAACAGACAGGAAACACGTCTGCAGGCAACTTATTCCATAGACGAAGCGTACGGCTGAAAAACGAATTCTCTCTGTAATGCGTAGTGCGATTTCCCGGGCAATCGACCACAAATGGATGAGCTCTAGACGATGAGCGCGTGCTACGTAAAAATGTGCGAGTTTCGGGAACAAGATCCCTAATCTCGTCAGAGCAAAATCCATTGTATAGAGTTGGATACCCTACTGTCACCGATAAGCTTCTTCGCCCTCTCCTGCACACGGTCGAGTAACCCCAAAATAGACTTTGAGGCACCGGCCCAAACATGAGAGTTGTATTCCATTTTTGGTCGGATGTAGGTGGTATAAATAGTAAGGAGGTCGGATGGAGTGAAGTACATCTTACACCGTTTCAAAAAACCGAGGCACTTGAATGCTTCTTTAGAGACATGAAAAATGTGTTCTGTCCAGCGAACGTCACACTTTATCTTCATTCCAAGAACATCAAGAGCATCCGATTCCTCAATATTTATACCATCCATGAGTACAGATGAAGCAGCATTTGCGGTCGTTTGCTTGTGTGTTAATAAGCAACATTGGGTCTTACGAGCGTTGAAGGCGACTCTGTTTTTTCGACCCCATTCAGAGATTAATAGAAGGTCACTATTCAGTGAATCATTCATATTTAGCCTCTTGGCAGCGATCTCTGATAGGCTGGGTCTATAGCTAAAAGAGTACGAGTGGCAAATGCTGCTGTCATCTGCGAAAGAGTGGATAGGGTTGGAAGTTTGGTAGAGAAGATCATTTAGAAAAATAAGGAATAGAGTAGGAGAAAGAACGGAGCCTTGCGGAACCCCTGAATTAATCTTGAACTCGTTTGATGAGACCCCATCTATAACAACTCGTATAGTGCGGTCTCTGAGAAAACTCGATATAAACCGAGAGAAGTCATCACCGACACCAAAAGCAGTAAGTTTTGCCAGTAGTGCACCATGCCACATTCTGTCAAACGCTTTTGAAATATCCAGAGCCACCACCCTACTTTCACCGAAATGATGGATTGAGTGGCACCATTTCTCTGAAAGATATGCCATGATTTTTTATGAAAGATTGGGTTTTTGGCACTTTTCCGATATCGGTCCATATATATCTGAGCATATTTAGTTTAAATGTATAATATGATATATATTTACGAGTTTATCGTGAAGGGTAGTCTAGATTCGGCTCAGCCGTATATACTACACTCTTAGTTTAATTTAGGTTTAACAGGCTGCCAGCTATTGAAAAGCCAGCCCGCTTGGATTCGATTTGGTCGCATTGTGTTGCCACGGTGTGATACGTATCTCAGCAGATCTACATATCACTGGTTTAGAAGCAACTCAAGGATCGGATAAAGGAAACCAATTCATTTATATCACATTCCGATACCTCCGCTAAATTGTGCAGCATCGGTTTGCCTAGATACAAAGCCCTTACGTAGGACAGAGCTGGACATCGGCAAGGAAGTGCTCAACACTATATATTTCCTCCTCGTCACTGCAACTTCTACAGAAGTCATTCAATGGAAGATTTAACTTCGTTTCCTGCAACCCTATGTGACAATAACCCGTCAAGATTGTCACAGCAGAGTGCAGACCCCTAAGGATAATAGTGCTCTCCTGTTGTCATATCTGGGTCATGTCAGCCTTGACACTCGGCAGGTGACCTCACTAGACCATCGCTTTCTGCGGTCTCAAAAAATTGGCGCTGGACATGTTTTTTGCAGCTGCTAAGCGGGATTTCAACGATCCCGTTTATACGAGTATCTCTGTGTTGCAGCAAAAACACAAGCCTTTGTCAGCCCGTCCACTACAGGATTTGCACTCGTACCCAGAAAAGCTCCAGGTTCGAATGTCTCGCTAACTCGTTCCAAGATATTTGGCATTCACGAACCAACCTGAACTTCGTATAGACCCCAGCTAGTGCATACAGTGCGCCCTTACTATCAGTACAATTTCAGTATCCTCCCCGTATATCCTGTAGTACCTTAACCAGTTAGCGATTTCGGTCTGCGCTACACTATATTTATTTTGCAGCCCGACCGCAACCTCCTCTCATACAGGGGAATAAAAATAGCGCCAACGCCTCCCGAGTCCGATTTGAATCCCTCTGCAACGATTTCCCTTACTTGAATATTTGCAAATAATTCGTTCAGCTCAAGGTCCTTTTTGTTTTGTTTTTTTTTTTAATGTTTAATGTATTTTTCAATATTTCAATTCAAATTTTGTATTGAATTTACACACAAAAAATCAAATTTTCCTGATGAAGTCTTCCAAAGGAAGACGAAATATTGAAAAATACATTAAACATTAAAAAAAACAAAAAGGGCCTTGAGCTGAACGATTTATTTGCAAATATTGAATTAAATAAAGGTCAAAGCAAATAGGATCAAGAATTTCCCTTACTTGTTTTTTTTATACCCTTCACAAAAATGAAAAGGGTATATATAAGATTGTGATTCCGATTGAAATTTCCGGAATTTTCACTTCCGACGCTATAAAGTATATATATGCTGAATCAGAATTGATAAAAAAATGTCGATTAAGCGATGTCCTTCTGTCCGCCCTTGAAATACAGTTTCTGAGAAACCCATTCGAATTAGAAACTTTTTTCTTTCACCATTCTATTACTCCATCGATTTGTGGGTTTGCTATTGAAATTCAGTAAAATCGGTTCACATATAGCTGAGTTACTCGTATATCCGAAATTTCGAAAAAAAAAACATTTTTTTTTTGCCATTTGTAGGGAAATTTTTGAAAAAAAATTGTTTGTTTTGCTTCAAACTTGGCACAATTATTTGCATGCGATTAAAAGGCAAAAAATCAATTATAAAATAATACCACTCAAATAATTTGCATCAATAAATGTAGTTCGCAAATTTCAAACAACCGTTTCGGAACCGCAGTTTTTGCTTAAGAAAGTCACTCAACCATGTAATATTAAGTTATGAGTTTTATTATGAACGAATACTAAGCACACATTTGTATATTGCAACAAACGTTTGTTGGCATGAATGTGGTTATGTATGTACAATATGTATGTATGTATGTACATGTGCGAGTATGTTGGTCTGAAAAGCAGCAAAACCACTAACATAAAGCATGACACTTTTAACATTCAACAAACATTTTCCTGTAATTTGTACTCCAAACGTGTTGTAGACGAAAACAAACGGGCGCGTGCGCAGTAACCAAATTAATTGTTAACCAAAAAATATTATTTAATCAAAACGTTAGCAACAATAAAAACAAAAGCCATAAATTTTTTCTAGAAAAAAATTTTTTGAAATACAAACTAGAAATTACAATTTTTAGGTGATTTAAAAAGAAAAAAAAAAAATTATTTTTTTTTCTTAAAAAAAGTTATTGAATTGCTGCAATATTTAAATGTGTGTTTCTTTATAAGATTTAACAAGTTATTAGTTAAGAAGCAAACGAAAATGTACAAGTTGATCTGCATTCCATTGAAAGATCATTGAGTTTGAGCGAATTATTAGCCAATCCAACAAAAGTGGCTTGATCAGTTCGATCGGCAAGACCATTCGTTAAAATCAAAAGTTTTCTATGTGAGTGTAAAAAACGAAGAGTTAAAAAAAAAAAACTTTCATAATCATATTCTGCAAACGACCAGTTCCAGGCGGGATATTGGTCACATTAAACGATCTTGTCTTCAAATATGAGTCCCTTAAAAAATTAAAAATCTTTTAACCTAAAATTTTAAAACAAAAAAACAAATACTTTAAAAATTTAAAAGCGCTTAAAATTAAGCTGGTATTGGTGGTCTTTAAACTGGTGGCAACAGTGTGAAGCTTAAGAGGTTTTGAGTGCATGGGTGTGTGTGTGTATGTACTTGAGATTGATTAAGTGTTAACGTGGTGTTGGTGAGTGTAACGTGTAACGGCGTGTTTGTCGTGATCTCGTCGATTGTGGTTTGTGGTATTTGCGGTGGTTGGTTATTCGTCGTTAACGGATGCAGTGTTTTGTTTCTTACGTTTCATTTTCGTACTTTACCAAGTATTGTTTTTTCTTCTGTTTGGTTTTAATCGGTTTTCGATATTTAAAAAGCTCATCATTTTGCCATTTCTCGTTCGGCTGGCAAAGAAATCGAAAGTGACTTGCCAAGCAAGCGCAACCCTCGACGTCGCGTTATTACCGTTTTAAGTGCAAAAAAAAAAAAATCATTTAAATAACATTTTTTTTTCAATTGTGAGAAAATCTAATGAATGGCTGTTAAATATTTGATTTGAAAAACATTTATCATTAATTGTTGGCCATTGTTTTCAAAGTGAAAGTAATTTTATAAATAAATTAAAATACTTAAAAAAAAAAAATTACATAACAAATAAAGAATAGCAGAGAACATCATAGAAATATAAACAAAATGTTTTTAAAAGTGTAAGTGTAAATATATTTTTGTTTAATTTATGTAACTACCAAATAAATAAAAATAAATAAAAGTGAAAAATATGAACTTTAATCGCACAAGCCAAATGGTAGCCAGTGACTTTATTTTCACATTCTTTGCTCAAAAAAATATGTTTTATATATCTCAAAATTAAAGAGAACATTAATTCGTTTCAAAGGACCTCAAACTTCTTAAAGAAGAGTAATATTTATGATATATATTTTTATATATTACTCGAAATAAACAGACCACTTTGTCTCACTGAAAAATTAACTCTCACGCACTGCCAAAAATTTTTTTAATTGTTTCTAGTTTAATATAAAAATAAAAATTTGCTCGCAAAATTGCTCTTGGTGTATATTTATTGCAAACTTAAGTGTTAGGAAATTTTGTTGTTCAAATATAAAATATATAAAAACTGTTGAAAAGCACATACAGTCTGTCAACAACGAGTTTGCACAATGACAACAAGCACGGTTTGGTTAAATTTCTTATTAATTGTATTAAATTTTTAATACACAAAAAAATTGTTATGCACATATTTCTTAAATTTAAAAGTGAAAAATATGAATTTTAATCGAACAAGCCAAATGGTAGCCAGTGACTTAATTTTCTCATTTTTTGCTCAAAAAAATATATTATTAATCTCAAAATTATAGAGAACATTAATTCGTTTTAAAGGACCTCAAACTTCTTAAAGAAGAGTAATATTTATGACATATATTTTTATATATTACTCGAAACAAACAGACCAGTTTGTCTCACTGGAAAATTAACTCTCACGCACTGCCAAAAATTTTTTATATTTGTTTCTAGTCTAATATAAAAATAATAAAAATTTGTACGCAAAATTGTTCTTGGTGTATATTTATTGCAAACTTAAGTGTTAGGAAATTTTGTTGTTCAAATATAAAATACATAAATACTGCTGAAAAACACATACAGTCTGTCAACAACGTGTTTGCACAATGACAACAAATTACATTTTTTATTAATTGCATTAAATTTTTAATACACAAAAAAATTGTTATGCACATATTTCTTAAATTTTTATGTATTTAAAAATATCGTGTCAAAAGAAAATATTTAATATGTTTAAAACAAAAAATAAATACAACGAAACAAATTTTTACTTTGGTTCACACGGGTCAATAAACTCTTTGCATAAAAATTTCCTTGCAGTTTTGGTATCAGTGGACAAGTTTTAAATTTAGTAAGAAAAAATTTAATTTTTGTTATGGAAACCTTTAACATCTTACACACATTTTAAATTATTTTTCATTGATCCTATCAACTCCTTTAGATATTAATTCGTTGGTATTGCGATGTTAAGTGATGCCATATTTGTTGGCTGGCATTTAGCCACCTGTTTTTTTTTCAAAAACATCCATAAATTCACTGTAGGATTTAGAGCAGGTGTATCGAGTCGAGACCACAGTTATATAACGGCCACATTCTTACCATATGTGACTTATATTTTGATCCTTGGCTTGAGTAAATTTAAAATTTGTTTTGCTGCCCCTTATAAATCCGAATTTCTTTGTACTTCTTGTTAAATGGGTCCGCAAAATGGCCAAACATTGATGCGTATGCATTGTTGAGTTTTTATAAGCAATGTCACTCTGTCCTTGAATTGAGATGTAGCCGCAAATCATTATAGACATTTTTCAAAATTTTACGTTTGGGATGATGTTTTGCTGCTTCAGAGATGTTAGAGGCTTACGCCACACTCTAGAAGGTCTATCGTTGTAGTGCAACATCATTTTTGTTTTATCACAAAATATTACATCGTCCCAATACTGTGAAAGGCTGTGAAACGTTACGAATAGCGAAAGACAAGCGTTTTGTTAAACTTGCCACTGACAGAAGTGGTTTTTTTTTCTTGCTGCTCTTGATGAGGATTTATTTTTTATTATGCTCTGACGCACTCTCTTGTAGCAAATAACAATAACAGTCTCTTCCGCTGGCTCTGTCGCTAGCTCTCGTATAGAGATTTTTGGATTTTGAGCCAGTTTTCTTAACACTTGCTGGTTTTAATTCCAGCCTATTATCTTTTTTTTGGCTTGATTTATGACATTGTTAACTGTTCTCCGCGAAACTGAGAACATTTCCGACAACTCGCTCGCATGCCTTTCTAGCTGGCGATTATAACAAATCAATTGAAGCATATTATACGACAATTTCTTTTCTAGCTTTTTCAAAACTTCAAATGTTGTAATTTTATGATGTGTGCAAATTAATTTAAAAATTCAGAGTCATAAACGCTGTGTGCAAATTCTGACAGCAAATTTAATTAGAATTAATATTAGAAGCTAAGTAAAAGAGTTACTTAACATAAGAGAATAACACATTTTTGTGCAATGAGTTTATTAGCAGTGTAAAAAGTGTTTTTTCGACACAAGCTCTTTAAATATGTAAATATTAATTTATCAGACACATGCATAAAAAATTTTTTCTACAATAAAAAATGTTTTGCATTTACTAAGAATTTTAACTAAACCGTGTTTGTTTTCAATATGCAAACTTCTTGTTGACAGACTGTATACAGGATGTCCCAGATTTCAAAGACGAGCCGGAACAACAATCACAAGATGTATTTAGTTTACAAAAGTTTGTCCGAAGGACTGAAAAGTTTCAATTGTTGAGGTAGTAGTCGACAGGTTGTAAAATTTAAGAACTTTATTTTGTTTTTTGTTTTTTTTTTTTTTTTTTGTACTTTTAAATCGTTGTTTAAACACACTACCGTATTATTTGTTATATCCGCCTTATACACTGTCCCACTAGGAGGTATTATTTAGGTTTCTGACAAGTCTTAATACAAAGTGTAATAGTCTGATATGCCCTCAGCTGAGTTTAACTTTGGTTTTCTATTACCATTCATCCCAGCTGATCGTTACATGTATTCATTCTTTACTTTTGTTTGTCAAGTAAAACTGTTTTACTTTCACATCTAAGTTTTTAACAACTCATTTAAGCCGGAGCAAAATCTAGTAGATAGATTTGAATTAAGTCTTCAACAAAATCATAAGCACGTCTGCTTTTTTGACATCCTGCAAGATATAATTTTCGTATAATATATTTTTCCAAAGGGCGTGACAGCCAAAATTATATCATAGTGAGATATCTCGTTAAAATAATATTTTCAAGTACTCACAAAATCTATCTTCTAGAAATACCCAAGCCCTATGCGCTTGGTGCTCATATGTTTTTGTAAAAGCACTTAGCTATAGGTTGCACGCTTTAATATACACATGTGTGCGTACACACAAGTGCAAAGCCACAACACTTTCGCATACTTCGCTTACTAAATAAAATTAGTTTTTCCTTAAATGTATTGGAGTTTGCTCTTCCATATAGAACTTTTGGGCACCCCTGTTGTAGGGCATTCATACCAAAGCAAAATCTAGTAGATTTGAAAAAAATCTTGACCAAAATCTTAAGCGTTTACATTTCCGTTCTTTGATATCTTCGGCAGCAGCAACTATATCACAGTATAAAGCGGAGGGAGAGATTGTGCGTGCACATGAACCTTGATGAGACGGAAGTTTGACAGCTGTCCTATTTACATACGTACTAAGTGAAAATTTGTCTTTTCCAGACTTTCAGGTGTTATACTAAGTTTACACCAACTCAAAATCTAGCTGATTTGAATTAAAATCTACAACGAAATCTATATCATTGCATTACTGTGTTTTGACATCTAGCAAAATTTCATTTTCACAACAATAATTTATGCAAGCGGTTTGACAAAACTATGTTATCAGAAACTGAATATAATACGTTAAAGTGTATATTATTTTTGACCGGAGACTGAATACACCACATTCAAGTTTATACTTTTGCTGACCAGAGACCACCTTAAAGTGTATATTTTTGTTGCAGCGTAGTATTTTTTAGTACTTTTTGAACGAAATCACAGTTGCGTCGCTTGGTACTGAATAGATTTCAGTAGATTTTGTCGAAATCGACTCATAAAATAGATTTCATTTTGTATGGGAAATCTTCTAAAAATCTACTGGACTTGGCTTGAAATCTCGAATGAGCCGATTTCGCTTTGGTGTAAATAGACTACAGCAAATTTCATAAATTTTAATAATATCAACTAGCCGAATTTAACTTTTGTTTAGTCTGGTTATATTTTAATATAACAATTTTTCCGACATTTAGTGATGAAACAATACCACTAGGGTATCGATACTTATACTCGATACGGTATCGATTGGAAAGTATCGATACCTACTCGGTATTGAAGAGAAAGCATCGATACATACTTGTATCAGTCGATTTCCTCAAATGATTAGTGGCAGGGAAGAACACATGGAGCCAAAAATCAAAACCTTCGTTATGAGCATGATCTACTGGCTGAAATTGAATTAGGATCCTCCAAACGAATACCTTTAAAACGCAGGAATTCTATCATAACAATTCTTCTGTTACATTCACCCAATGTTTTTCTTGTAACTGTCTGACACATTCAATGGAGGAAGGAATACATTGAACATAGCTTTGGAGCTTCGAAAAAGTCACATAATTTGAATGGTTTTAGTAAGTGGACTATTTATTTTAATATCTCGAGATCGTGACCGCAATCTTACCGTCAATTTAATGAAATACAAGCATATACCCGATTTTGGTAGTCCCATTTGCATGCATGGGTAGCAAATAAAATTATGGTAAAAATGGTGACCAACTCAATTTTTTGCCTGTCAATAAGAAAATAATATATCTGACCGATACGAGTGTTTTTGACCGATATACACTTGGTAATCGGTAGTAAAGCATCGATACCAAAAGTACTTGGTATCGAGGGAAAAGTATAGAGTATTTACTTGTAATGGGTGATTTTATAAGAACTATCGGAAATTTAAAAAAAAACACATAAAATTCAGAAAAATGCATGAAATATTTATTTGGATCGATAGTTGGGTCGATATAGTTTAATGTTTGAAGATTATTTCATGCAAGTGTTGGCCGCGGCTGAGCCTCAAATGGTCCATCCGCTTAGCCCAATTTCGGCATACTCTTTCCAACATTTCAGCCGGTATCTCACAAATAATGTTGGCAATGTTGGCTTGCAGTGCGTCAATCGAAGCGGGCTTATCGCTATAGACATTAGCCTTAACATAGCCCCACAAAAAATAGTCTAGAGGCGTTAAATCGCACGATCTGGGCGGCCAATTGACTGGTCCCAAGCGTGAAATAAACTGTTCACCGAACTCGCCTCTCAATTGGTCCATTGTTTCGCGTGCTGTGCGGCATGTGGCACCGTCTTGTTGAAACCACATGTCATGCAAGTCAAGCTCTTCCATTTTGGACAAAAAAAAGTTTGTTATCATCGCACGGTAGCGCTCACCATTCACAGTAACGTTGTGATTCGCATCATCTTTGAAGAAATACGGCCCAATGATGCCGCCAGCCCATAATCCGCACCAAACGGTTGTTTTTTGTGGATGCATTGGTAGCTCTTGCAATGCTTCTGGCTGGTCTTCACTCCAAATACGGCAGTTTTGCTTGTTCACATATCCATTCAACCAGAAATGAGCCTCGTCGCTGAACACAATTCTTCGATAAAAAAAGTGGATATTCATCTAACTTTTCAAGAGACCATTGGTTGTGGTAGGTCGTTTGGCTTCAATTCTTGCACCAGCTGTATCTTATAAGGCTTCACACCCAAATCCTTCCGCAAAATTTTCCACGTAGTGGAGTAACAGAGGCCCAATTGCTGCGAACGGCACCGAATCTATAATTCACGGTCATCACCAACACTGGCCGATACGGCTGCGATATTTTCTTCAGTTCGCACTCTACGTAAGCGTGTTGGTGGTTTAATGTCCAACAATGTAAATTTGGTGCGACATTTTTTTACAATAGCCCGAATAGAAACCTCAGTAGGTCGATTAAACTGACCATAAAATGGAAGAAGCGCGCGATGAACTTTCTTAACAGAGCACGCATTTTGGTAATAAAATTCAATAATTTGCAAGCGTTGTTCGTTTGTAAGACGATTCATGATTAAATTATAGACCAAACTGAAGATGTTTGACAGTGACACAAGATACAAAACGTGCGTGAGCTGTCAAAACTAGTGTTGCCAAAAAGATAATAGCAAAAAAATCACTGGTTATTTACTCGTATCGTTTCATCCCTACCGGCATTGAAATAATTTTTGTAAAATTTCCAACAGGGATTGAAAATTGTATAGTTTTGTTTCATCTTATGAGCAACAAATTTACCACATGCAATAAACTATTAATTATTTTTCTATAAATTAATTTTGCCTCCTTTTTTCAATTGCTGCACACAATCTGTGTCTGTTGAAGTGCCAAAACACAACAAAATGTTTCCATTTTGGAAATACTTTTTCTTGCATTTTTTACATCAACTATTTATTTTATTTTATACATAACAGTGATTTTCATTATTAATAATGAAAACAAGAAAAAAAGAAAGAAATGTACAAAACAACGACAAGAAGCCAAAAAATTATAAAGTTGAAAAAAAAATAAAATTCATAACATTGCAACAAAAAAAAAAGAAACAAAAATTTCAGCGTTCATCTTTTATGTTTTTATGGTTCAGGTGCACTCAAGTGTTGAATTTGTTTTTTTTTTAATGTTTTTTATTCGCTAATTTCGAATGAGATGTAATTTGTTTTCCTTTGCCAAACACAGAGCAGCACATCAACTTTCGAGGAAGAGAAGGAAAAAAAACTTATGAACGAAAAAACGCACAAAAACATAAGTTTCCTTCCCCGTTAACTGCACTAAATATATAATAAGTTTATTATTTAAGTTTTTATTGTTTTATATCTTTTATTTGAGACTAATTAAATTATGTGGATGAAGCAATTAAAAGACCCAGAAGCCGATGAATTTTGACTTCTTTTTTTTTTTATTTTAAATTTCAACTTAAAGCTCCGTGAGCAAATAGTTGCTGCTTAAATTTGTTGCGATTAGTAAATCTTAATGATATAATAAATACCTTTTTGCCAACTTCAGTCGTTGCAAATGTTTAACGAGCAAAAATAGTCATTAATGTTTCTAAACTTAATGCACTATTTAATTTATGATTTTAATTTAAAATCTAAAACTTTAACTTAAACATCGCTGGTTGTAACGAGTGATTTTTTTGCTATTATCTTTTTGGCAACACTAGTTTTGACAGCTCAAGCACGTTTTGTATCTTGTGTCACTGTCAAACATCTTCAGTTTGGTCTATAATCTAATCATGAATCGTCTTGCAAACGAACAACGCTTGCAAATTATTGAATTTTATTACCAAAATGCGTGCTCTGTTAAGAAAGTTCATCGCGCGCTTCTTCCATTTTATGGTCAGTTTAATCGACCTACTGAGGCTTCTATTCGGGCTATTGTAAAAAAATTTCGCACCAATTTCACATTGTTGGACATTAAACCACCAACACGCTTACGTAGAGTGCGAACTGAAGAAAATATCGCAGCCGTATGGGCCAGTGTTGGTGATGACCGTGAATCATCGATTCGGCGCCGTTCGCAGCAATTGGGCCTCTGTTACTCCACTACGTGGAAAATTTTGCTGAAGGATTTGGGTGTGAAGCCTTATAAGATACAGCTGGTGCAAGAATTGAAGCCAAACGACCTACCACTACGCCAAATTTTTGGTGAATGGGCTCTTGAAAAGTTAGATGAAGATTCACTTTTTTATCGAAGAATTGTGTTCAGCGACGAGGCTCATTTTTGGTTGAATGGATACGTGAACAAGCAAAACTGCCGTATTTGGAGTGAAGAGTAGCCAGAAACATTGCAAGAGCTACCAATGCATCCACAAAAAACAACCGTTTGGTGCGGATTATGGGCTGGCGGCATCATTGGGCCGTATTTCTTCAAAGATGATGCGAATCACAACGTTACTGTGAATGGTGAGCGCTACCGTGCGATGATAACAAACTTTTTTTTGCCCAAAATGGAGGAACTTGACTTGCATGACATGTGGTTTCAACAAGACGGTGCCACATGCCACACAGCACGCGAAACAATGGACCAATTGAGAGGCGAGTTCGGTGAACAGTTTATTTCACGCTTGGGACCAGTCAATTGGCCGCCCAGATCGTGCGATTTAACGCCTCTAGACTACTTTTTATGGGGCTATGTTAAGGCTAATGTCTATAGCGACAAGCCCGCTTCGATTGACGCACTGGAAGCCAACATTGCCAACATTATTCGTAAGATACCGTCCGAAATGTTGGAAAGAGTATGCCAAAATTGGACTAAGCGGATGGACCATTTGAGGCGCAGCCGCGGCCAACATTTGCATGAAATAATCTTCAAACATTAAATTATATCGACCCAACTATCGATCCAAATAAATATTTCATGCATTTTTCTGAATTTTATGTGTTTTTTTTAAATTTCCGATAGTTCTTATAAAATCACCCATTATAATAGATATTCTTAGTGCAACACAAGAGTTCAATAAACTTCTTAGCCTAGCAATGAAAGAGAATATTTAGTTTTTCAAAACTATTTTTATTTTTCAATATAATCTCCTGAAACTTCAATACACTTAGTCCA
This sequence comes from Thecocarcelia acutangulata, assembly GCA_914767995.1. Lineage (NCBI taxonomy): Eukaryota > Metazoa > Arthropoda > Insecta > Diptera > Tachinidae > Thecocarcelia > Thecocarcelia acutangulata. The sequence continues at coordinate 93,628,484 of OU612095.1, forward strand.
ACGCTTTTCTAGCAATTCTATCCCTTGATTAAAATGGTTTTCCTCAAGGTCTTCAGAATAGTAGTTTACAACTGTAATTGTATCTTCATTTGAGGTAAAGCGCTTGCCAGCAAGGATTTTTTTTAGATTTGGGAACAGGTGAAAGTCACTGTGAGCTAAATCAAAGAATAAGGTAGGTAGTCAAGCAACTCGTACTTTAATTCGTTAATTTTAGCCATTGTTAAAACACTCTTGTGCGCTGGTGCGTAGTCTTGATGAAAAATTACTTTAGTTTTTCTCGAATTTGTACATTTAATTGATCCAAAAGGTTACAATAGTACTCTGAATTTATTGTTTTACCCTTTTGCAGATAATCAATCAATAAAATACCTTTGAATACCAAACACCCGTTGCCATAACCTTACCAGCCGATTGAACTGTTTTTGTCTTCTTTGGGGCACTTCCTCCAGCTTCAGTCCATTGCTTGAATTTTTTTTTTTGTCTCTGGAGTATAGTGGTGGTTCCATGTCTAATCAAAAGTTATGAAACGATGCTTAAAATCGATTTTATTTCGCTTAAAACGATCCAAACAAGCTTTAGATATGTTCATTCTTATGCGTTTTTGGTCGACTGTTAACAAATGCGGCTTTTTCATCTGTAGTTCTTTATGTAAATTAAATGGACTCGATCATTTGAGATGCCCCCACAGAAAAAAATAGATGAGATTTTTTTTTCAATCAAGTTATATTATTAATAAAAAACCATCAATTTAATTAAATTTGTATTGACTCAATTAAATTATTATTAATATTGCATTTTTGGAAATAGCTCTTAATAAAATGCAATTAATAAAAAGTTTTCCGAATTATTGATTGTTATTCAATAAATAAATTTCAAAGGTTGCCACATTAAACTGAAAAGTTGCTGTTTCTTTAACAATTTTTTTTGTTAAGTATATTTTGCAGATGTTACATATTAACAACAATTTTTTCAACTCAATAATTTTTGCTTTTAAGTGAAAAAGTTATTTCTACTTTATAATTTTAATTATCAATCCGGCAAAAAATCATCTTCACAGGAAATTTGAAAAAAATAGTGCAGTTTTTTTTATCAATATGGCATCTATTTTTTTCTGCGCATGATATTAGCTATTTCACGCACTTTTATTCGTCGATCATTTAATACCATATCATGCACTTTGGCTACAATTTCTGTTGTTGTCCATCTTCAATGCTTCACGTTTAAACTCAGGAACCCAATTTTTTACTGTTGCATATGAAAGAGCACTTTCACCTAACACATTCACCATATCATTTTGGATTTCTTGTCCCGAAAAACATTTTTAAGGATATATTTAATGACACCACGCATTTCTAAATTTTCCATTGTAAAAAAATCGCGGCTGCATCTTTTGTGAACACCTGTTTCTATATGAAGGACTTACCAGATCGAAACAATGTTTAACATGTGTTCATAGCAGAGATGGAGGTTTCCAAAACACTTAACTTTTTCTGTTTATATCACGCTTTTTGTGCTAGGCTAAGGAGTTTCCGAACCGCCTATGTATGATTTTAGGGTTATGGCATAAATAACCGATTACATTGCCTCCCATAAGGTTGGTTTGAACAAATGTTTTCTAAGCATATGTTTAAGTCACGTCTAACTCACTTTTTCCATTTTTCAAGAAACACAAAAGTTGCTTCCTTCAAACGACAACAACAAATAAACTAATCGATGAATTTGGGTGAAGTTTTAACAGCTGACGTTTGACAGATGGCAATTAAAAAAAAAATTGTGTTTGTGCTGCCACCTAGTACTAGGTAGTTTCAATATCAATCCACCCTCGTAATGCAACTTTATATCAAAAGAATTGACTAACAGGATTTATTGTAGCGACATTTAAATAAATAAAGCAAAAATTACTTTAAATGATATGATAATTAATTCATTATAAAATTAATTTAATTTTAATTTAAAAGCAGAAAAAAGACGTCATTTTTAAACAGGTTTTTATGCAAAAATTAAACTGTTTTAAATTATTCAATAAAGCATAATGTAGTTATATATATAAATAAATTTAAGTATTTTTTTTTAGCACGCACACTAAAAATAGGCATATATGTGTAATGCTCTTAAATATAAAAAAAAATTAAATAATCTGAAATGGAATTAAAAAGAGAAAAACATGTTTAAAAATTTCGTTAATAATTTCTATTGTTGCCAATTAACAACACAATAAAAACATTTAGAAATAGAATGTCGTGGGCTGTTTATCCAGGCGAGTCATCTACAAGTCTTAAAGCCAAACCTTAAAATCTGGTTATGAAAACAAACTCAAAAGCCAAAAAAAAAAAAAAAAATCGCTTAATTCGCTTAAAGCCAAATGTCGTACGAGTATGTTGAATGTGGAATATTTAAATAAAATAAATTTTTTTTTTTTTTTTTTGTTAATTTAATGCTGAGGAGAACTTGTTTTTTATATTTTGTGCGGTTTCAATTTCCATTAATTTCCATTTCATCGGCGTTGCGTAACCCAACAAGAAGACAAAAATTTAACTAACCGATACAGATAGAGATGCAAAGATACAGATATGCGAATACAAACGAAACTGCAAGTTGGATTGCAAATGTGAGTGCGAATACCAGTTTTTTGTAATTTTTTTGTTTTTCGATTGAATTTAAAATGCTGCTGACCTCCAGTCACTGCATTTGCAACAGGATTAATTATACAACAATGCCCTTGAAATAAACGATTATTTTCAATTGGGGGGTTCTTTTTTTTGTCGTTTGTAATTCTTGCAACACATTTTTGTCTCTTATCCAGTTTCATTTCTTTTTGTGTCTGAATTCGGCATTTATAAATAAATCGGGGTTGTTGGTTGTGGCATATCCACAACAACCTGGAATGTATGTTGCCTGTTTGAAGAAAACTTTGCAGCATCATCATCATCATCAGTAAGTAATTGCACTATATACACAGAGAAACACTTCTCTTCATGCACACAGTCTTGATGATTGCATGTGTTAATAATTTGCATTTCATTACGTGTTCAACGAAACTGAAATCCACTAAAAGAAAACAAAGACGAAAATAACAACAGATGCTGAAGTCTAAATTTTCAGATTTTTAATAAGATGGTTGTATTTTTCCCCCCTTTTTTTCTTTTTTAATATCATAGAAACAAAAGTAAAATTTTGCCTTCAATGTTGCACATGCAACTTTCAGGTTGTTTTTAGTAGAGCTTTTTTTTTCTTTTGATCTATCTTTTAAGTTTGCTGCTCCATCTGCTCTGTTCCAAGTCTGTTTGGTTGTACTTCATTCAGTCTGTTTTTCTACTCATGCTTAAAAATTAATCATGCACATGATTGTGTTAAATTAACTGAATTTTGTTGCTGTTGCTTATATTTAATTTGAAATTGCTTTCAAGACTTTTTGCATTTAGTTCACTTATGGAACTGGTGATCTTTATGTTGAAAACCCAAAGCTAGTCATGTTCTGTTACATTGGATAAAGTAAAAATTATGAATAAAATTAATTGCAAAATATAAATAAATTATATAAGGGGCATTTCTTGATGCAAAGAAGTTAAGTTAGGTAGTGAGGCCGCTAAGTTCGCAAGCGTCTCCTTAGTTGTTCAGCTAACGTGGACCGCAACTAGTTCCCTTTGAGATTGGCAGAAAAAGTGCTAGAAGAAGAAGGAGATAGTTCAGTGAAGTAGAAAATGGGGCATATAGAGGTTGTGCAATGGGGAAAGGTGGGAAACTGCGTGAAGTGTCGTTATGTGCTATTCTAAAGGGTGTTTTTTTAAGCCCGATAGAACTTGAAATTGTAAAAAATAACACAAAAAATTAAATTGTAATCAAAATTTTTTTTTATTCGAAAGATCAATACGTGACATTAACATTTGAAAATGATTTCGGGCATATGGGCACCGCGGCTTTTCTTGACGAAGCGCATTCTGGACGTCCAATTTTGGGCCACTTTTTCGAGCACTGCTGGCCGTATGTCACGAACAACACGAACAATGCTGGCCTCCAAGGCGTCAATTGTTGCTGGTTTATCAGCATAAACCAGTGACTTCATGTAGCCCCACAGGAAATAATCGAGAGGTGTCAAATCGCACGACCTTGGAGGCCAATTGATAGGTCCATTTCTCGAAATCAACTTATCGCCAAATTTTGATTTCAGTAAGTCGATGGTTGCGTTCGCCGTATGGCACGTAGCGCCATCCTGTTGAAACCACATCTCCTCCGGATCAACGTCATCCATATTTTCAAACAAAAAATCATTGATCATGGTGCGGTAACGATCTCCATTGACCGTAACGCGAGCTCCGGCCTCATTTTTGAAGAAATAAGGTCCGATGATGCCACCAGCATGAAAACCGCACCAAACAGTGCATTTTTCTGGATGTAATGGAGTCTGTAGGGTCTCTTGTGGATTGGTCTCACTCCATATGCGGCAATTTTGCTTATTAACAAACCCGTTAAGCCAAAAATGCGCCTCGTCGAAGTCGTCTATAAGTTGCGCGAATCGACGACTGATTTTCAAAGTAAATTTGGATAATTTCGTAGCGTTGTTCAAGCGTGAGTCTATTCATGATGATTTGTCAGAGTATACTGAAACAAATAAAAAAAATGTTTCATCAAAATTTAATTTTTTGTGTTACTTTTTACAATTTAAAGTTCTATCTAGCTTAAAAAAACACCCTATACTAGCCATCTGCTAGTTCTCCTTATTAGTGAAGCCAGCGCGGTCAGATTGACTGATGTCAAACATTGGGATATTCTGACCATGCTTCCACGTCGACAGCCATACCGAATATTCACGGTACCAAGGTCATGCTCAATATTTGGTTGAGCTACCTCGGCGTAGTGAGTTGTTAAAACAGGTTATCTATATCGACTGCATTAATGCATTTTAACAGAGCATTGAAAAATAAACGGCTGTAATACAACGAAAGGTTACGTTAGGTAGGCAGGCCGCTGGATTCCCAAAAAATTACTTAGATTCTCCAGCTCACTGCGACCTGAAGATCGTTCCCTTTGTGATTGCCTGAAAATTGGAATAGTAGAGGTGAAAAATAGAAGTTAGAGCGATATAATGGGAGTGAGGTAGAGGGAAAGGAAAGATGGGAAACTGCTCAGTGTGGGATTACTTGCTGCTGCACCAGCCATCTGCTGCTCCTTATGAAAGAACCTAACGCGGTTGGATTGACCGGGGCCAGACGTGATAGGGTATTGAAGCTCCTCACCCCTAGATATCTTATAGGCTTCTTACACTGATCAACATCTTCATGAAACGCATGAAAGATGTTGAAAATGTGAAACACTGTTTACATTGTTCACATCATAACTATCAATCAAAAATATTATTTTTCAATTTTCAAACAATTTAACAAAAGCACGTAAAATTTTTTGGAAAAAAATTAATTTGAAAAACAAAAAGAGGATTATAAAATTTATGTACGTATTTCTATAAATAAAATGTAGGCCTTACAGCCCGTCTACATTAGACATGGAACGCCGTTAAGACATACTGTTAAAACATACCTTTGACGGCTCGATTGTTATATGGTGGAGTACCCGTATGTCTTGATTTTTCATTATTTCAACTCCGTCAACAAAAGCATACTACCACTTTTTATGTCCTTTTTTACAGTTTGTGGAAAAAATATGTTTTTATTGCAAAATTTGCAATTTAAAATAATAACTTGACCTTTTTTTTGCAATTTCTCTTAATTTGATACTATTTTTACTTTTTTCATATGAAAATGTAATTTTCTGTTAAGACAGAGCTGTTAAAACAGACGTCTTAACAGCCGTGTCAAGACGGCAAGAAAACAGTAACATTTACAGTCTACACCTGACAGTAACAGTATTTTGCTGTTCCTGTTAGTGTTCTCGTATCAGGTGTGGACAGCACTTTATAAACAAAATTTAACAAAAACACAGAAAAAATTATTACAGAAAAAAATTAAGAAAGAAAACACACATGCAAACAATTGACACATGATAAATAAATTATGATTTTTTTTTAATTTTTTCAAAATAAATGACGTTTTCTCAGTGATGCCACAAGAATAATCGACATTATTGCCACTTTTCTAGTGATGACACTGAAATAATCGAAAGATGTTGAATGGAATAAAATGAGATAGGAACATTTTATAAATATGAAAAATGTTGACTTTTAGTACAATGTATTTCTTATGGTAAAATGTTATCATCTTCAAAAACTGATGGTAGATGTTAGATGTTGTTCAGTGGAAAAAGCCTATTAAGCGGTAATGCTCCAATGCTGTTGCTTAGTGCAGTATATGTGTATTAAAGAGCACAGCCGTATAGCTAAGCGCTTTTACAAAAACAATTGTGCATTAAGTGCATAGGGCTTGGGCAATCCTGGCCTACAGCATAGTAGAGCGCTATATTTATGTATGTTAAATTAAAAATAGGTTGATTGTTTTTTAAGAGGTAAAACCTGCAATTTTTGTTAAATTATTTCGCCAGAATTTCAGTTTGGTAGCATCTATGTTTCCCGAGACTAAATATTTTAGCAGGCAGTGGTTATACAAACAACAACTGGTCCGATTTTCTAACTGCTTACTGATCTCTAAAAATGTATTTAAATTAATATGTGTGGTGATAAATAGAAATATTCAAATTGAGCAAACATAAGAATCTAATAGAGTTTAGGTGCTGCTTCACTAGTATTAGCTATTCTATTTTTCCCCTAACATAAGTTGAGACAGTAGTAAAGCAGCTTTGCGCTGAAGAATAGCTCTCGCGTCATCGGAATTAGTTCTTAAGTGCAGTCAGGCTTGTTGTTTTTGTTGTTTGGCCTTCGAAAGTTTTGTCTCAACTAACTGTTTATAGTTTCTCTAGAGCTATTTCGTTGTTAAATACGATGCAGATTACTATGTTAAGGTATAGGTCATTATAGCTAATCACAGAGATGCTACAAGTGTACTGTTAATAACATCTTGGGTATAAGGAGACTAAATGTATAGTTAAATAATTAATAATTAATAAATTTGCGCGCATAACAAGTTAAAAGCTTTTAAGAAACATTACAAATATGCATCAATGGACTTGGGATTGTAAATGTCTATTTAGCTTATCGCCTTCTTCATTTCCTCCTCCAACTCATAATCTGAGTCTTCGTTCCTTGAATTTACTTGAAATCGTTTTATAGTCGATACATACAAACATATATGTAGGTTTTCTTGTAAAAATATTATGTTAATATCATATCATCATGTAAAAACGTATGAGAAATTAATTGTTTATTTTTTGTGTTCAAAAGGTATTATTAGAACATTTTGCTTATTAAATTCTCATTGTTTTATTTTAGGTAATATGATATATAATGGGTGATTTTATAAGAACTATCGGAAATTAAAAAAAAAAAACACATAAAATTCAGAAAAATGCATGAAATATTTATTTGGATCGATAGTTGGGTCGATATAATTTAATGTTTGAAGATTATTTCATGCAAATGTTGGCCGCGGCTGCGCCTCAAATGGTCCATCCGCTTAGTCCAATTTTGGCATACTCTTTCCAACATTTCGGCCGGTATCTCACGAATAATGTTGGCAATGTTGGCTTCCAGTGCGTCAATCGAAGCGGGCTTGTCGCTATAGACATTAGCCTTAACATAGCCCCACAAAAAATAGTCTAGAGGTGTTAAATCGCACGGTCTGGGCGGCCAATTGACTGGTCCCAAGCGTGAAATAAACTGTTCACCGAACTCGCCTCTCAATTGGTCCATTGTTTCGCGTGCTGTGTGGCATGTGGCACCGTCTTGTTGAAACCACATGTCATGCAAGTCAAGCTCTTTCATTTTGGGCAATTTCGCACGGTAGCGCTCACCATTCACAGTAACGTTGTGATTCGCATCATCTTTGAAGAAATACGGCCCAATGATGCCGCCAGCCCATAATCCGCACCAAACGGTTGTTTTTTGTGGATGCATTGGTAGCTCTTGCAATGGTTCTGGCTGCTCTTCACTCCAAATACGGCAGTTTTGCTTGTTCACGTATCCATTCAACCAAAAATGAGCCTCGTCGCTGAACACAATTCTTCGATAAAAAAGTGGATCTTCATCTAACTTTTCAAGAGCCCATTCACCAAAAATTTGGCGTTGTGGTAGGTCGTTTGGCTTCAATTCTTGCACCACCTGTATCTTATAAGGCTTCACACCCAAATCTTTCCGCAAAATTTTCCACGTAGTGGAGTAACAGAGGCCCAATTGCTGCGAACGGCGCCGAATCGATAATTCACAGTCATCACCAACACTGGCCGATACGGCTGCGATATTTTCTTCAGTTCGCACTCTACGTAAGCGTGTTGGTGGTTCAATGTCCAACAATGTAAATTTGGGGCGAAATTTTTTTACAATAGCCCGAATAGAAGCCTCAGTAGGTCGATTAAACTGACCATAAAATGGAAGAAGCGCGCGATAAACTTTCTTAACAGAGCACGCATTTTGGTAATAAAATTCAATAATTTGCAAGCGTTGTTCGTTTGTAAGACGATTCATGATTAAATTATAGACCAAACTGAAGATGTTTGACAGTGACACAAGATACAAAACGTGCGTGAGCTGTCAAAACTAGTGTTGCCAAAAAGATAATAGCAAAAAAATCACTCGTTAGTTAAATGTTTTTCAAAGGTTTGCAATCTTGGGAGGATGACGGCAAATAAATTTAATTGCTCATACGAGCAATTGATGACAGATGACACACATTTGAAAAAAGAGAAGATTATTAAAGTCTGCCTTTTTTCGGTTTTCGTTTTGTTCTTGCAAAGTCAAGTCATGTTGCATTTTTAAATATCAACCAGTTTGCAGTTGGCAACTTGATATGTTTGCGTAAATCTGATACATGCAACTAATTTGGCGAAAGGGTTTTTTTTCTATTAAAATGTTATAGTATGCTCTTGCTGCATTCAACTGCTGTTGTTGTTTTTTGGTTTTTTGAAGTATGTTGTTTGTTTTTTGAAGTATGAAGTTGTTTTAACACAACACCTTCAAATCTCAAAAAAAAAAAAAACAAGAAAAAAATGCTTGCAAACACAATGCTGGTATTCACGGTGCATGGTGCACAACAGTATCAATAATCAACCGGTTTAGTTACTATACTGTTTCCTTTGAAAAACAAAAAAAAAAAGAGATAAATAAAAAATAAATTACTGCATTCGTTTGTCTGTCTGAATGTCTATAGTTTGATATTAAAAAGTAAGCAAAATTACTCCCCTTTTAGTTAGAAGGTAAACCAGAAAAATGTACGAAACAGAAAACAAAACAAGACAAACTGGTAAGTCGCTTGAGCAACCAACCAAACGACCGACTGAATGACCAACAGCAGCACCTCGGCTCTCAGCAACAAATGACTGGCAGCGTTCATCTAAAGCGAGTCAGTCTTGCCCAAAAGTTTTTAGCATTTGTAACAATGAACATGCATGCCTTCCATACATACATACATTATATAAAATATAAATTTATTAATTTATTTAAAACAAGACTTTAATCTTGATGTTTTTATGTCATATCAGAAAAAAATATACATATATATCCATGCTCTAATTTTTTTATTACAGCTTTTATTTTGTAGGCGACCAAAATAGAAATTAGTTGAATTCGTTTGCAGCAAAAGGTCAGCCTGGACAACAACCTGTTGTCGTATCGTTCTGCTGTGGTCAACATAAACATTTTTGTTTAAATGCATGTATATTAAGCATTAAACTCATTGAAGCCAGCAGAGAACCGACTTTAAGATGTCATATATAATATACATACATTTAAATGCCGATGGTTATTGTGAAGTCAAGACGACAAAACTACAGGTTGTTGTCTATGCTGATATTTTGCCGCAATCAAATTAAACTAATTTCTATTAACGAGAGATTATTTTGCTATTATCTTTTTGGCAACACTAGTTTTGACAGCTCACGCACGTTTTGTATCTTGTGTCACTGTCAAACATCTTCAGTTTGGTCTATAATTTAATCATGAATCGTCTTACAAACGAACAACGCTCGCAAATTATTGAATTTTATTACCAAAATGCGTGCTCTGTTAAGAAAGTTCATCGCGCGCTTCTTCCATTTTATGGTCAGTTTAATCGACCTACTGAGGCTTCTATTCGGGCTATTGTAAAAAAATTTCGCACCAAATTTACATTGTTGGACATTAAACCACCAACACGCTTACGTAGAGTGCGAACTGAAGAAAATATCGCAGCCGTATCGGCCAGTGTTAGTGATGACCGTGAATTATCGATTCGGCGCCGTTCGCAGCAATTGGGCCTCTGCTACTCCACTACGTGGAAAATTTTGCGGAAGTATTTGGGTGTGAAGCCTTATAAGATACAGCTGGTGCAAGAATTGAAGCCAAACGACCTACCACAACGCCAAATTTTTGGTGAATGGGCTCTTGAAAAGTTAGATGAAGATCCACTTTTATATCGAAGAATTGTGTTCAGCGACGAGGCTCATTTCTGGTTGAATGGATACGTGAACAAGCAAAACTGCCGTATTTGGAGTGAAGAGCGGCCAGAAGCATTGCAAGAGCTACCAATGCATCCACAAAAAACAACCGTTTGGTGCGGATTATGGGCTGGCGGCATCATTGGGCCGTATTTCTTCAAAGATGATGCGAATCACAACGTTACTGTGAATGGTGAGCGCTACCGTGCGATGATAACAAACTTTTTTTTGCCCAAAATGGAAGAGCTTGACTTGCATGACATGTGGTGTCAACAAGACGGTGCCACATGCCACACAGCACGCGAAACAATAGACCAATTGAGAGGCGACTTCGGTGAACAGTTTATTTCACGCTTGGAACCAGTCAATTGGCCGCCCAGGTCGTGCGATTTAACGCCTCTAGACAATTTTTTGTGGGGCTATGTTAAGGCTAATGTCTATAGCGACAAGCCCGCTTCGATTGACGCACTGGAAGCCAACATTGCCAACATTATTCGTGAGATACCGGCCGAAATGTTGGAAAGAGTATGCCAAAATTGGACTAAGTGGATGGACCATCTGAGGCGCAGCCGCGGCCAACATTTGCATGAAATAATCTTCAAACGTTAAATCATATCGACCCAACTATCGATCCAAATAAATATTACATGCATTTTTCTGAATTTTATGTTTTTTTTTTTCATTTCCGATAGTTCTTATAAAATCACCCATTATAAACTAGTTTCTATTATTGTTGACTACAATATAAAAGCAGTGTGTAAAAAAATATGTAATGCAAAAATTTCTTCTTGGAAATATTTTTTTTTTCTAATATAACATAATAAATGAACAATATTAAAATGGGGTTTTAAATAAATTAATAAATTTATTTGTTCTATTGTTAAATATGTGCCTAAATACTTATTATCCCCAAAATAGGAATTCCTAATTTCACAAAATAACTGATTAAGGGCCAAATAAACTACATAAACTGCTTTGCAAATATGGCAAAATTTTACGTTTGTACAAACATTTAGCATTGTTAAAGGGGGCGTTTGTACAAATATATGAAGCATGTTTGCACGATTATCCTGCAGAGATCTTGAATGTTCGTGTTTTCTAGCACAAAATTTTGTCATTTCAAACAAAATTTTGCAGAGTGTAATAAAGGAAGAAGAGGCACACAAAATGATTCAAGAAAAAGTTTTCTTATTAGAATTGTTCAAAATTTTTATGATTTCATTACTACTTTGGTAATTTATCAATTGCCAAAGCAGTAGCGAACTTCATTATTAAGTACATCGTTTGTAATAATTGACAAACTTGGTGTGATCGTTTAACAGCAAAACATGCAAATTTTATAAAACGAAATGTTTCTTTTTCCTTCGGGAATATGTATAGTAAACAACAGCAAGGCTGTAGTATTTTGTGCATATAATAAGGTGCATTTTCCACATTTTAACTCCGTCTTCAGATTGTGCTCTGCAAAATGAAACGAGTTTTGGACACTTGAATGAACTTTTTTCTTACAGTAAAACAAAAAGTTTAGTTGAATTTGATTTGGTGCCACCCGAAATTTAAAAAGCACACCGAAAATTAAAAAAAAAAACTGCACCTTGCACCGACTAGAGAATCTTTCGTACAAATAATTGTATAAAGCACCAAAAAGGGTGCAAAACGCTGATCAGAAGATATACGGATTATATTTTCAATTTTGAAGGCCCGTCAATCCTGAATTAAGTGTAGTAAACCAATGTTGTTCTTTTCAGCTTTTAAGGCCTTTTTTTAGAGAGAAGAACTTTTTTCATGAAAGATTGAGATAAATAGATCTATGTTTGTCAAGTAAAGAAAATTCTTAAAACTAAAAACTCCAAGGTGGCAACACTGAAGTATATTTTTATATATGTCAGTTCTGTTTTGATATTTGTGTATTAAACACATGCGAAATACACGTTAATATATAGGGTGTTTTTTTAAGCCCGATAGAACTTGAAATTGTAAAAAATAACACAAAAAATTAAATTGTAATCAAAATTTTTTTTTTATTCGAAAGATCAATACGTGACATTAACATTTGAAAATGATTTCGGGCATATGGGCACCGCGGCTGTTCTTGACGAAGCGCATTCTGGACGTCCAATTTTGGGCCACTTTTTCGAGCACTGCTGGCCGTATGTCACGAACAACACGAACAATGCTGGCCTCCAAGGCGTCAATTGTTGCTGGTTTATCAGCATAAACCAGTGACTTCACGTAGCCCCACAGGAAATAATCGAGAGGTGTCAAATCGCACGACCTTGGAGGCCAATTGACAGGTCCATTTCTCGAAATCAACTTATCGCCAAATTTTGATTTCAGTAAGTCGATGGTTGCGTTCGCCGTATGGCACGTAGCGCCATCCTGTTGAAACCACATCTCCTCCGGATCAATGTCATCCATATTTTCAAACAAAAAAATCATTGATCATGGTGCGGTAACGATCTCCATTGACCGTAACGCGAGCTTCGGCCTCATTTTTGAAGAAATAAGGTCCGATGATGCCACCAGCATGAAAACCGCACCAAACAGTGCATTTTTCTGGATGTAATGGAGTCTGTAGGGTCTCTTGTGGATTGGTCTCACTCCATATGCGGCAATTTTGCTTATTAACAAACCCGTTAAGCCAAAAATGCGCCTCATCGCTGAACACAATTTTGCGATAAAACAACGCGCGAATCGACGACTGATTTTCAAAGTAAATTTGGATAATTTCGTAGCGTTGTTCAAGCGTGAGTCTATTCATGATGATTTGTCAGAGTATACTGAAACAAATAAAAAAAATGTTTCATCAAAATTTAATTTTTTGTGTTACTTTTTACAATTTAAAGTTCTATCTAGCTTAAAAAAACACCCTTTATAATATTATATATGAATTTATGTTGCTGCCGTGTGCAAAATATTTCAGCAGCCGACTACACTTGCCGGTTGCAGTATTTGCTGTCGTAAAGTTGTGCAGTCTGTTGTGATCTATGTCAGTGGCAACACTGAAGTATACTTTTATATAAATGAATGAATGAATATAATATTATAAAGGAATTTATGTTGCTGCCGTGTTCAAAATATTTCAGCAGCCGACTACAAGACTACACTGGCCGGTTGCAGCATTTGCTGTCGTGAAGTTGTGCAGCCTGTTGTGATCTATGTCTTTAATACTTTATACTTCAAATATTGAAGTCGGTAGTCTGCTGACTCCACTGTGTTTAATGTATTCCCTGTCTTCGAATAATAACACAACTCCATACATTTCTTTCGCTATAAATTTATTTTCGTATGTATGTATGTATGCATATCAGCCGTTAGCCTTGAATTTTATTATATTGTTGAAACATTAATTTAACTTGTCCATTAGTGTTAAATCATCGAGGGAACCGCTTTTATTTATAAAGTGGGTTTTTTTTTTTCTTTTTCTGTTTATCAACTTGTATATCTTTTTGATTTTTTTTTTTTTTAGCTTTTATTATGAAGATACTATAATTTGATTTTTTTTCTAAAGTATCTTTGGCATTTAAAAGCAAACGAAGTCCAGTAATGTGGATTAAAATTAAAGTTGTTTTATTTTAAAAATTTTTAAATTTTTCATCATCATTATCATCAGCGCTGCCATTTGTATGCGATCGGCTTCTTTGTATGCAACTTCAGGTTTTATTTTGTTAATATTTCTTGGAGAATTTTAGTAAAAGGTACACAACAGTTGTTTATTATGAAAGCATTAATCAGCTGGTGATTCGAAGATATATTTGAGTAAATTAATTTCAATAAAGCATTTGATTAAAAAGTCATTACGAAAGTCATTACCAAAATAATATCTCTATACAAAAAATTATGAAATTGTATTTCATAACAAACGGGTTTGACAGCAAATTCTATCAGAGAAGGCAAAAGAAACTAACAGCTAACTTTATTTTAGCGATGGAATAGTTGTGTTCCATAATATCTCGAGCAGGTTTGGACTAACGGCAGTAAAGAGCCAACTATAGTGCACTCTAAATGTTGAAATTATATTACACTAAAATTATTAGAACACAAATAATAATTAGTTGAACATCTGAAAATGCTACTGCATTAGTGATTTTCGACGCTTAAAATGAAAAGTATTACAAATCAAAAATAAAACATTTACATCATTGGCAACAGCTGTAAAATTGAAATAAAAGTAAAGCGTTAAGCACATTGAAGCCAGCGGACAACCGACTTCAATATGTCAAATACAAAATTCATGCATTTAAATACGAACGTCTATTTTGAAAACAGCAAGATGACACGACTCCCCAGGTTGTTATCAATGCTGAACTTTTGCCACAGAAAAATTAAATTTATTTCTATTTTTGTTGACTACAATGTAAACAAGTATGGCTGGGCCGAATCTAAAATACCCTTCACGATTGTTACGTAAATATATAAATAAAAAATATAAAAAATTTGAACTAAATATGCTCGGATATATATGGACCGATATCGGGAAAAAGTAGTTTTGCCTTGCAATCGCCTTGCCAAAAACGTAATCTGTCATGAATATTTTCATAGCAAAATCGATCGTAAAGCGCAATATAATTTAACGCCTTGATTTTAAGCTATAGTGAATAGTATTTCCCAATAAATTTGTTTAGTAAAAATCATTAAATAGAAATAATTAAAGTGACAAAGTCGCTAATATAGTCTGAAAGCACCAAAAGTGTGATTACTAATGGCCTCAGAAAATTGGTAACATTTGATTTGAAGCGAACTTTACTGAGAGGCAGTAAAGCTTTCTCTCTTACGCTTTGTCAAAATAGGATTTTTTCAATTGCAAAGCGTTGACGCCGCGCTATTTGGATTGGTCTCATACGTTTTGTATGTGACAGATACATTACGATTGACGCGCTAATTTACGTTGCTCCGTTATAAAAGTGATCCATTGTCATTGCCGACTGCTACATAAGTAAATTCCACCATCCGAATCCATTAATACGAGTAATTAACAATTAACATACATACGTATCGCTCCTTTATTGCAACATAGTCATAACTAAAAAAAGCTCGTTTCGAGAAAAACGAATTTCAAATTTTTAGTTTCCATATAAGTCTTAGAAGATTTTTTTAGAAAATATCTCCTAGACGAAACAGTTTAAAAGTAATTTGAATAAATTTTTGGGAAAATATAAAATATAGTGCTGTTAACAATTCTGCATTGTTAACTCGAAAAACTAATTTTTTGAGATATGACTGTGTTACAATAAAGGAGCGATATGCATTTAAGAATCATTAAGCGTTTTATGCTTTCAACGGATGCGTTAAATTTTCAGAACTGGGTTTTGCGTGCAGCATTAGCCGCTAAGCTGCAAGTGTTACTTACCGCTTCTAGCAGTTTTCAGCTGACGCTTGAAAATGCATATGGGCCAAGTTAGGAAGTTCAATCACATATTGTGCCATTGCAGCCCAGTTCAGACTATTATACTGTGTATTAATACTTGTCAAATATTCAAATAATACGTGCAGGTCTAATAGTCTGAATGTAATCCGTCATACATACGAAAAAAAATACGATAAAAATTTGACGACTTTGTTGTTTTTTGAAACTATTCAAAACGATAATACTTTTCATTGGATCAGGGTTGTATTTTTTAGGAAACCAGCTGTAAAAAGGTTTACTAGCCGACTATTTATTAGCTGATGGCGTGGCGTCACCGATAGTATTTTTTGTCGTTATAAGAAAGCTCGAAATTTGGGATTTAGCTATCGTATATAAATGTATTTTGCTCATGCTATATGTAGAACGTAAAATATTTTGGTGCTTTTAAATTTGGATCTGTTTTACATGATTGTTATATTAGCTGCTAAAGATTTTCAAACGCCGGCACGTCTACCGCCTACGACGAAGAGCTCACCTGCCGCCGTGTAAAGTTTTATGTCGGCACAATTCTCCGCCGAATAAATAAAACAATATGAACAGCTGTTTTCTTTTCTACTAAAATTTTTTGGTATATATCAAGTGTGATGGTGTGAATGCAAAATCTAATTTACGTTAGACTTTTAGACAGCCGCAAGAAATGTGTTTAGACTTTTATCTCACAAAATCGAATGGACGCATTTATACTTGTATAATAGTCTGATCGGGTCTTAAAGGGCGTTTCAGACTATCATACAAGTCTTAAGATTTTAAATGGATTTTGTGGGACAAAAATCTAACGATATTTGTTGCGACTGTCTGTACATTTTGTTTTCACACCATCACACTTAAAGTAAAAGAAGAAATATGATTTGAAAATAAACAGCCAATTTACTTAACGTCTGGTTTTAATATTTTTTTTATTATTTGCTTTTGCAAAAAATGCAACCCTGATCTAATGAAAATCTTATTGTTTAAACAAATTTCTAAAAATGGTGAAGTGTTATGGAATGGCAAATCTTTTACTGTATTATTTCTCATTTTCATAATGCTTTACATTCACACTATCACACTTGCACGTATTATTTGAATTTTTGACAAGTCTTAATATAAAGTGTGAAGTGCTCTTTAACAGTTATTTTCTGTAGGTCTAATGCAAAAGATGGTGGATTATCTTCACTCCAAATGTGACAATTCTGTATATCATCGGAGAATAAAATTTTGAATAGAAATTCAATATCAATTTATGAACAATCCCAATATATTGAGAAAAAAAAATTTAACTGTTTGCAAGCATTGCTCTGGTGTAAAATAAAGCAAAAGCTACTATCAGCTGTTAAATGGCTTGCCAGATAAAGCAGTGTTACCAATTCAAAAATGTGCACCCGATGAAAACTTCCCAATATACGTAATTGATAAGACAGACACGAAATTCTATGTTACACAGCTTTCACACATGGAACGTTTTCTTTGCAAAGTTTTGAGTTTGATGGTGGCAAGGGAAAAGGTAGCCACTCCGTTTTCCCTTGCCACCAAACTCAAGACTGTAAAGTAACATTTTCGTCTGGTAAAGTAATGTTACATTTGAAACAGCTTTTATCTCACCAAAACAGCATTGTATTCCAGCTATTAGATTTTTATTTTGATTAAATCTTAAATCCGGCTTCACTTAGGGAGTAATACTGATTTAACGTTTTGCTTAATTAGTGTTTTATATCATGTGGAGCTAGTACGTTTTTACCAAAGCATTTCATTTGAAACAGCAAAAGAATTTAATGAATTGCAATAATTTACCTGTAATTTACCTGTAAATGCATTTTTATTAGGAAATTTTAACACTTTTATTTAAGTTACAAGCATTCAAGTGAAAACAAAACAAACAACTAAAACCTGAAACCAATCCCAAGCATTTGAAAATCATCGTCTGCAAATGGTAATAGGGGCCAGTATTACAAAAGCATTTTAAAGTTTATTGTTAAAAGGTGTAATTTTTTTTTATACCGATACCGTTATAAATCGATTAAACTGTAACCCGTTTTAATTGTAACAGCGTTGCTTTATATATAATTTGTTTATTTAACCCAATGATGAGCACTTTAAAAAATATGTCTTCTTTTTACTCTGTAGAGATTTTTTTCAGTCATCGATAGAAAGTGCAGCAGCTATTAAGCAATTGCCTTAACAGCGTAGCCTACAATAGGGCGTAAACTGCAACGTAACACTTTGATTTTACGTTGTAGTAAATTGAAATAAGAGTGTTAACATTGTGCCATGATCACTATTGTTCACTAACCTTGTTAATAAACATCACTAAATAGAAATAATAAATAGTGATAAAATCACTAAATTAATATGAAAGCACCTAATGTGTGATTACTAATTGCCGCAAAAAATAAGTAATATTTCTTTTGAAGCTACTCAGCGGCGAATATTGCCTACCACTCTACTTCCCTTTAATGATGTGTGCAACACTTTGTAATCAAGGAATGCTAACTTACAAAGTATATGACTGTAGTATATTGATTCCCCCCGGGGAACAGGTTTTGCCTTGGCGTATTCCTAACTTAGGCACTTTGTTTTTCGGGGAAAAGAGGGGAAGGGGTCCCTCGTTTGGTGCGGCAAACAAAACTCTAGGAAGCCACATGACTTATGTTGTGTTGGCTTCCGAAACCCTTACCAAGGGTATAAATTGGCAGAACGGGGATCAGCATGGCCCCCGGGAAGTTCTGCTTGCGGTTCGACCCGGGCTGATCATGGTTGAGGTGCCTACCTTGGCTGAAACGTTCTGGCTGTGGTTGAAACCTAAAACACAGGAAGGGAGTGTTCGTATCCTTGATAATTGTTTGGTGATGGCTTTTTTCGAGGGCTAACAATCTCCCGAGGATCTGTTGCCTATACAACAGATACGTGTACTGTAAGGAACCAGTGGTGATGATTGACGGGTGAGTTGTTTTAAGGGCTGATGCTCTTAATGGGCTTCGGCCTACCAACTCATTAAGCCTTGTCCTCCATTGATTGCTGGGAAATTGCATACATGAGGGATTAGAAAGCCCGAACTCCTCAACAAGAAGTTGTTCATATGACCGCAATCATATGACAAGAATTGCTACCTGTGTGAGCCTAGCAAGCCACACGGGGCGGTGGTGAATCGTGAAAAATTCACTTCGTGGAATTGATCCACCATCAGGTTAGGCCGTCAAGGCAGGTACTGATGTAAATCATTTTCACAGTTTTAGTATATTGATAGTATATTGATTGCTGAGTAATTGCATACAGGAGGGATTAGAAGGGCCAAACTTCTCAACAAGAAGTTGCTCATATGGCTACAAACATATGGCAAAAATTACTACCTGTGTGAGCCCAGTAGGGGCGCTGTATAACCGTGACTAATTCACTCCGTGGAATTGGTCCATCATTAGATGGACCAGTTCCTGCCGTAAAAGCTAGTGCTGATAAAAATCTTTTTCACTACAGTAGTATATGGAATTCCTAAAAATTAATTGCGTTCAGCTTTCATATCATACTTATTTTAGTGTTGTCAACTCGGTGCTTTTTTGTGCGCAAAATACTTTAGCCGGTGCACAGTGCGCTTTTTTTAATTTGGCCGCTGGTTTACTTTACTGAGTGAAAGAGTAGAGTTCACTCTCCTGCGCTCTGTCAAAATTAGATTTTCCTACTCACTTTGAATGTGCACAAGGATTTTTGGCAGGTTAATTACGCTTAACGCGCTAATTTAGGTTGCCTTTTATGCTTCATGTTTATGTAATGCTGCAAATTTCTGAAGTAAAAGCCAACTTAGGGTTAAAACACAACAGCCATGACTCACTCACTCACTGTCGTGCTCTTTAAGGAAAATACGAAACAAAGCAAAAAAAAAAAAAAAAAAAAAACAAGTAACATATCAAAGACCGCAGAACTGCGCAACTATGTACTCGTATGTACTTATATATTGCAGCACAAAACAAATAAAAAGTGGGCGCGCGAGCGCTGAAACAAAATACATATTTGAAAAAACAACAAATTTAAAAAGAATTAATTACATTGCTTTTAATTATAAAAGACATTAAGCTCCTTACAAAAGTCGTAGTTGTTGCACACACTCTCTCAAAAAAAGTCGTTAGATAAAATTTTTATATATATGTATATATTTTTTTTTTTTCAAATAAATGTTGCTGATGAAGCAGTCTACCTTTAACTTTAAACAACTAGTTAAAAATGGTTGTAAACAGTCATGGCGTTGCAATGCGGAGGAGTTTTTTTTTTAAGACGTTGCATTATATACAAGTTGCTCATTTTGTTAAAAAGAACAAACAGAAACATAATTAACTTTGGATTAAAAACTAACAACAATTCAATTCAAATTGTTTTACTATACAGTTTGTCAACAATGAGTTTGCACACTGAAAATAAACACGGTTTAGTTAAATGTTTAAGTAATTGCAAAACATTTTTATTATAAAAAATATATTTTACGAGGGCGGTTTGGAAACTTCTTATCTTATCTATGAAAGGGAATTGTTAGTTTTACAAAAAGTTTTCTATTTGTCAATATAATCTCCAGAAACTTCAATACACTTAGTCCAACGCTTTTCTAGCAATTCTATCCCTTGATTAAAATAGTTTTCCTCAAGGTCTTCAAAATAGTGGTTTACAAGTGTAATTGAATCTTCATTTGAGGTAAAACGCTTGCCAGCAAGGAATTTTTTTAGATTTGGGAAGAGGTAAAAGTCACTGGAAGCTAAATCAGGAGAATAAGGTGGGTGGTCAAGCAACTCGTACTTTAACTCGTTAATTTTAGCCATTGTTAAAACACTCTTGTGCGCTGGTGCGTTGTCTTGGTGAAAAATTACTTTCGTTTTTCTCGAATTTGTACATTTAATTGATCCAAATGCAAAATGCAGTAGTACTCTGAACTTAATGTTTTACCATTTTGGAGATCGTCAAACAATAAAATACCTTTGAAGTCCCAAAAAACCATTGCCATAACCTTACCAGCCGATTGAACTGTTTTTGTCTTCTTTGGGGCACTTCCTCCAGCTTCAGTCCATTGTTTGGATTGTTCTTTTGTCTTTGGAGTATAGTGGTGGATCACATCAACAGTTATGAAACGACGCTTAAAATCGATTTTATTTCGCTTAAAACGATCCAGACAAGCTTGAGAAATGTTGACTGTTAACAAATGCGGCACCCATGTTGCAGAAAGCATTTTCATCTGTAGTTCTTCATGCAAAATTAAATGGACTCGATCATTTGAGTTGCCCATGATATTAGCTATTTCACGCAAATTTATTCGTCGATCATTTAATACCATATCATGCATTTTGGCTACAATTTCTGTTGTTGTCCATCTTCAATGCTTGTACAACCACGTTTAAATTCAGGAACCCAATTTTTTACTGTTGCATATGAAGGAGCACTTTCATCTAACACATTCACCATATCATTATGAATTTCTTGTCCCAAGAAACCTTTTTTATGTAAATATTTAATGACATCACGCATTTCTAAATTTTCCATTGTAAAAAAATCGCGGATGCGTCTTTTGTTAACACCTGTTTCTATATGAAGGAGTTACCAGATCGAAACAAAATTTAACAAGTGTTCATAGCAGAGATGGAAGTTTTCTGTTTATACCGCGCTTTTTGTGCTAGGCTAAGAAGTTTCCGTACCGCCCTCGTAGTAATGGCAATATATTTTTGTTAAAGAAAAAATGTTTTATGTACATATATATTTCATAATACATATGAATGCATACAAATATATAGAAAAAAATTTAGTCGGTGGGGTGAATATGGGGATGAAATAACAATTTTTCCATGAAAATGTTCAATACATATGTTTGTTCCTTGGAACTACTCCTCGTTTCGTTTAGCAAATAGTGCTTAATTCTGGTTTTTATCAGAATTGCCGAGCCTGCACAAGATCTTCCACGGGGATTTTTAGTGTCATAAGTATGTAGCCACAATTTTTAAATAACTTGTGAGCGTCACGTGAGTTACAGCAATCAACTTTATGTCGACTTGATTTTCATGAGAAAGTGTTTTTCATGAGGAAGTGTGTTGTCGGATACTGTTTGCTTTCCGGAAATGGATTTATTATTGTAGCACGATTCGTCAAATACCACGTACATCTTGATTATTTACGATTCTAATCTGCTTAATAATTCCTTTTTGAAAGTGTATACTTTCCTTTATGAAATCGTGCGATTTCACTTTCTATATACACATAGTCGACTCTTGCTAAAGTTAAGTTTTAGATGGAAAGCGACAACCTTGAACAGCTGTTTATTTATTATTTACATTTCTTTAAAAATTTCATAAAATAAACAAATTTTTCTGCTGCTTGTAATGGGTGATTTTATAAGAACTATCGGAAATTAAAAAAAAAACACATAAAATTCAGAAAAATGCATGAAATATTTATTTGGATCGATAGTTGGGTCGATATAATTTAATGTTTGAAGATTATTTCATGCAAATGTTGGCCGCTGCTGCGCATCAAATGGTCCATCCGCTTAGTCCAATTTTGGCATACTCTTTCCAACATTGCGGCCGGTATCTCACGAATAATGTTGGAAATGTTGGCTTCCAGTGCGTCAATCGAAGTGGGCTTGTCGCTATAGACATTAACCTTAACATAGCCCCACAAAAAATAGTCTAGAGGTGTTAAATCGCACGGTCTGGGCGGCCAATTGACTGGTCCCAAGCGTGAAATAAACTGTTCACCGAACTCGGCTCTCAATTGGTCCATTGTTTCGCGTGCTGTGTGGCATGTGGCACCGTCTTGTTGAAACCACATGTCATGCAAGTCAAGCTCTTCCATTTTGGGCAAAAAAAAGTTTGTTATGATCGCACGGCAGCGCTCACCATTCACAGTAACGTTGTGATTCGCATCATCTTTGAAGAAATACGGCCCAATGATGCCACCAGCCCATAATCCGCACCAAACGGTTGTTTTTTGTGAATGCATTGCTAGCTCTTGCAATGCTTCTGGCTGGTCTTCACTCCAAATACGGCAGTTTTGCTTGTTCACGTATCCATTCAACCAGAAATGAGCCTCGTCGCTGAACACAATTCTTCGATAAAAAAGTGGATCTTCATCTAACTTTGCAAGAGCCCATTCACCAAAAATTTGGCGTTGTGGTAGGTCTTTTGGCTTCAATTCTTGCACCAGCTTCACACCCAAATCCTTATAAGGATTTTGCAAGCGTTGTTCGTTTGTAAGACGATTCATGATTAAATTATAGACCAAACTGAAGATGTTTGACAGTGACACAAGAAACAAAACGTGCGTGAGCTGTCAAAACTAGTGTTGCCAAAAAGATAATAGCAAAAAAATCACTCGTTATTTATGAGAAATTTATAGAGTAATGAGAAAAATAGATACAATAAGTTTTAACTGGCGAGAATAGGAATTCTTATCACTAATTAAACCTATTTATATATATCTTAGCCTTATTTCATCGATATCTTCTGGCTTACAATTTTATTTCAACTACTGTTATTTTCTTCTTCAGATTTCTTTGTTGCCTTGCGGCGAGTCAAGCATTTGCCGATAACTCAATTGACTCGATGCCCACCGAATTTCGAGTTGAATCTTCAGTATCATATGAAACATCACACAAACACCCTGAAGCGTTGGGTGATGACAGTTTCCAAACGTCACACACCATAAATCACTATGATGTAGAAAATATGAATCTCTTGCCCACCAAAGAGAAACCAGAACTCAACCCGGTCTTGAGCGCACTAATCAATGAAGATGTTATGAAAAGCATAGAAGCAAAACGTGCCATTGAGAAAGCCGAATTGGAAATCATAAAAGCTGAAGTTGATGCTGCTGTCAAAGCGGAGGAGAAGAAAATTGAAAAAGTTAAAGGGGCCAAAGCAAAAAAAGAAAAGAAAGAAACATCTACTGAGGCAGCTTTTCATGTACTTACCACTGCTGCTCCTACTAAGAAGGTCGAATTGGAAAAAGATGATGAAATCAATGTGGGCTTTGTAGATCAGACTATTTCTTTAGACACGGCTGGCACTGAGAATAACAAAAAATCCCGCATTGAAATTAAAAAAGGTCCCAATGGTCAGGACTATGAATACGAATATGTATACTATTATGAAGATGAAGAGGAAGATACTAAGCCTAAGGAGGCTGCAGCCGAAGATGGTGAGAAAGCTGAGACCAGGGGCAAGTCACGTTATACAAATATTGAACGTAGTACAGCTGCTTCACCAGCCGATAACAGTTTAGTTAGTGGCAAAGCCAAAGGTCGTTCAACAAATGTGGACGATAGCATAGAAACAGAACGTTTACCACACAATACTCGTTTTCCAAGCCGTGGCAAGACTGTGCACGATGTGCCTCCTACTCCTGCCTTAGATTCAATTGATTCTGCTGCTGAGAAAAAGAAAATAAGTGTAAAACGTCCCAGTTTGGAACTGGTGGACAGCGAAACATTCAACACTGATGAAAAACTGGCCAAGAGTTCACGCAATTCCGATGATACCAAATCTGCTATAACCATTGAACAGGAGACAGCCGCTTTAGCTGCCGCAGCGGCCAAAAATGCTGAAGAAGCCGAAGTTTCCAAGGCAAAAGAATCGCTAGTCGATTCCAAAGTAGATCCTGATGAAGATGTTGCACAAACAACGCCAGCCATGGAGAAGGCAGCTTTAGATTTGTATGCTCTCTCAACAAATGAAAACAACAACATGGACATGACAACTGATGGAAATGGGGATGTAACTACCGTTCTGCCTGACACCACCGATGGTGATAATCTGCTAACCACGATTATAGATGAAGAACTAAGCAGTACTACTACCACCACAACTACAACAACTACACCAGAACCAACAACCACCACAACCACGACGACTACAACAACAACTACACCAGCTCCTTCATTGTATGGTGGCAGACGCGGTGCTGGCAGTACTACAGGACGTAACCGTTTTAAGCTTAAGTCTGGCAATTCACCAGCAACAACTACAACTACTGAAGCCCCCTCTGAGGCTCCCAAGACTGGCAAAAGTAAAAAAAAAAGAATTTTTAGTTCCTATAAACTTGTGTTCAAGTACAAAATAAAATTTTCAAATGTTTTTCAGATCGTTTTTCACGTCCTTCTATTGGCGGCCGTGCTCGTCCTGGTGCCAGAACAACTGCAGCTCCTACCGCTGAAGAACCTCAACAAGAAGAAGATATTGCCGTTAAAGAAGTTAAGCCCGTTAGCTCAGGATTTTCACGCAACAGACGTAAGATTTTAGTTCAAAAAAAATTTTTTTTCCATTATTTTTTATTGCAAAAAATAACGAATAAATTATTTTTCGACGCCTACAAAAGTAAACCTACAATTTTGTTTTAAAATTGCACTGATTACACATTTTTGACAGACGCTTAGTTAACAGTTGTGAAATCGATTTACATCAACACCTGCCTTTACGGCCTAATCTGATGATGACCCAAATCCACGAAGTGACTTCACGATTCACTTGCTAGGCTCATACAGATCGCAACTATGCGTTTATAGACAAATGGCTTGCTGAAGAGTTTGGGCTTACTAATCCCGCTTGTATACAATTGCCCAACATTCAATGGAAGATGAGGCATCAGTCCTTAAGGAACTCATCCGTCCAATCATCACTCTTGGTTGCTAGCAGTACAGGTATCTGTTGCAAAACAGCAGCACCTCGGGGGTCATTAGCCCCCGAAAGCCGACAAGTACCAAATTTATCAGGGGGACTAATTACCCTTTCTGCGATTTAGAATGTTTCAGTCAAAGCACCGAGATATCTGCAAGGCAGAATCTCCCGGAGACTTTGCCGAGCCCCATTCTGCCAATTTTAACCCTTGTCACGATAGTCGGGAATCCAACGCGGCATAAGTCATCCAGCTTCTTAGAGTTTTGTTTGCTACAACAAACGAGGGATTTCTTCCTCTATATATCCTAGTAAACAGAGTGTCCTGATTTCGGATACGTCATGGCAAAACCTGTTCTCCAGGGGGGGAATGCGTTAACTCGTAGAAGGCATGGTATATCCTTTCAGCTTAGTAGCACACTCACACGGACACTTACATTCCTGTTTCGCTTTCTCATTTTTGATTCTCCACAGAATCATGGTTGAA
The DNA here is from genome assembly GCA_914767995.1 of Thecocarcelia acutangulata. Taxonomy (NCBI): domain Eukaryota; kingdom Metazoa; phylum Arthropoda; class Insecta; order Diptera; family Tachinidae; genus Thecocarcelia; species Thecocarcelia acutangulata. The sequence goes on from OU612095.1 coordinate 93,654,462, forward strand.
TAAGCTTGTTTCTCCACACAAAATTTTGAGAGCTAAACATTTTGTTTTAGTTGGAAAATTCTAGACAAACACGAAGAATTTACTGAATTCTCTAATTTTGGTAACAACATCGATAATTTTTCTGAACCAGCTCTCAAAAAAATAAAAAAAGGAAAACATATCATCGCCTGCACAGCAAAGTTCACAGAGAAAAAAATCAGGTTTTTAATTTTTAGAAATATGTATGATCAGGGACGAGAAAACGATTATCTTTGGTACCTGCCATGAGGCCTTACCACACTGTAATCTTAACACCGGGTGAACACAATGTGTTCACCAATTCTCCCATACATGACATAGTCGTGCAAAGGTACCAATACAATCACATACTATTTAGAAACATGATCTTTCCTTGGTTAGGTGCAGAGCCTTTCTAATACTCCTAACGGCCTTTGGGTCACGATACTTGGTCGCAATGCCACTCCACACCGAGTTCAAATGGACTCTCCCTACGATTTGGGTCTAAGCCACAGCCACCATGTCACTCCCCGAAGTGCCGCACAATAACGAGTTCGAGTTCCGAATACTCCAAGAACTGGTGACCCTGCATCAAACCCAAGAATTAATACAATCAAGTCCATACACAAATCTAATTCGTCAACGAGGTAATAGTCAGCAGCTCATCTTACCTAATACCTAATATCCTACGAGTAAACGCGACCACCGCACCTAATGTCTCATAATCCAATAACACATTGCTAATACTAGTTATCACCCACTCTACTGACACCCATATACTCCACATTACTAATGTCATCATAACAACAACATTCTATTAGAATATGCTTCCAGTCCTCAGGGTTATCACCATAACGCAGTCTCAGACAATCCTCTCTTATGCAAAAAAGCATTGAGAGTTTCATGTGCCATGAGCAGGACAACCGTACTAAGTCCAAAGCTAAACTCCAACCATTCCATAACAATATCTGCATCGCGAATAAATTCGTAAGTTACTCGTCACAATGCACGAGTAGTTAAAATACAAGACGCTCCCAAAAGATTGCATTGATCTAACTGGGTTCCCTATTTGCAATAAGATCTAATCCTGAAATCCAATCATTTTTTTTTTTTTTAATTTCCGTATAAAACATTTAATTCAAAATAAACTTCTTTTTCGTCTTTTCGTTAAGATGAAACTCTAACTTTACCAGATTTTTGTAATAACTTATTTTATTAAATCTCTTTATGTTAGCTCGCAATCGTTTTAACTTACGTGGCAGTACCACGACCACAGACGCTTCTGCCCACGAATCTAATGACGATCATGACGAAGGAGTATCTAGCACTACTGCCCGTACTCTCAGAGGCCGCCCTACTCTTAACATACGAGGACGCAGTCGAACCACTACTGCCAAAGCTCCCGCTAATGAAGAAGAAACAGTTAATGACAGTGATAACAGTGTCGATGACAAACCCGGTACACCAGCGCCCAGTCACAGTGGTTCTGTAAGACCTTCCCGCTTTAACCTCAATCGTGCTGCTGGAGGTGGCCGTTTGCCAGGCCGCGCCAAACTTGGCCGTCCTACTACAGAAGCTCCAGCCGCTGCCGAAAATGAAGATTCAGCTGCTGATAGTTCACATCACAATGATGTTAAAGGTGATGGCGAGGAAGCCGGCGAGAAGCCAGCCGAAGAACCAGCATCTCCTAATGCTGGTGGCTTAAACCGCTTAAAGAATCGCCCACGTTTGGGTGGTTTACAAAAGACTGAAATCAAACCAAAGGTAGCACCAGCGCCATTAGCACCCCGCAAAGTAAATCCACTTCTGGCAAACAGACGCCTTAAAGTAGGCCCTTCAACAACAGGTATGCACAATTTTCTATTAATTAATAGTCTGACTAATTAACATTTCGGACAACTTTTTTTAAAAATCCAAAGAACTACTTCATACAAAAGTATAATAAGGAAGCGACAAAATAGAAGTAAATAAAGTATCCGTGTAAAAGGCAGTATTTTTTCCTAAAATACTGGCTTTTGCACGCGACTTTGTCTTTGGGAAATATGTATATGCAAAACCAAAACCAAGGTAAAAATAAAAATAAAATAAGAATTTAAAATATACAAAAAATTTTGTTGTTTTACAAGTCCGATTTTCTGACGATATTTATCGTGATATTGACGATTTCTTCTATATTTTGTCTGGCAGCCCTCGTTACGAGTGCTGCTGACATACAAATAAACAAACATGCAAGTGACACTAACATAAGCCTGTTAAAAACATGTTTCCTTTAAAAATATCGCTCCTTTATTGCAACATAGTCATATCTCAAAAAATGAGCTTTTCGAGTTAACAATGCAGAATTGTTAACAGTACTATATATTATATTGTGCCAAAAATTTATTGAAATTACTTTTAAACTGTTTCCTTTAGGAGATATTTTCTAAAAAAATTTTCTAAGACTTGTATGGGAACTAAAAATTTTAAATGTGTTTTTCTCGAAACAAGCTTTTTTGAGTTATGACTATGTTGCAAAAAAGAAACGATATGTTTCCTATATGAAGTATAAGAGTGAGCGGGTTGCTGCGCGTAGCTGTCGAACTGAACTTAAACAAAAAAAAAATGAATTTGACTCTTCTTAATGAAGCAGCTTTTTTTGTTAATGTCTTTTGTCGAAAATGTGTGAAAAAAACTTTATGTTTAAATCCTTCGTCGTCTCTGAGAAGGAACCATGGTTGCCATGAATATGCTTATTGTATATAAAGTATTTAATGCAATGGAATGTATAATGAAATCATCCATTTTATAAACGTTTATGTTTTTGAAACTTTTGTTTTTTATTATGAGTTTTTTATACAAATATTAGATGAGTTTTTTATAATGGGTGATTTTATAAGAACTATTGGAAATTTAAAAAAAAAAACACATAAAATTCAGAAAAATGCATGAAATATTTATTTGGATCGATAGTTGGGTCGATATAATTTAATGTTTGAAGATTATTTCATGCAAATGTTGGCCGCGGCTGCGCCTCAAATGGTCCATCCGCTTAGTCCAATTTTGGCATACTCTTTCCAACATTTCGGCCGGTATCTCACGAATAATGTTGGCAATGTTGGCTTCCAGTGCGTCAATCGAAGCGGGCTTGTCGCTATAGACATTAGCCTTAACATAGCCCCACAAAAAATAGTCTAGAGGCGTTAAATCGCACGATCTGGGCGGCCAGTTGACTGGTCCTAAGCGTGAAATAAACTGTTCACCGAACTCGCCTCTCAATTGGTCCATTGTTTCGCGTGCTGTGTGGCATGTGGCACCGTCTTGTTGAAACCACATGTCATGCAAGTCAAGCTCTTCCATTTTGGGCAAAAAAAAGTTTGTTATCATCGCACGGTAGCGCTCACCATTCACAGTAACGTTGTGATTCGCATCATCTTTGAAGAAATACGGCCCAATGATGCCGCCAGCCCATAATCCGCACCAAACGGTTGTTTTTTGTGGATGCATTGGTAGCTCTTGCAATGCTTCTGGCTGCTTTTCACTCCAAATACGGCAGTTTTGCTTGTTCACGTATCCATTCAACCAGAAATGAGCCTCGTCGCTGAACACAATTCTTCGATAAAAAAGTGGATCTTCATCTAACTTTTCAAGAACCCATACACCAAAAATTTGGCGTTTGGGTAGGTCGTTTGGCTTCAATTCTTGCACCAGCTTTATCTTATAAGGCTTCACACCCAAATCCTTCTGCAAAATTTTCCACGTAGTGGAGTAACAGAAAATTCACGGTCATCACCAACACTGGCCGATACGGCTGCGATATTTTCTTCAGTTCGCACTGTACGTAAGCATGTTGGTGGTTTAATGTCCAACAATGTAAATTTGGTGCGAAATTTTTTTACAATAGCCCGAATAGAAGCCTCAGTAAGTCGATTAAACTGACCATAAAATGGAAGAAGCGCGCGATGAACTTTCTTAGCAGAGCACGCATTTTAGTAATAAAATTCAATAATTTGCAAGCGTTGTTCGTTTGTAAGACGATTCATGATTAAATTATAGGCCAAACTGAAGAAGTTTGACAGTGACGTGCAAAACGTGAGTGAGCTGTCAAAACTAGTGTTGCCAAAAAGATAATAGCAAAAAAATCACTTTTTACAAATATTAGATATATTTTAGTTTTCAGTAGTAATATTATGATGGGTCTAGGTGTTGTTTATTTCTTATTCATGAAACAAAACACGCAGGTTAGAAAAAAATTCCCCTAAAAGCAGCAACTTTAAATTTCCAAGCTGGATTTGTCAATTTCAATGTGAACACTTTTACATTTTTTTTTACACTTATCCATTTTTTATCGATAACAAGCATACAATTTTTGACATTCTAACATTTTGTTTAATATATCTGAACTCTTCGAACTTATTTAATTTTTCTATTACAATATGTTCTTACTACTTTTCAATACTAGAAAAATGAAAAAAAAATGAAGTGTCATACAACCTTTAGTACATTTTACGTTGATATGGAAAGAATCGACTCTGTTACACTTTTATAAAATTTTATATATAAACTTTTTTCCTTTAATTACAGAAGCTGCTGCTGTAGAAGAAGCTCCAGCTGCTTCAGCTGAGGAATCTGATTCAAAGGAAGAAACTTCTGATACAGCAAATGAGGAGGCCAAAGAGGAGACAACGGAAGAGACCGAAACCACCACCAAACAGCAAGCGCGCGGCTTGGGACTCTTGGGACAAAGAAGGCGATTGCCTTTAAGAAAACCCGGCACATTATTGTGAATAAATTAATTTCACTTCTCCTGCTGTTTTCTGCCTTCTTCTGTCTGCTGCTACTTGAGCACTCAAAGTCTTTAAAAAATACTCACTTTTCTATTTTAAATCAAAAAACAGAAAATATTATTTTATTTAGAACTTATGCTTTACACTTTCGTCCTCTTTTGTTTTATGAATATTTTATGTATATTAATTAATTAATTTAATTTTTTCTTCTTCTTCATCTACTTATTTTGAAATTTTGATTTGTAAATTTTATTTTATCCTGGTAGCTTGTAGTTTCTTTTGCAGCCACATGTGAATGAAAGTGGTGGCTACAAAGTAAGAACAAAGAAAAACAACTTAGGTGAACCCAAAAACACACAAAAACTTTTGTATGAAATTCAAATATAAATATTCTTTTAACTTTATATACAAACATTAATATAAAAATTTTGATTTTAATATAAAGATAAAAAAAAAATTATTTTAAGTTTCTTAAATTAGTAACGGAACACAAACAAAAAAAAATCATTGTGTAAAATAATTGCGATACACAATACTTACAAATGTAAATGTAATATTCATTTTTTGTTATAGAAGATACACTAAGTCGCAAAACTCTACATACGATTTAATTTTTTCAATAAATTTCCATTTTTTGACAAAATACGAAATATCTATTAAGTTTTTTTTATTTTATACGATTTACGATCTTTATAAGAAAATTAACATTTCATTTGGTTTAATGTTATTAAAGCCCCGATCAGACTATTTATTATACATGTATAAATACTTTCATTCGATTTTGTGAGATAAAAGTCTAAGCACATTTCTTGCGACTGTTTAAAAGTCTAATGTATATTATGTTTTGCAATCTGCACTTTTGCAGTTTCAGACTATCATACAAGTCTTAAGATTTTGTTTCGATTTTATGAGACGAACGGAATATTTGTTGAGACTGTAAAAATTTCAAACGTACCATTACATTTAGTTTCTACACCTGAAGTATAATGAAAAATATGTGTAGAAAATAAACATTAAATTTGGTCTATGTCTCGTTTTAATAATTTTATTCTTTGCTTTTGAAACAAATGCAACCCTAATCCAATGAAAAATCCTACTGTTTCAACAAATTTGTAAAACTGATGAAGTCTTATGGAACGTCAAATCTCTTAGCGTACTATTTGTCATTTTCATAACACTATACATTCACTCTATCCCACTTGTAGGTATTATTTGAATTTTTGACAAGTCTTAATACAAAGTGTGATAGTCTGAAGTGCCCTCAAAGCACCCCATACACGTTTCAACTCAGTTGGCAACTGAGTTGGTTATTGTCCAAATCAAAGCGTGTATGGCTTTGTCAGTTGATTAGTTTGGCAGTTGTCGAGTTGGTTGAATAAAAATTAAAATGTTTTGATTTTTTCAGTTTTTATGTTTTTAACTGTTTTTCAGCAGTTATGTTTTTGGCCAAAAACTGACGCACAAGCATAGATGTGTGAGCTGGTACGTTATCATGGTGCAAAATCCATGATTGCTTTCTCCACAACTCTGTGCGTTTCTGACGAATTGCTTTGCGCAAACAACGCATAACTACAAGGTAGTATTCCTTATTGACCGTACGAACTTGTGGCAAGAATTTATGATGCACCACGTCATAGCAGTCGAAGAAAACAGTGAGAAAAATCACATCTGACAGAACTTGACGTACTTTTTGCGGTCTTGGCTCTTCTGGACGCTTCCATTGCGATGATTGGGCTTTTGTTTTAATGTCATAGGCATACGAGTACAACCATGATTCGTCACCAGTTATGATATTTTTGACGATCCTCGTTGACGATATTCAATAGCTCTTGAGCGAAATAGCTGATATTGCCAAAACATATCACAGACATGTGTACCAACATAACAAAAAATAGTAATAAAGTGAGAAAATCAAACATAAAGTGAGAAAATAAAGTGAGAAAATCAAACCGCAAGGCTCCGTTCTTTCTTCTACCCTATTTCTTATTTTCCTCAACGACCTTCTCTACCAAACTTCCAACCCTATCCACTCTTTCGCGGATGACAGCAGCATTTGTCACTCGTACTCTTCATCCTATCAGAGATCGCTGCCAAGAGACTAAATATGAATGATTCACTGAATAGTGATCTTCTATTGGTCTCTGAATGGGGTCGTATAAACAGGGTCGCCTTTAATGCTCGTAAGACCCAGTGTTGCTTATTGACGCACAAACAAACGACCGCTAATGCTGCTTCATCTGTACTCATGGATGGTATAAATATTGAAGAATCGGATGCTCTTGATGTTCTTGGAATGAAGATACAGTGTGACGTTCGCTGGAATGAACACATTTTTCATATCTCGAAAGAAGCATTCAAGTGCCTCGGTTTTTTGAAACGGTGTAAGATGTACTTCACTCCATCCGACCTCCTTACTATTTATACCACCTACATCCGACCGAAAATGGAATACAACTCTCATGTTTGGGCCGGTGCCTCAAAGTCTGTTTTGGGGTTACTCGACCGTGTGCAGGAGAGGGCGAAGAAGCTCATCGGTGACAGTAGGGTATCCAACTCTATTGACTCACTGGAGCATCGACGCAGTGTGGGATGCGTTACTCTGTTCTATCGATACTACAATGGATTTTGCTCTGACGAGATTAGGGATCTTGTTCCCGAAACGCGCACATTTTTACGTAGCACGCGTTCATCGTCTAAAGCTCACCCATTTGTGGTCGATTGCCCGGGGAATCGTACTACGCATTACAGAGAGAATTCGTTTTTCAGCCGCACGCTTCGTCTGTGGAACAAGTTGCCTGCAGAAGTGTTTCCTGTCTGTTATAACGTTGGAAGATTCAAGTCAAATGTTCACAAACACTACTCCCGCTTTCCCCCTCCTCACAACCTATTTTCCTAGTTCTGGTACAATGCACTGCATATGTAGGGGTCATCCCCTGAGTACTGGTCCAATATAAAAAAAAAAAAAAAAAAAAAAAAACATAACTCACAAAATTTGAAAATAACGTTTATTTTTTATCAGACCACGTACACGACCGAAGTCCACCTTTATTTAAGCAGCGACGAACGAATGAATATGTACATAACCTTTTTTCATATCTTTTTTCAAGTTCACGCTACTTTTCTTTGGGTTTTCTGTAACTTCTCTTACAATTTTGCGCCGTAGTATTTCATCGAGCTCTAATGGACGTCCCGTCCCTGACCAACTTTTATATCTTTTAGAGTTCTTAAAGTTTGAACTGTATATTTTGACAAATACAATATTTTCCCCACCTTTGCCATAAATGTTCCTTCATTTGACAACTTAATTACAAATTTTCGAACGACCTTGGAGATTTCTTTTCTTGTTGTCATTTTGTAATTCCTTATTTTCACAACTCTCACACTCTCCACTACAATTAAATTAAAGCCAATTACCATGGTACAATAATATATAGGTACGGCCGAAATCTTTTTTCTGTGATGATAACTGTCAAAAGTTGTGCAAACACACACATTTTTTTATTATTGATTACAAATTGAAAAAGTTTGTGAAAAAAAAAATGTTCCAATAATATTTCTCAAACACAAAAACAACTTCAAACCCAAAGACAGATCTTTGTATATATATTTAATTTATTGTATGAGTTTTAAATACAAAAACTTATATGTTGAATTCACAAGCTCAGTCGTATCGTGTATCGATGTATTTGGAGAGACAATTTCAAACACAAACATTAAACTCACAAAAAATATATTTGAAAATTGTTTTTGCTTTAAAGTTTTGTGTTTGAAATTTTATCTCCAAATACATCGATACACGATATGACTGAGCTTGTGAATTCAGCAATTGAAAAATTATTTCTAAAATAAAAACACGAAGAAAAATATACGTTTGTTTTTTATTTTCTTTTGTTTTCTTTGACAGTTATCAACACAAAGCAACAATAAAAAGCCGTATTGTTTTTTTGTTATTGTTGGCTTGTTGTAGTTCCGCTTTTACCTGTTATTTATTGTACCATTCCAATTACCTTGAAATTATAAAACTAACGGCTTTATCATAATAATATTCTATAGAATCAATGGTCGTATGTACACTTTTTCAACGCATTTCTACGCTGCATGTTGCACAATCTTCAAACTTACCAAAACAGACGGCCCTGCTTTTGACACGTTTTTTACAACCGTTGCATACAGTAGACCTTGTCTAATACAGTTTGGCTCAAAAATAACCTTCCGATGTTTTTTTGGCTGTAATTTAAAAAAAAAAAATTAAAAACTTTGATTCTTCTTGTGGATTATTTTTATTTAGGCTTTTAATTTTTTTACATCAAGTCATGTAAATGGCCGCCGCCACAGTTGATTGTCATTTGAGCTCTTTTTATAGCATTTTCCAACACATTGGCAAAAACTTCCGGCGATAGGTCCTCACATTCTTGACGGATATTATCTTTAAGAGCTGCAAAAGTCTGGTGCTCGTTGACATAAACCCGCGACTTCAAAAAGCCCCACAAAAAGAAGTCTGCAGCGGTCAAATCAGACGATCTTGCTTTCCAGTGCAAATCGCCAAAACGGGAGATTAGGCGCCCGGGAAATGCATCCTTCAGCATATCGGTTGTGGTACGTGCTGTGTGTGCCGTAGCAACGTCCTGTTGGAATCACATGTTTTCCAATCCCAATTCATTAAGTTGCGGCAAAAAGAACTCGTTGGTCATTGCTCTGTAGTGCTCACCATTTACAGTAACCGGTTGGCCAGCGACGTCTTCGAAGAAAAAAGGTCCGATGACTCCTCCAACGAAAACAGCACACCATACAGTGACTTTGAGCGGGTATAATAGCTCTTCGTGGGTTACACGCGGATTTTCAGTGCCCCAGAAACATAAATTTTGCTTATTTACGTACCCGCTAAGATGGAAATGGGCCTCATTACTCATGATTATTTTTGATGAAAAATCATTTTCCTCTTGTGGTCACATAAATAGTCACCAATATTCCACGTTCTGGAGCAGTGTAGCGTAAAGCTACGTACACACGGTTGTCAGATCTTACAATATTGCCATTAAAATTAAAAATCTTAAAATGTATTACAATCGTGTGAACTGCCAATTTTTAACTTACAACGTTGTCAGAAAAACCATTGTCAATCAATTGTAAGACGACAATGTTGTCAGGCATCTGACAATCGTGAGAACACTCTTCGTCGGCATTGCCAGATAATTGGCTGGTATTATAAGCTCAGTTTTAATTGTCTGATGTATAAATTTAATGCACGTGACAATGGCATCATTGTCAGAAAAAAGTTTGATGGGCAACACTGCCAAAGTTGTTGATATACATAAGTGGTAATGTCTTACAACATGTCTGGCAATTTTTTTCATCTAACAATTTGACAACCGTGTGAACTGACAATTTTTGTTGTCAGATGAATTATTTGTCAGACCATAGTCTGACAATGAAATTGTAAGATTTTCTTACGACCATCTGAACACACAATTTACTTCTGCGGGACAATTTTTTATTGTCACTACATTGTCAGCATCTTGCCAGATCTTACAATATTGTAACATCTGACAACCGTGTGTACATAGTTTAACATTGCTTATTAACGTGTATTTGGCATAAGTTTACTACACAAATGTCAAAACAGAACTGATATTAGGAGCCAATCGCAAAATGTATAGCATTTTCTAATAGGAAGATTACTTTTGCGCCTCCTTATACATGCAAGTGAAAATTAAAATTAAATTTACTTTGTATATAAAATAATTATCAGGTTTGGTATCGTATGTAGAGTTTTGCGAGTCAGTGTACTTTTGAAAAATAAACGACTTAAAAACTAAATTGCAAAAAAAAAATACAAACCAAATAATAAGTTGTTCAATTAAAAATGAGTTGGCTAATTTAAAGGATGGTTTTCTTAAGCCTTTTAGCTTTTCAATTTTAAATGAATTTCGATGTAATCAAAGTGTAAAGCTACGTACACACAGTTGTTAGATTATACAATATTGCCAGTAAAATTGTCTGAAAATGTGTTACAATCGTATGAACTGCCAATTTTTAACTTACAACGTTGTCAGAAAAACCATTGTCAATCAATCGTAAGACGACAATGTTGCAAGGCATCTGCCAATCGTGAGAACACTCTTCGTCGGCACTGCCAGATAATTGGCTGGTATTGTAAGCTCAGTTTTAATTGTCAAATTTAGTGCACCTGACAATGGCATCATTGTCAGAAAAAAGTTTGATGGGCAACACTGCCAAACAGACGGTTGTTGATATACATAAGTGGCAATGCCTTACAACATGTCTGGCAACTTTTTTCATCTAACAATCTGACAATTGTGTGAACTGACAATTTTTGTTGTCAGATGAATTATTTGTCAGACCATAGGCTGACAATGAAATTGTAAGATTTTCTTACGATCGTCTGAACACACAATTTACTTCTGTGGGACAATTTTTCATTGTCACTACTTTGTCAGCATGTTGCCAGATCTTACAATATTGTAACATCTGACAACCGTGTGTACATAGCTTAAGTAATCTATGAATTTATTATTATATGACAATTAATTGGGGTTGCTTAAATTACTTAATAATTTGATTTTAATTGTGCGCACAGTGGGCCGAATTTTTTATAAGTTATTCAAGAATAAAAATTTCATTTAGTAAATATTTTTTCAAAGTTTGACATTGAGAGTCTCAACACAATGTTTGCGGTGCGGTAGAATTCTCCGTTGTGCACACAGTGGGCCGAATTTTTTATAAGTAATTCAAGAATAAAAATTTCATTTAGTAAATATTTTTTCAAAGTTTGACATTGAGAGTCTAAACACAATGTTTGCGGTGCGGTACAATTCCCTGTTGCGGGAAAAAAAAAATAAATATAATGTAACGAAAGACGGCGACGACATTATTTGTCATTGTTAGTTTATATTTTTATTAATTTATTTGTGCATACATTTTTCTAAAATTTAAAAAAAATATATATTGTTTGTGTATTTTTTTAATGCCAGTAAATAAAAAAATTATAGTTGTTAAAAAATGTTTAATTGGGTAGAAGCCACGTTTGTTTTATGTCTGGAATTAGAAACTACGACACATACTAATAGAAGATGGTGGGCAAGACCCGTTCATGTACCAAGGGATTCGGATGGATTTTTCAAAACATGATTGCAACAAATTATAAGCCAGGATGAGGAGTATCTTTATCTAGCAACAAGAATGAGTATTTCTAAATACAAAGTTTTCTCTACTTAAACCGAATTTAGAAAACCGCTTAGCCACGATTATCACTTTCTTAATGTATAATGTTAATATGATTAAAAACTTCTTGCTTCACCATCCCCAAACCTAATTTTTTATAACTTTTCATTAAGCTACCTTGCTCACTTGCAGTATGCAAGTTTTGGCTTGAGCATATAAAACTGGAGTATCCACGATAAAGAAAGTTATTTATGAAACATGAAACGAAGTACGAGTAATATGTGGCTAATCCAAATATAACCGATTGGTCCCATTTATATCATCTTCGTTTTATGAAAAAACTGGTCTTCCTCATTCTTTGGGGGCCATAGATGGCAAACACATCAATATTAAAAATCGTTTTTATAGTGTAGGTTTTTGTAATTTTCCAACTGCAAATTATAAAGACAGCCATACTTCCTAACTTCTTCGATAATTTTTTAATCGTATGAAAACTCGCACCGCAATAAATTATCGTTACATTGTATTCAGACTCTGAGGCGGTGTCACATAATTGAATTCCGTAGCACCATATAGGCTTTAGAAATGCGTTGTAACTATAACAAAATGTTGCAATCCAACTTCAATGTCGAGTTGCTGGCGATTAGCCAGTTTAGTTCCGCTGCTTTTAGTTTGAAAACATTCAAAGGCGACAAAACCAAATTCTTTGAACGATTACTGCAGCTCCATTGTACGTAAAAAATTTACGAAAAGGATCTGAGTGTTTCGCTAACGTCAAGCACAAAGCATGAAGTTTTCGCGTTAAAGATTTTTCAATCATATCACGATATAGACATATAGTCCATAGACAACTACTGTTACGCCGTTTTCTATTATGTTTACTCACGTAAATGAAAATGTGTCTTTTCACTCATTATGGCTTTTTCCTAAAAATCGATTACTAATTTTGGTAAAATAGTTTAACGATTAAAACACGTTGGTTTATCAAGCATATTTCCATAACATATTTGCTACGTGTCTACTTCTCTACTGCCAAATATGAACTATCAAAACTAATGTATACCCAAATGGCGACAAAACAAAGTAGTATACCTTCCGAGTGGACACCCTATATTTAGTACCATTCAATTAAATAATTGTTTTTTTGGGAAAATTAAGTGTTTGTATGGGGACCACCCTAACGATTAAAGACAGCAGCTAGCTATGCTCTATAAAAATGCTAGATTCACAAAAATATTGCAAGTCAGTTGTACATCCGGCACCTTCAGTACCCCCTCTGGGGCTAGTTAGGGCGGTTGACCCTCAAATGTTAAAAGCGTGCCCTCTTAAGGAGAGCAGTTAGGATGTAGGTATGTTTACAGGGAATGTAGCGGGAGAAATATTTTACCCTCCTAATGGCAACTCGGAGACAGTTATGAAGTTTTTTTTAGATTTTCTACCGTTTTGCCCTACCTTAGACCCCAATGTGAAGCCATTGACGCTAAACATGCCATCCTAGGTTTTTGGTTCGTGCATTTTGTTTACCAAACCCTACAAAATAAGAGGTTCTAGCGAATCCAATACAAAAAATCATACACTAATTCACCCCTAATGTATACTCATGTCATGATTCTTTATAGCTTTTTCCATTTTTCATACCACTGTGCACGAATAAACCATTCTTTACAAAATTTCATATAAAATCTATCACGTTTGCAGAATTTTACATCATCGCCTATAATCGTTTGACAATGGCATTCGATACTTTGCAAAAGTCGCGTTTCATTTTGAATATTCTCACCACGGCTTGCATTTTAACAAACAAGAAGTGCTGCAGCAAGTTTCCAAAATGTCCACCCATTTATTACAAATTGCTGGTACATGTACCCATGACGTTTACATTTTTCGTTCTCATGTGGCTGGAAGTGCTAACTAGCTCGGACTTAAATCAGGCCACCGATGCTCTATACATTACTTTAACGGAAAGTGGGCTGATAGTTAAGATTTTATCTGTCTGGTATTATGAGGAACTTGTCAAATCCCTGTTTAATGAATGGCATCAAAATGGAATGTTCATGCTGCAATCAACACAGGAATGTGCTGTTTGGCAGAGCAGAATGAAAGTTTTCAGTTACGTGGCATACCTTTATTTTGGGTTCAGCCTGGCGTCGGCGCTTTCCGCTTCAGCAGTTGTGCTATTTCTCAATGGATACCGTTTACCATTTCCTATATGGTTGCCATTTAATTTGCAAAATCCTTCAACATTTTGGTGTGCTTATGCTTTTGAAACATTGAGCATGCCGTTGTCCTGCACATCAAATTCTATATTGGACATGTTGTTTTGCTATATGATGCAACATCTGGCTTTGCACTTCAACATAATAGCGTTGCGTTTGGAGAGTTTGGGCACTAAAAAATATGAAACACATCACATTGTTACTAAAAAGCTGTTGGCAATAATTAAATTGCATTCGAAATTAAACAGGTAACATTAGAGCAGTAAAGGGTTTGGTGCCAATAGAATGGCAAAAGTGAAAATACTAAAAATTTACATAATTCTGTCAATCACTTGAGCTTTATTCGCTATTTTAGCTTCTAATATTAATGCCAATAAAAAAGTTATAAACAGCTTGTATTCTATGTTTGCCAGCTGGCTATATATCGACATTTCATAGGAGCTACCCTAGTCATCAGTAGACTTTGGTAATTTTTGAAAGATATCCTCAAACATTCAACGGTTGTTCATTTGTTTGAAAGGTGTAAGGAAATGTTAGAGTAGTATATAAATTAAAAAGCTTGTTTTTGTGTTTTGACAGGTATTGTTAGAGCATTTTTCTTTTTAAGTTCTCAACAACTTCTATAGAATGTTGGCATATAAACTTGAATGTTTGAGAATATCTTTCAAAAATTACCAAAGTCTACTGATGATTAGACGATTCAATTTTAAGGACCAATATTTAATGTAGACCACACCTAAAAGTCAAGTTCTTTTGTGTATTTTATTTCATATTTCTCAATTTCATACTGAATTTGAACCAACGGATGATATACAATAGAGCAGCGCGATGAAGTTACTCAGGCTTATTATGAAAATGGGCGCTTAAATCAAAATGTATATCGTGAACTTTGTGATTTTAGGTCAATTTAATCGTCCAAATGTGAGTATAATAGAAAAAATTGTAAAAAAAAAATTAGCAAACCGGGTCTCTAGAAGATGTGAAAACGCCAGTGCAGGCTAGTACAGCGACTTGCCACTTACAAGCTTACAACTAACTGAAGAACTAACCTCTTGACCAAGCATCGTCCATGGTCAAAATGGTGGCAAGAAATGGCAACAGTGGCTGAGAAATTTTCAAAGAATATCATCTTCAGTGATGGAGGTACATGGACTCATCAAAAAAGCAACACTGCCGCATTTGGGCGAATTATAATGCAAAACAGATTGTGGAAAAACCAAGGCAGCCACAAATAGTGGCGGCATCATCGGGACGTATTTTTTCCAAAATGAAGCCGGTCAGGCAGTTACTGTGAATAGTGTTCGTTATCGTGAGATGATAACGACTTTTTATGGGCCGATTATGTATGTGGAAAATATGTGGTTTCAAAAGGACGGTGCCACTTGCCGCACAGGTAACAATGGCTTTTGCGCGAAAAACTCATTGGCCATGTTATCTAACATGGTGGCGATGCTTATTGGCCACCAAGATCATATCATTTGACACCGTTGGACTTATTTCTTTGGTGTTGTTTGAAAGAAAAGGTTTACATCGATAAGCCAGCAAGAACTCAAGAGCTAAATGATGAGACAAACTGGCACATCAACGGCATTGAACCACAATTGTGCCTCAGTGTCATCGAAAATTTGGACCGAAGTCATGGCGGCCATTTGGCTGATATTTTGTTTCATACATAAGTCGAAATCAAAATCGGCCCTTAAAATTTAACCACTCTTTATAACAGTATATTGCAACGTAATTTAACGCTTTAATTCTGTAGTAAGTAACCTAAATAAGAGCGTTAACGTTGGGCCATGAACAGTATTGCTCAATAAACTTGTTTAATAAAAATCATGAAATAGAAATAATAAAAAGTGATAAAGTCGTTAAATTAGTCTGAAAGCACCGAAAGTGTGATTACTAATGGCCGCAAAAAATGAGTAGCATTTGTTTTGAAGCGAGCTTTACTGAGAGGCAGTAAAGCTTTCTTTTCCAATTGCAAAGCTTTGATGTCGCGCTATTTGCGTTGGTATCATACAAGGTGCATTAATGTATACACGGCGGCAGCACTACGGCATGTGACAATTTTTTGCTACTGGCAATATAGGAAGCTATTTACGTCAAATGTATTGTTTACATTTTTGAAAGTGAATTTAGTGTTGTATTCTGAATTAAACATATATAAATTATTTTGTGAACATAAAAA
Source organism: Thecocarcelia acutangulata (assembly GCA_914767995.1). Classification (NCBI taxonomy): domain Eukaryota; kingdom Metazoa; phylum Arthropoda; class Insecta; order Diptera; family Tachinidae; genus Thecocarcelia; species Thecocarcelia acutangulata. The sequence continues at coordinate 93,670,805 of OU612095.1, forward strand.
TAATTCAAATAAATATATTTTATAATTATGAGAAGGTACATGCATAGTTTATAATTGTGAAAATAGTTACAAATATTTTTGATAAACATAGCTTACCACATGCCTGTTTTTGTTGTATTGTTGTAATTTTGCTCTAGTGCTGCCACTGTGTATACGTTAATGCACCTTGGTATCATACATTTTGTATGTGCATGAGGATTTTATACAGACAAATTACGCTTGACGCGCTAATTTAAGTTGCACAGTAAAGCAGTCCATACACGTTTCAACTCAGTTGGCAACTGAGTCGGTTGTTGTCCAAATCAAAGCGTGTATGACTTTGTCAGTTGATTAGTTTGGCAGTTGTCGAGTTGGTTGAATAAAAATTAAAATGTATACTAGTAAAAAATTATAAAAATTAAAATGTTTTGATTTTTTCAAGTTGACTACAAGTCTTTCAATTCGATTGTGTTGTGTGTGTTCAAGTCTCTTGATCAGGTCTTAAAATTTATATTTGCAGTGTTTTTGCAAAGAGAACATTATATATTTTTAAAATTGTCTATAATTTCATTGAATTTAATTGTTGAATGAAAATCTTTCAATTCAGTTTATGAAGTATGTGGGCAATAATCAATTCAGTTGAAAGACTCAATTCACAATTGAATTGAAACGTGTATGGGCCTCTTAAGAATTCTGCACCAAACACTAAGCTGAGCTTTCCACTTTATTAATGCAAAATATGAGTAAAATGAAATAACACAATTAATTCTATTTTTAGCATGTGTAAATCGTGTGAGACAATTGTAATGTATCCGATTTTGTGTCAAATTTCGCTAAGTGCTCTGGTATTGTGTTTTAGTCTTTATCGCTTGCAGAACTTCAACCTTTTAGAAAATCCTATAGACTTTTTATCTTTAGCTCTGTATGCGGTCGTGATGAATTCGCAAATTTTCTTGTTTTGCTTTTACGGCAACAAATTGACCCTAGAATCGGCAGCTCTCATAAGAAGTCTTTATAATTGCAATTGGCCTGATATGTCAAAGGAAAATCGCAAATTAGTATTGCAATACATGCAACCCTTGCAAAGCCCTGTTGTCATCAGAGCCGGTAATTTTTTCAATGTTGATTTAGCAACTTACACAAAGGTAATTACATACATATCTATACATCTAGATTTTACATATAATTATTTTTTGTTTTTTTGTTATTCTTCTAGACCATGAATAATGCTTATAGTTTTTATGCTCTATTGCTGAACATGGATACTGAATAAATCAGCTTTGTAAAGGAAGAAGGTTTTAAATTTAACGTCTAATATTATCATACTCTGGGGCACAATTATTAAATCTAGAGGGAATCACCGGTCAACGCAGTCGACCGCATTCTTCTTGTTTACCGCTTTCAAATAATGCACTCTTATATAAAATCTAATGTTGAAACCAATAAAACCGCAAAAATCCTTAATCTTTACTCATATATGGCCACACTGTTTTTGTTTAAAGAGTGAAGTATTAAGAAATAATGAGCATTTGAGCCAAGAGGAATCAACTACATCGTCCTTTCGGAATATCAAGACTAAGAAAAATAATAATTGAAAATTCAAATTAAAAATCGCAAAAAGTCAAAAGTCAAAAGAAATATGAATTTGTAAAGCAAAAATTAGTTTTTATTTGTATTCCACATTACAATCCACATTTGAAAAACATTTGAGAATTACATTTGAAACCAAGTTGAGAATAAATGAATTTCTTAATTTGAAAATAATTTCCCCTTTTTCTTGAGAATACTATGTTTTTCAATTTGAATTCAAATCAGTATCAAAGGTTTGTCGTTTGAGAAAACCTTTAATTTCAAGTCATTCTCAATTTGAAATCAAATCTTACTGTTTGTTGAGTACCTATTAATTATATATGTGCCAATATGGAAGACTAGCTTATGTCAAGTATTGTAGTTTCAAGATATTCTCATTTTTTTTTTTTTTAACTTTTCTTTGAGAAAATTTTTGCTACGAATTTCTACATTATCCTGTTAATAACAAGTTTAGAAATTTCTTAAGGCAAATGTCAATTCAAAAGATTTTGCATCTTTTATACTTAAGTGCAATGCTGAAAGTTGTTCATAAGTAACTTAAATGCTTCTGTTGAAATAATAACTGTGCACTACGTTGTTTTATTTAAACTTAAGCTATTTTAAAATATTTGGTTTTTACTTATTTCATTGAACTTCATATTATTATAAAAACTTAGCAAATTTTAAGGTAACCATGTGGCATAATGAAACTTCATAAAAAAAAACTAATCAGGACATACTTTGAACTGTAAATAAACTTTATGTTTATATGAGATGTTTTGATAAACTCATTATTTTTTCTAAAAACTTCCCAGCAGTCCACAAGTTATAACAACTTACAAAGCATCCGATTGTAAGCGATTGTGTCAACAGAAAAAATCAAAATAAACACATCCAACACAACAAACAACTAGCATCCGATTCAGATTAGTATTTTTCTACTCATTTTGTTAAATTAACTGTACATAAGAAGCAAAGAAGAAAACAAATGCTAATAATATAGTTTTGAACTCATCCAATCTTCGCTTACAATGTATACAGTGTTGGATGCATCTTACGGCCTAGGCCATCGCTGTGTAAATGTAACTAGGAATTGTATACAGACTTCGGATGGGTCGCGCTTACATTGTCAATGGTCTTAGATCGAAGATGTATGTGACAAAAATTTCACTGGATGTGTAAATGTAAGTAGGAATTGTATACAGACTACGGATGGGTAACGCTTACATTGTCAAGGGTCTTAGATCGAAGATGTATGTGACAAAAATTTCACTGGGTTATGCCAAAAAGTAATTGCTCACAATATCATCAAAAAAGCAGATTTCTCTAAACGGTTAAGAAGCATTTGACTTTACCTACCGTTTAGACAGGAAAGTAATTTCATGAAAGTTGCAATACACTCACACTTTTTTACTAACATACTCACATTTTGCTTACTTTCCACTCAACTTTCATCAAAAATTTCATGAAATAGATTTTTTGACGTTTTCCGAAAGTAAAATGACAAATTCTAAGCACTGTTGCCATATGCAAAGACTTGTATAAAGTTGCAGTTTTGTAGTAAAATAATAATTACAAAATTAACTTCTTTTGCATGTATATGCAAATAATTATAATATTTTTTCCTTATATTGTATATTAAACACATTAAGAAAATAATTAAAGTATTTTTATAAAATAATATCAATTTATAATGATAAGTTTTTTCAACTATTGCCTCATAAATTTGTATATGTAATAAGTTCGGCAACTCTGATTATTAAGCAAACAAAATAAGAGTGGAGAGAAGCAGAGGCAAATTTTGTAACTCTTTGCCTCGGCGACATTTTTAAAATGAACTTTCACCTGTGTACACGAACAAGAAATTTTCATAAAAGTCGTCTATTTCATTGAAATTTTTATTTGTAATACATATACAGAAATTTCATGAAAGTACTTTCCTGTGTAATGGCAGCGTTAGTAAAGCTCCCAATGCAATATCTCTATTCTCCCTTAAATCGACTTAAGCTACTCTTTCATATGACCACAGATGTAGATTAACTGTACGCATAAAAGCACTGAAGCTTTAATGGTGGGTTTAGAACTGCACTAAGTTATTTTTAACATGAAAAAAGTTTTATAATTACAATATATTGATGTTAAGGCTTTTGATTAAATTAGCAGCGTTGCCGTTTTGACTAATTCAACTAAAACTTTTAATTTTCCCCCTGATGTGTATAGTAGTTGTGTATTTATATTGAACTAGTGGAGGACACCCAGTGTGTGTTACTACTACACCAATACAAAATATATACATTTAGTCAAAGCAAAACAAATGGACTGTATTCATAATCAATCATGAAATTCATCTCTTGCTAAAGTATATCTTTAAGCAAAAAGATAATGATATGTTTTTTGTATTCACAGTTGACAAAAAGAATACTTTAAGTTGAACTGGCTGTAAATGGGTGTTAACTTTTATTTGCTGAATGTTTACTCACAATTCCTAGTCAAACATTAGAGAGTGGCAACCTTGAACAGCTGTTTTTATTTTGTTTACATTTATTTAAAAATATAGTATAAATTTATACGCTTCTTTTTTAATATTTAATAAGTTCATCTGCGAAAAAATTTTGGAGAGTGGAAAAAGTAAAGTTAGTACGTTTGATACATATTGTACATATGTACGACTAGTCAGTCAATCAATGATTTATTTTCAGCAAGCGAAAAAACAAAGAGACAGAGATACAATTTGGAGTGCTATTATCTTGTTAAATGAGTTAAACACAAGTTCAGCTGATTTTCAATTTAGCGTTGGTTTTAACGTCAAAACTATATCTTAAGTTGTCTATGAATGAGTTATAGTCGACTCTTAGAAAAGTTGACTTCAGTTGCCTTAAAGTTTACTTTATTTTCAATTGTGAATACAACCCAATGGTTTACTCAAAAGATTTATATGATTTCATAAACCAGTAGTGTCAGAAATTTTTGTAGAAAAATTTTCACTTTCCAAAAAAAAAAATCGTAAAATATTTTTGCCTTTTTGACACAAAATAGATAAAAATTACGAAAAAATTATTATTTCAACAAAACAAATATGTAATTCAATGAAAACGTTTTCCAAAATTTACAAATACTCGTATATACATATGTAGTTATAATGTCATTATTTCTTTGCGCGAGTGGAACCTCTAAAATTTGGCAGTTGCCAAATTTCAGAGGTTATTCTAATTATTGAAAAGAGAGAATAACGGGTTTAGCTTGTGAAAAATTATTACAAAAATTTGGAAAGTTATGCTGAGAAAAAAATCAGTACTCGTAAAGCGCAAGGCTTCATATACGAGGTCTGATGAAAAATAACCATTATTTTCAAATGTCGTGTGTTACATATATTCGATTTACGCATTATTTTCTGTTATGATGGTACACATGTCTGTTATATATGTTGGCCATATCAGCCATTTTGGATTGTCAGTTTGCTTTTGACAGATAAAAAGTTTAGTCGTGTTTTGGTGTGCTTCGACTTTTTACTATTCGAACAAATGGATCAAAGAAACTGTATTAAGTTTTGTGTAAAAAATGAAATTAAATGCGGAAGAACATTTGAAATGTTGACTGTGACGTTTGGCGAGTCTGCTATGAGCAGACCACAAGTTCAATTGTGGTATAACTGGTTTAAGGAAGGCCGAGAAGATGTCAATGACGATGCTCGTCTTTATCGCACGAGCATGTCAACAATCGATGAAAACATTGAAGCAGTGAAGATAACCATTTTGAATAATCGTCGAATCACTATCAGAGGTTGATGTTTTTTGACTTGACGCCGCCGCACAAAAGTTTGTGGTGAATTGGTAGGAAATCGTAAGAGGACTTCATTTTATTTGCTTTCAAGGTACCAGGTATAACAAATATGATGTGTGTTTGAATAGTTTATATTGTTTCCCTTAGTTTTGTCTATTTGAAGATAAAAGACATTTTAAACATCAGTTAACATTCAATAACAATTACAGCAATTGTGTGTTAAAAAACCGTGTGATCGCAACAATACAAATCCAACTAAAAGTAATAAATTATTAACAATAAAACAAAGAATCACTTAAAAACAATTGATACTGAACAACAGCATAATAAACTGGATATTTTCAGGATGACTAGCAATGTGCAACAATTGGCAACGGTTGGGCATATAACTGAGAGAATCATTAGAATTTATTTAAACGTTTTTTGCAAACGTCAAAATAATATACATATGTATGTATAATTGTTCAGATCCCATAATACAATGGAATTAATTTAAAAATCTGCCAATTCCTTCATTTATAAATTGATCTTTTTATCTTCTACCAGTACTTAGATGATGATTCCTACATATGCAGTGCATTGTGTTGGTACTAGGAATTAGAAGGAGGAAATAGGGAGTAGTAATGGTGGAGGTTTGCCTTGCACCTATCAATAATACAGGGTGGCGCAAAAATAACCTTCCGATGCTTTTTGGCTGTAATATAAAAAAAAAATTAAAAACCTTGATTCTTCTTGTGGGTTATTTTTATTTGGTCTCTTAATTTTTTTACATCAAGTCAAGAATATGATGTCATGTAAATGGCCGCCGCCGCCACAGTTGATTGTCATTTGAGCCCTTTTTATAGCATTTTCCATCACATTGGTCAAAACTTCCGGCGATAGGTCCTCACATTCTTGACGGATATTGTCTTTAAGAACTGCAATAGTCTGAGGCTTGTTGACATAAACCCGCGACTTCAAAAAGCCCCACAAAAAGAAGTCTGCAGCGGTCAAATCAGGCGATCTTGCTGACCAGTGGAAATCGCCAAAACGGGAGATTAGGCGCCCGGGAAATGCATCCTTTAGCATATTCATCAAGTTGCGGCAAAAAGAACTCGTTGATCATTGCTCTGTAGCGCTCACCATTCACAGTAACCGTTTGGCCCGCGACGTCTTCCAAGAAAAAAGGTCCGATGACTCCTCCAGCGAAAGCAGCAGAGATTCTGTTTTGTAGACCATGTCTGTGCTGATCATGGTTAAGATGCCTAGCTTGGCTGAAACGTTGTGGCTGTTGTTTAAACCTAAAACCAAAGGAAGGGGAAGTAGTTTTCCTAATAACTTTGGTGCATACCGGTTTTCGGGGGTTAATAACCCCCGAGGCGCCGATACCTGTAATGTAAAAAACCAGGGATGATAGTTGGGCAGGTGAGTCATTTAAGGTCTGATGCTCCTAATAGACATCGGCCTACCAAATCATTAAGCCTTGTGGAAATAGCATACAGGAGAAATTAGAAGGTATTAAGTCTTAAGCAAGGAGATTGTGATACAAACTTATGGCAAAAGTTGTGACCTGTGTGAGCCTTGTAAAGCACACGGGGTGAATTATGAGTAATTCACGCCGTGAAGTTGGTCCTTCATCAGACTAGCCTATTAAGGCAAGTGATTGTGTTAATCAATTTCACAACCACATTAGGGACAATTCGAAAAATTTAATTTGTGTTTTTAAGTGCATTTTAATAAAAAATTCCAAACAAGTTCGAAACTATTGTACACTTGGAGGAAAAGGTTTGCCATAGTGCTACCGATATAAGGCCAAAAATGTTGGAGACTTTCATACTAGACTGCGTCCGATACAGCCGCAGCGGTGATACATGAGAAGTCGTATATAAATTATAATGCTAGAAGATTATATTTCGAAGAAAGTAAATTTCATGTCAATTTAAAAAACTTAACTTTGTTTTATATGCTATACCTCTATAAAGAAATGCCTTTTATATGCATATAAGTATTTCATTTTACTCTTTTGTTTATATCACTTCATGAAAGGATAAAATTATTTTGCAGTATATAAGATTAATTTCTGATGTCGCAATTTTTACACTCTTCTTCTCTATACCTTTTGTTTGTTGTTTTTTTGCTGATGTAAAAATACCGTTTCGAAAACACATTTATGTACTCAAATAAATAATTTACCTTAATATGTATTATAGAGCTTTTGGGTGTGATTGCATATATTATGTAAAACCATCAATATTGTTGTTACATGGTTACATACATACATACGTGAGAAAAAACAAGATTAAGTTGAAAGCGTATTAATCCACTGCTGCTCGCATCCTCCGACTTCTCGCAGTTCTCGCGTCCTTAAATACAAGCAATCTTTATACTATTCATATTTTATGAACTTATTGTTAACAAAGAAATAAAAAATAATGAAAAAAGTTTTTTTATTCTGTTTTACGAAGGCTTAATATCTCCTTTAGAATAGCATAATTTTAGTAATTTATTGAATTAAATTTCACAACCTTTAAAGTCTGAACTAACACATTTAGCTCTGTAAAACTCATTGATTCTTACGGAGTCGCTTTTTAATGGAAACTGAATACTATGGCCGTGGGTGAGTTTTACTTATGCCATAAACAATACTGTTCACTAAAGGCCCGATCAGACTATTATACAAGTATAAATACTTTCATTCGATTTTGTGAGATAAAAGTCTAAACACATTTCTTGCGACTGTCTAAAAGTCTAACGTAAATTAGATTTTGCATTCACACCATCACACTTGTTGTAAACCAAAAAATTTGAGTAGAAAAGAAAACAGCTGTTCATATTTTTTTATTTATTCAGCAGAGAGATTTGGCAACATAAAACTTTACACGGCGGCAGGTGAGCTCTTCTTCGTAGGCGGTAGACGTGCCGGCGTTTGAAAATCTTTAGCAGCTAATATAATAATCATGTAAAACAGATCCAAATTTAAAAGAACCAAAATATTTTATGTTCTACATATAGCATAAGCAAAATACATTTATATATGACAGCTAAATCCAAAATTTCGAGTTTTCTTTTAACAACAAAAAATACTATCGGTGACGGCACGCCATCGGCTAATAAATAGTCGGCTGGTAAATTTTTTTACAGCTGGTTTCCTAAAAAACACAACCCTGATCCAATGAAAAGTATTATCGTTTTGAAAAGTTTCAAAAAACAACAAAGTCGTCAAATTTTTATCGTATTATTTTTCGTATGTATGACGGACTACAATCAGACTATCAGACTTGCACGTATTATTTGAATTTTTGAGAAGTATTAATACACAGTATAATAGTCTGAACTGGGCTTAAGCTTGTTTAATAAAAACCACTGAATAGAAATAATAAATAGTGACAAAAGTCGCTAAATTAGTAAAAAAAAGCACCTAAAGTGTGTAAGGAAAATTAAAACATGTGTTAAAGAAAATATTTTAATTTTAGTTGTGTTTTGAAAGGTATTATTGGAACATTTTGGTTTTTAAATTATCAATAATTTATTTGTAATATTGGGATATAAAGTTGAATGTTTGGGAATATCTTTCAAAGGTTTCCAAATTCAGCAATGATTAAGGTAGCTCCTATGAAATGTCGACTGCTAGAAGACATAAAAAACAAACTTTATACTTGTTTAATTGGTATGAATATTAGAAGCTAATAAAGAGAATAAACTCAATTGTATTAAAAATATGTGTCAAATAGTAAACATTGAAGCTGCAACAACACATGGGTCGGCAACACTGTAATACAGACTTCTGTATGTAGTATTCACTTTGGCACTGTTATTAACATTATCGTTAACATGAAAGAGTAAAAGCTTCAATAGTGGGTTTAGAGCTCTACTAAGTTTATTTAATAACCGATCGAGTAGATGGAAATATTTCCAAATCGCTGGTATTAAAGATGTGACTGCATGTACAAGTATTTATTTTGTATGATCGTGATACTCGCATATTTTTAAATCAATCACCTGCAAATGCTTAATTGTAAGCAAAAAATCGTTCGTTTTTGCAGCTTCAGATCTTTGTTTTTTGTTGTTTTATAAAAAATTAACAGTAAAAAATTATAAATAGCTTGTTTTCTATGTTTCCCAGAAACATAGAAATGTTAGAGACGTTTATAAATAGAAAAGCTCGTTTTTTGTGTTTTGACGGATATTATTAGAGCATTTTTCTTTTTAAATTCTCAGCAATTTATTTGGATTGTTGGAATATAAAGTTGAATGTTTGAGAATACCTTCCAAAAATTTTCAAGTCTACTGATGATTAGGGTAGTTCCTATGAAATGTCGACATATAGATAGCTGGGAAACATAGAAAACAAGCTATTTATAATTTTTTACTGGTATAAATGTTAGAAGCTTAAATAGCGAATAAAAAACTTAATTGTTATAAAAAATTAACAATTCAAAATCTTTTATTTCTCGATATTTCGATAAAAATTTGTTATCATCGTCAGGAGAAATTAAATGTTATAAATTTAAATTTGAGTCGTAAAGCAGCTCTGGGCTGAAGAACAGCTCTCGCCTCATCGTAATTATTTCTTAAGTGCGGTCAGGCTTGTGTGTGTTGTTCGGTCTTCGAGAGTTTTGAGTCTCACTCGCACTGGTTAACGGTTTGCCTCAATTAACGGTTTACAGTTTTTTTTAGAGGTTATTCATAGTTAACCCCGTGGAAACTTGCTGTGTGAAGGCATAGGTCGTTATAGTTAGTCACAGCGACGCTACAAAAGTACTGTTAATACCATCTTGGCCATTATGGTCTTTGTCACCCCGCCCATGCTGTGCATCTTATACTTTGCAAATTTACTTTGCAACTGTACAGTTACTAAATACATAAATAAATATAAATTTAAATGGAAAAATTATTGTCGAAAAATTCCTATACACAAAATATTAATACACTAAGAAAAAAATTTTAGTTCATACACAAAAAAAACAATTAATTAAATTATGTTATAATTTAATTTTTCAATTTGTTAATATTGTTAAGAATTGTTCTTTGTGTAGGAACTAAAAATTTGTATGAATTTTTTGTGTGTAGGAATTTTTTGACAATAATTCTTCAATTTAACTTTATAACATATAATTTTTCCGGACGATGATAACAAATTGTTAATTTTTTATAAAAAAAAAAAAAAAAAAAAAAAAAAAAAAAAAAAAAAACAAAGGTCTGAAGCTGCAAAAACTAAATTTATTGAACTTTACTTTTACATAGCGTCTAAAAACAGCGGATATGTGTAATTGTTTTCGCATTTGCTTCGACTTCTGATTCCAAACATGCAAACACTCGCTGTTAACCCAGAATTTAGACATGTGAAAGAATTTACACAATTTATAGAAGCAACATCCAACCAAAATAAAGCATCAACAAAGATTTTAACTTAAAGCGCACTTTAAAGTCGAAAGAAAGCAAAACTTCTTTTTAGCTTTTGTACTTATTAAAATTACAACTTTTCTTTAACTTTAACGTCCGAACTTATTCGAAGTTGCAGTCAGTCAAACCAAAAACTGTTCAAACATGTCAACTTCAGAAGTCTTCGTAGCGTATAAGTTTTCGTGTTTTGTTTGTAGCTTAACAGCGACTGTTTGCATGTTTGAAGTCAGATGTCGAAGCAACAGTTTATGTTTGAATACAGAAAAATCGAGAAGTCGAAGAAAAAGCACAATCTTACGACTTTTGCTACTTTGACTGCAGTTTTTATTAAACGCTGCTTTTACATATCTCATTCTCGTTCACTTTCATACACCAGCGTTAAGACGTTTTGCTTAAAAGTTGACAAAGAAATCAATATATTTGTATGTATGTAATTTTCCTATAAATTGCAAGTTCTTCTTTACTGAAATCGCAAATTATGCCGATACGAAAAAATTAATATAAAAACTGCGTAAAAGTTAAAAAAAATATGCCAAAATGTAAAAAATTAATAAAAGTGATGAATACGGCTATAAACAACCAGTTAATACGTATGTAAGTATGTTTGCATGTGCAAACCAGAGACTGACAAAACCTTCCGATGTTTTTTGGCTGTAATTAAACAAAAAAATGAAAATCTTTGATTTTTCTTGTGGATTATTTTTATTTTGGTCTTTTAATTTGTTTACATCAAGTCGAGAATATGATGTCATGTAAATGGCCGCCGCCGCCACAGTTGATTGTCATTTGAGCCCTTTTTATAGCATTTTCCATCACAATGATCAAAACTTCCGGCGATAGGTCCTCACATTCTTGACGGATATTGTCTTTAAGAGCTGCAATAGTCTGAGGCTTGTGGACATAAACCCGCGACTTCAAAAAGCCCCACAAAAAGAAGTCTGCAGCGATCAAATCAGACGATCTTGCTTTCCAGTGCAAATCGCCAAAACGGGACATTAGGCGCCCGGGAAATGCATCCTTCAGCATATCAATTGTGGCACGTGCAGTGTGTGCCGTAGCACCGTCCTGTTGGAATCACATGTTGTCCAATCTCAATTCATCAAGTTGCAACAAAAAGAACTCGTTGATCATTGCTCTGTAGCGCTCATCATTCACAGTAACCGCGTTTGAAGAAAAAAAGTACGATGACTCCTCCAGCGAAAACAGCACACCATACAGTATGACGGAAAAGGCAAGCAATTACCTCTCCAACGATATGCCATTTGTTTCGATCGGACTTTTCGGTTGGGCTCCACAAGGGTTTGAGCGAGACCTTACATCGAAAAACACAAAAGTACCGTTATCTAAAAGACGGTACTTAGAAAGAAAAAAATTACACCATCTTTCGTGCTCAGGAGGTCCGAATTAACTTATCTAGGCATGTGCCGTTCTTGGTATTTTTCCAAATTCAAAATTTGTAAAGCAGTGTAATGAATTGAAAATTTGATTAATTCCGTTTCAGAAATCTTAAATTCAATAGGTTTTTAATCAAGTAGCAAGCAATAACTTAACGCCGAAGTAAAAAGAAGGAAAAATATGAAGTTAAACTTTCCCTAAAAGAATTTTCATAAACATTCATTAATAAATTGATTAAGTTTGCAAATATTTGAATAATTTTGTCAGCATAGAATAACGAAGAAAAACCAATCACACACACCTGCATTTGCATTAAAATTCCCCAGAATTTTCAGTTCAATATCAATGAGATTTTTGTTGAGAAATTTTTTTCCAAATTTGTTAAAATTTTCACCTTTTGTTGAAACGCCCAAATGAAATGTGCATATTCGTACGCTTCACGCTGTGAGTCGAGTGGTTATCAGAACGAAATTTTGTAAGCGACTTTACACAAAAAAAGTCTTAAGCGCACGCACAAGTACTTTTGCACATTTTTGGTATTTTTGTTTTTTTCATCTGCAGCTTCTTAATTTATATTTTTCATGATACCGCAGTTAGAATATTGTGCTCGTATCTTTCTTTGAACATTTCTAGTTGCTTCGCTCATTTTAATCTACTTTCAGCTACAACACATTTTAAACACCAGTTAACACCAGTAATTCAAATAGAAAAAAGTTGCACCGGAGCGGACCGTTCAATAGCAATTACTTTTTTTTTTTCTTTTGTTACTTATTGTTGTTTGAGTTGACTGTCATTATGGTATTGTTGTTGGCGTTGTTGGGTCGGTCAGAGCAATACAAATCCAACTAAAAGTAATAAATTGCTGAGAATAAAACAAAGAACCACTTGAAAAGAATAATAGATTCAGGGCGACATCATAATAAAATGGTTGTTTAAATGTTTGTTGAAAATGTGCAACAACTGGCAATTTGTGTGTAGTACACTGAGAGAAATTGCGCATAGAGTTTAAAAACTACTTGTATATTGTGTTAGAAACAGAGAAATGAAATTATTTGAAGCAAAATAGCCAACAACGATTTCATTTCATAGCAACATATTGTTATCATTGAAAATTGTTAATTAAGGCTCGATTGCCAATTACACGCAAAAAAATTTTTTAGAAAATTTTTAGTGTCACATAATTAAAAATTGCTATATATTCAGCATCATGACATTGCAGTGATTTTTTTATACCCTTCAGCTCCCGAGCCATGTCTATGCGACGTTGTTTTTGCTCAAAACTTAGCAATTTTGGAACAATCTTCGCTGCCGCACATTTCATGCCTAAAACATCCGTAAAAATTGCTTGCCATGAGCCAAACGATATGCCAACATCATCAGCAACCTCTCTGATAGTAATTCGACAATTATCCAAAACCATCTTTTTTGAAATTCGAGGCTTTATTGTAAAAAATTGGCCACTACATTCTCACATCTTTCGGGCAACGTGCGAAACCCGCGTTAAAAAACCGATAATTTTTCGAATCCATCCAATTTTTTAATTCTTCATAAGACTGGAAGTACTGGTCAGCCAGGCCGTGCGATAGACACAAGGGACCAACGTCTGAAGAATACGGCGGGTGGAGTAGGACTTGGACGTACGAAAAACGCGTTTAAAAAAATGATCATCTTTTGAAGCGATCCGCGAATCGATCCATATCGATCCAATATTTTACTTCTTCATAAGACTGGAAGTGCTGGTCAGCCAGGCAGTGTGATAGACACAAGTCCAAGGGAGCAATGTCTGGAGAATACGGCTGGTGGAATAGCACTTGGACATACGAAACCCGCTTTGAAAAAACTGATCATCTTTTGAAGCGATCCACGAATCGATCCAATATTTTACTTCTTCATAAGACTGAAAGTGCTGGTCAACCAGACCGTGGGAGCAGGAACAACGTCTGGAGAATACGGTGGGTGTCTTGACCGCTTTCGGAACAAGGGCTTGAGCATCATCATGCTGTAAAATCACTTTATCATGTCTGGAACCCGCTTTGAAAAAACTGATCATCTTTTGAAGCGATCCTCGAATCGATGCAATTTTTTAATTCTTCATAAGACTGAAAGTGCTGGTCAACCAGACCGTGGGAGCAGGAACAACGTCTGGAGATTACGGCGGGTGTCTTGACCACTTTCGGAACATGGGCTTGAGCATTATGATGCTGTAAATCACTTTATCATGTCTGTTGTTCAATGCTCTGCTCAAACACAGTAATTACATTCGATGACGATCGCCTGTAATTGTTTTAGTCGGCTTTTACAACTCATAATATACTACGCCGAGTTGTTCCCACCAAATACTAAGCATGACCTTGGAACTTTTAATATTCGGTTTGGCCGTTCGTGACGTGCAAACAAGACCGGCGTATTGCTATAATTTTACACGCTTGAGATTATCGTACTGAACTAATTTTTCATCCCCAGTCACAATGCGATGTAGAAATCCTTTCTGTTTTCGCCCTGCAAGTAGATGCTCACAAGCAAATAAACGCCGTTCAACATCTCTTGTTGGTGAAAAAGCCGGGAAATATCCGGCAATACTGGAGCAGCACACTTTCTCAAAACCTTTAGTTTCAGTGTGATTTGCATAAATGTAACATACACAAATCTTTTTTCGTAATCCAGGCTTCTACAAAAATTTTACTCAATAACCAACCGCTTCAGAATTTTTTGATGGTACCTAATTTTTGAAGGCGTACAAATCTCTATGACGTCGCACAATAAACAACACTTGAAATCGCCGCGGGAAGAAAAGTAATTGAAGAAGAATGCAACACCGCTCTACTCTTTTTTAACTCAAATCCCAGCAAAGCAATACTTCAAAAAAGAGAAAAAAATCCCCCAACAAACAAAAGACGTAAAAAGAATAAAACAGCAGAGGTGCGAAGTTTCTAAGAATTCAAATGCAGTTACAATATGGATTTCAAGGATCTCCTTCATTTCGTATGTTGGCTTCTTTTTAACAACAGTTTAAATAGTTGTTTACCTGCACAATGGTATGAGGAACAATAGCAACAACAATCAAATAGAAGAAAAAGGAAAAAAATGGACGACCTATAAGTGTCATAAAATGTTAAAGATAAACTCTCAACATCGATTATAAAAGTACAATAGTTATAGAGAAGCAACAATAAAACAGAGAACACTAAAGTAGGCAGGTTGAGAATATACTTACACTCGTATGTATGTAGGAATATGTGTGTGAGTATGTGCAGGGACACAATGCTAAACACTTGCTACATCAAAGGCATAAACTAAATAATACCTAATAATAAATTAACAAAGCATAGCGAATGTATGATTTTAAAGAAAGCATTTAGGTTTCGCGAGCCAGTCAGTTACTTTTGACTCCCAATACTTCAGTCAGATACATACATACGTTCATATGCCATTCATCCATATGTCCATATGCAAGTTGGGATATTTTCAAATATTAAACAATAAAGTCATTCGAAATGTGGAAAAGGAAAAATAACACAAATAAGCATGTGTGTGTGTGTGTGTGTATGTGTTACAACGGACGGACAGTTTCGACGAAATGCCAGGCGCTTTTAAAGATTTAAACGAAAATAAACAAAAGGAAGAATTTCAAGTATTATAAAATGTACGAGTATGCTAGACTTAGAAGCGCCATGCTTACATGCTAACAGACCCATAGACTCTGGGTACTTGAAGAACTCTTTAAGAAGGCAGCAACAAAAAATATACATATGTGCATACATACACATTTTGTGTAATTCTTTATGTTTAAATCTTTTCCCAGTTGTTGGCAACCTGTTAAATGTAACCATACCTACTCGTATGTATGTAAGTATGTATCTGTATGTGTGAATTTTGAGGTTGAATTTCAAGTGGTTGTAATAAAATTTCAATGAGAATTTAACATGCACGCAAGTAGGATCTACAAATTGAAGATATATTACTGTTGTTTGTTAGGAAAATGTTTGCTTTGGCGTGTAAAAAATAGAATTGACCTTCAGCATAATGGTTTTAATTTCCTAGAAAATATTGTTATTGTACTAAGAACATAATAGTATTGTTACACACATTGAGTTATTGACACTCTTGAACGGTTTACACAATAATTCTAAAGAGAAAAAAAAATAGCAAAAGAATTGAATTTGTTACGTGACATGAAAGGTGAACTCTCTCACGCATAGTGGCATTCTATCATTAGATATATAACAATCCATTAATCGATTATAGAACAGCATTAATCGTGCTCTGAGTGTTGTATTTTTAAAAGGAAAATATATCACACGATCCTCTTATCAAATTAAAAGTCAATTTAATTATATTCCACTGACACCAGATAAGGTACTTTTTACATGGTATTACAAGTATTTAAATAAACTTGTGTAGAATGGGTAAAATATTATCGTATGAAAATAAACCGTACTCGTATTTAGAAAGAGAGAGAGAGAGATCCGAATAGAATATTTGACAATCGATAGGTAAATATATATTTCCTAAAGCATTTCAGAAAACTTTTATTACTCTTTATTCGACAAGTTTAAACAACACACTTTTATTATCTGCCTGGCTCACGATATCGTTTCGTAAACGTTCGACGCAATTGCTAAGGTCAAAAAACCTATTCCTATGCCGTTTATAAGCGTTATTTTTCCCTGATCTTGTATTATCTGCCTTGTCTACCTCCGATATATCCGTTAGTTGAATAATAGTTGACTATAAGTTACTTATTTTTAATATAAAACATTAGCGAACGTTAACGAAACGACATCGTGAGCTAGGCAGTATCTTTTCTTATCTTTATGTAGAGAATTTCTGTTGTATTTTGCTCCTGCAACATCAAAATTTCTTGAGTTACCATGTAAACATTCCTTAACTTCAGGGATTGGCAAACACACATATTCAGAGTTATACGTTTGTATTAGCAACGCAGTGAAATCTTATGCATTAAACATATTCGAGACAGCAGGCTACAGTCTACAACGTTTCAAATATAATAATACGCGCATTCATATGAGAATGATTATTTTGAAGAAAAAGCAAGGCAACGCGATATTAGGTTGTTGTCCATGCTGAAACCAAGGCCCAATCATCCCAATGGAAGCGTCCAGAAGAGTCAAGACCGAAAAAAGCACGTCAAGTTCGGTCAAATATGAAGGTTTTGCTCACTGTTTTCTTCGATTACAATGGCGTGGTGAATCATGAATTCTTACCACATGGTCGTACGGTCAATAAGGAATACTATCTTAAAGTTACGCATCGTTTGCGCGAAGCGATTCATCATAAACGCACAGAATTATAGAAATAACAATTATGGATTTTGCACCATGATCACACATCGATGCTTACGCGTGATATCATATCTCAACCACCGTATTCCCCGGACTTGGCCCCCGCTGACTTTTTCCTATTCCCAAAGCTGAAGACACCGATGAAAGGAAAGCGTTTTGCTATCATTGAAGAGATAAACGAAAAATCGAAACAGGAGCTGTTGGCGATACCAAAAAGCGCATTTCAGAAGGGTTTCGAGGATTGGAAAAAACGCTGGCATAAGTGTGTTATACCTGAGGAGGATTACTTCTTGAGAGGGACAAGATAGTTGTTGATGAATAAATAAATACTTTTTGAAAAAATTGAAAAACGATTATTTTTTTATCAGCCTTCGTAGGTAACTAGCGAAATTTGAAAATAACGGATACATTTTGATCAGGCAACGTGTTTATTACTCATATATATTTTCATCGGAATAACACTGCAGACTTCGGTCTTCTGTCCTTCACAGTACATACTTTAAAAAAAATTTCTAGAATAAAAATGTAAAGCCATTATTAAAAAATTTAATTAAGCCGTATCTGTTTATAGTGAGCAAACTCATTATTGACAACCTGTACATATTTTAGACAAAATTTCTTAACACACAAAATATAATTTTCGTAATATTTTTCGTTAACGTCGTCTACCTTTTCTTACTCGACACAAAAGTTATACCAAAACATCGAAAACATATTTCGTAAATTGTTTAACAACAGAAGTAACATAATACTTTTATTTTTGTTTTGTCTGTTTTAGTAACGGTTTTGCGGAGCATTGAACTGCTTTTGCTTTTGGGGAAGTTTTGCAAAGAAAGTTGTCAACTTAGCAACGAACAGATCAGATTTCTGGCAAACATGCCTGAGCTGCAAACAATTTTAAATGAAGCGGCTTAAAAAGATATTCGTATTTGGAATAAAAATTAACTGAATATATTAATTAAAAATTACTGCAAATATTTTTGTTGGCGTTGAAAGGAACATTTCAATATTTTTAAATAGGTCAAGGAAAAAATATTTGCGTTAGAAATTTAATAGAATATTCATTAATTGTAAGTAGAAATACAAAACATATAGATTATTAATGTAAATTGAAACGCCGTTATCCATATTTATGATCCGTGTTGAGAAAGTCACACAGTACTTGTTATGGTTTATTAATTTATGTGCTTCGTATTTTTCTCCCCGAGGAGAAAAGACGGCTACACGAAATGTCGGACAAAAAGTCAAGTTCGTATGCAAAACACAAATACAAATTGACGTCATTATTTACGAAATAAAACGTAAGAGGGCTTCAACATTATGCAATTTAGCTGCGCAAGTGTGGTTTTCTTGTTTTGCAGATTTTTTTAAAAATATGATTCATTTCAATACAATGGCTTATTTCTTTTAATAATCTTTTTCAGACGATCACTTATAAGTTTTAATAGTGTCGACCAGCGTTGCCAGAATGAAGACTTTAGTTTAATTTTGAAGATTTTTCAAGTAAAATAAGATTTTAAGATCTTTTTCTCAAAATTTAGTTTTTTTAAAGCTTACGAGTAGTATTATAATAAAAGTGTAAATTATTTTTCCAACAAAGTTTGACTCCTGTTGACACTTGAAATAATTTTTTATCTTTTGATACCAACTCTTTTGTACACTACACACATACTACGCAAACCGTTTGACAAATCGACGCTTTGCAGTCAAACATAAAAATGTAAATTAATCACTTCTTTTTATTTTCAATGACTGTAGACGGCAAATGTGTTGCTGCAATTTTGTGATTTATTTGTTGGCCTTAAGATGTTTTTCTTTTAAATTCTCAGCAAAATTGTTTAGCCCCTATTTCTTGATTCCCTGTGATTATAGACTTTGCTTTTAATTTTTCCACAAAGAAGGCAGAGTTTTTTATAATTCTATAAATTCTAATAAGACAACTTTTCCTCTATTTTTCATCTATTTTGTGTACTTCCTTCCTCCTTCTATTACTTCAGTCTGCAAAATTTTCACTTAAATAATATATTAAAGCGCTAAATAACACAAGTGGTTTGACAAACTTCAACATGTTTGCGCGAAAATCATAAATTTTTGCTGTTCGTGCAAACATGTTTCAGACATTTGTGCAACCAGGCAAAAATTCCCATACACAACTCAAAATGTTTGTACAAATGTAAAATTATGCCATGTTTTCCAAGTAGTTTGTGTAATTCATTTAGCCTTTTACATGATTGAATTGAATTAAAATTTTTGTTTTTATCTTCTGTTAGAATAGCCATCCTTTTGTAATAATTAATTAATTAAAAAAAGTATCATAAGATTTTTTTTCCTAAAAAAAAATTTTATATTTGACAAATAAAGATTTTTCGACAAAAAGGTCCGGCACCACTGGCGACTGTTTTAAATATCTCATTCGATATGGTTCGTCTAAGTACTACGATAATTGAACGCTTATTATTCGACCAGTTTTTACTGGGTTTTTCGGTTTTACTAAAAACGGGGTTTTAAAATGTCTGTTTTTTGAATATGGAATAAACCGGGGTTTCTAATACGATTAACCGGAAATTCAAAACATAAATGTTATATTTTTATATCTATATTAATTCCAAATATGCTCGTAACTAAAGTATTTTTATGAGGATATAAAGTAAGAATTTAGCTCACAGTTACATATATAATCGTTTCGATTTTGAAAATATTTAAATTATTCGTAGAGAAAACATTTTGGAACATTAAGATATGAAAAATTATTTTGAAAGATGCAATGAATAATACACGATTTTTAGAATAATTTTCTATTGAATGCGTGTACTTAGTACATATGTGCTCAGAAACAGTAGAATCCAACTCTGAGTACATTCAACATATGCAAGTTGTTTGCAACTCCGTTTTTTAAGGGTTTCTACCCAAACAAACACAAAGATCACACCATGAACTACATTCCAACGCATTACTGCTGCTCATTGTCCAGTTATAAGCATTTCAATAAAACGATAAGTAATGAAATGTTTGAAGTTTTTAGAAATTAAATCATCTTCAAAAAACTCATGTCACAAATACATATGTGACATATTTCTTTGTGTTCATCAGCATTTGTTATTGTTATACCCTTCTCAAAAATGTACATATATACACTTTATATAAGTTTGCGATTCCGTTTGTAATTTCCACACTTTTCATTTCCGAACCTATAAAAGGTGTGTTCCACAATATCTCGGGCTAGCTCGTGCTAATGAGAGTAAAAAGCATATTACTCTCTAAATTTGTCAATTTTACCCAAAACTGCTGGAACGCAAAAAACCTATAATTGGACATCTTGAAATGCTAGAGCTGCTTACTTTTTACTTCAAAGTATATTTTAGTGATTTAAGACGCTTTAAACACAACACATCAAAAAGACGAAACATTTGCATTATTGGCAACAGCTGTAAAATTAAAAGCAATGTAAAATTTGGAAAGCCAAATAACCATTGTATGTTTTGTTTACAATTTCACAACGTCATTTTTATTTTGGGTAACCTTCTATTTTGCTTTTAACTAGTTTTTAAACAAAAATGTTTTTCCAATTTGCAAATTTTCTGTTTTTAGTTTCATATGTATGTAAACAAAAAAACAGCTGTTCATTTAATTTTACTCCAGAGTTAACCAATATACATATATATAAATATATATGCGCAGTCTCAACGAAAAACAACCGTTATTTTAAATTTTTTCAAAAGGTATTTATTTATTCATCAATAACTAGGGGACAACCCTTCAAAGTAATTCTCCTTCGATGTGATACACTTATACCAGTTTTTTTCCAATTCTCAAAACACTTCTGAAACGCGCATTTTGGTATCGCCAATCGTAGCAAAACGCTTTTCTTTCATCGGATTCAACGGAGGCCAAGTCCGGTGAATGCGGTGGTTGATGCATGTTAACGGTTTTATTTTTGACCAAAAACTCAAGCACAAGCATCGATGCGTGAGCTGGTGCATTATCATGGTGCAAAACCCATGATTGTTTTTCCACAATTCTGTGCGTTTCTGACGAATTGCTTCGCGCAAACGATGCATAGCTTCAAGATATTATTCCTTTTTTCGGTGTTGGCTGATTTAAACATTCAAAAATAATTTTCTGAAAACAAAATTAATTAATAATTGTGAAAAAATACTTTCATAATTTGTAATTGTGTAAAATCTTACAAATATTTTTGACAAGCACAGCTTACTACTTGTCTGTTTTTGTTGTATTATAGCCTATTTACACCAAAGCGAAATCTGCTCATTCGGGATTTCAAGCCAAATCTAGTGGATTTTGAGAAGATTTCCCATACAAAATGAAATCTACTTTATGAGTGGATTTCGACGAAATCTCCTGAAATCTACTCAGTACTAAGCGATGCAACTGTGATTTCTTGCAAAAAGTAATTAAAAATACTACACTGCAACAAAAATTGCACTATAATGCAGACTCTTTGCACAAAAAATATACACTTTAATGCTGGTGTATTCAGTCTCTGATAATAATGTATTGTCAAACCCGGATGCATAAATTATTTTTAAGCAAATGAAATCTTGTGGTGGTGTAAACGATATAGATTTCGTTGTAGATTTCAATTCAAATCTACTAGATTTTGAGTTGGTGTAAATGCGCTATTATATTAATTTTGCTCCAGTGTTGCTTTCTAATATTTGCTGCTTCCTTCTAATATACCAATTTAATATACCAATTTAATGAAAGAAAACTGTATTTTGGAATTAAGAGAATAATTTGAGTTGCGACTCTTAAGTTGAGAAGTCTACTTCAGTAAAAAAGACACCTATCGAACTAATACATGTGATTGATTATGCTCGCATGTACTGACTAAGTAAAATTAAAATGTTGCAAAAACTTCAGTAGAAAAATAAAAAACATTGTTGAAATTCTGGTGCACTCAAACAAATTTAACTAACTTTTCAGAATGCCCTCGAAAATTATTTCAAAAAAAGTATTTCAAACCAATCACTACATCCCAAAACTTATTATTCATGTGGGCAACGAAAAGGGATACCAACATAAAAATTCATTACTTCATTAAAAATATGTTGAAAATAAGATGAGAGAACGAGTTTTTAGCCGGCTTAAGTTTTTACTTTGTTGTGCTTTGTGATCTGCTCCATGATTTGGATCTTTTCATTTACTTGTTGATTTTGCTGCAACTTGTTGGAGATTGGGTTAACTGGTTGTCCTCTCTCATTCACAAATACAAATTGAGTGGATACTTAGTGTTGATTGTGTGCGTGTTAGTTTTTTTTTTTATTATTTCTTATTCGCTGGTAGGCGGTAAAAAGCGTTGCCAAGTGTTTTTCAAAATCTTTAAGGTGAAATATTTTTATTTGATTTTCACAAGTTGCTGGGAAAACCGAGTTTAAAGCAATTTGAGATTTTTCAAGAATACAAATGTTATTATGTATTTATTATATTTAAATATGGCACAAGAAAAACTCCAGAACAAGATATTTTTTACTGGTCATTGGGTCATGATAGACCCCAAGTCTATAAAGGCTTCACACAAATGAAAACAAAGATATATAAAATAAAATATTCGAAAAAAATAAACACCTTATTTTATTAGACTGTACCATCATTTTTTTCTAAATCATTATTAAATATAAACGTTTACGAAAAGGTTATCTAAAAACAATATATACAGTAGTCGACTAAAGTGGATACATTAAATACATTTCTTTAAATTTGTTGTATATATATTTCTTTTATTATAGAAACTTAAACGATTCATAAAAAATATTAAACTTAAACATGTTTCTTCTAGAAAGACTTAAATATAGTACACTTTAACATAAGAGCGTTACCAAAAGTCAAAGGTTAAATTTGTAGCCACTTTTATCCGGTTTTGTCCATGTTCTTAATTTAAGAAAAGTTTTGAAGTCCTAATATTTTGGCCAAAGTCCTTTGTTCTTTAAAACATTTTTTATGCGCGTAGGCATGCTCTCCACAAGATTTTTTAAAGTTTCAGGTGAAATATTTGCCCATTCCGCTGCAGCTCTTGACCAAAGATCTTCCAAGTTAGTCGGTGCTCGTTCGTATTGGGAGAGTCTTCTTTTGACGATTGCCCACAAATTCTCGATGGGATTCAAATCAGGGCTTTGAGCTGGCCACTTCAGAGTTTGAAAATCTTGTTCAGCTAACCATTTTTGCACCACTTTGGCAGTGTGCTTAGGATCCCCATCTTGCTGAAAAATTATTTCTGTTGCAGGGTAAGCGCACTTTTCAATAAAACTAGACAAGTTGCCTTGAAGAATAGTCAAATAGGACTCCTTATTCATAATACCATCTATTTTGACAAGAGGACCGATGCCCCACCAGGTGAAACATCCCCAGGCCATTACACTTCCACCACCATGTTTTACTGTTTGTTTGACATGATGGCGCTGGATGGTTTCACCGGGTCTCTTCCAAAAATATTGTATTCCATCGGACTGGAAACGATTAAATTTTGTCTCATCTGACCATATCACTTGCTTCCAGTCATCAGCTGTCCAGTTTTTGTGCGTTTTGCAAAAATCCATTCGAGCCTTAACGTTTTTTTCAGATAGTGCGGGTTTCTTCTTTTTCACGGCAGACACAAATCCAATTCTATTTAAGGCTCTCCTTACCGTACGATCACACACGTTTTTTCCTAGTGCTCTGGCTTCCATTTTTGGTGTTCTAGCGCTTCTTGTCACCATATTTCTTGCCACCAAACGCGCATCTCCATCAGAAAGTAATCTAGGCCTTCCTCCATTGTTGGCAGCCACTTCCACATTTCTCCGTTTTCGCACCAGGCTGACAGTTCGATGGCATATGTTGAGCTTTTTTGCGATGCTGCGGCATGATTCACCATTTTCACTCAGTCGAACAATTTCATCTTCGATATTTTTTGCCAATTTTCTCATTTCAATGCCGTTAATATGAATAAAAATGTCTTTGTCTTTAGACTTCTAACTCTTTAATAACACAATAATGCAGTTTTAAATGCATATTGTTTATTGAAAAACAAATTCCACCAAAAACAAATTCCAATATAACGGGATATGGAATATGCAAACAAAGAGGACAAAACTGGATAAATGCGGTTTTGAAAAACATATATATATAACTTTTATGTTCCATAACAGATTTATATATTTTTTAAAGTATATATAAAGAACACTAGAATAGATATACAATAAACAAATTTAATCTTAATATGACAAATTTGATAAAAGTTATCCATACAGGTTTAAAAATATTCAATTATGTACCCACTTTAGTCCACTACTGTACATGCTACGTGTATCAATGATGCCAATATCTTCAGCAACTGTAAATGATTCTGTATATAATTTTAACAACACTTTTCAAACAATTGAGTTTTATTCACTATATTAGCTTATAACTTTGATACCAATCAAAAAATTATAAACAGCTTGTTTTCTATGTTTCCCAGCTGTCTATATGTCGATATTTCATAGGAGCTAACCTAATCATCAGTAGACTTTGGAAATTTTTGAAATATATTCTCAAACATTCAACTTTATATCCCAACAATCTAAATTAATTATTGAGACTTTAAAAAGAAAAATTATTTAATAATACTGGTCAAAACACAGGTTATAGACACCTGGGAAACATAGAAAACAAGATGTTTATAATTTTTTGATTGGTAATACTTGTTATTGTGAAAAAATCTAAAGAACGTTTTGAAGATTTTGTTGCTTTGTAAAACATTTAACAACAATGGTTATTGTGTTGCTATTGGAGTCAACTGTTTTTGTTAAATAAGCAACGACTTCATTTCCATTGTTTGCTGTTGTCACAAGAATAACACAATTTTACAAAATCGAACTTTCCGAATGGGAATGGAATGAAACCAATTACAAATAAAAGTTGACTTTATCCATAACGGAACCTTGAAGGGGTTTTTTTAGTTCAGTGCGAGATTTTTTTGTACGCACTGAAATTGGTAATTTTAGAAACTAGGAAAGATCATTGAAAATATTTATATTTATAATTTATGCTCTATATCAGGAGTGCCCCAGCCTTATGCGCTTGGTGCTCATTTGTTTTTGTAAAAGCACTTAGCTATGGGATGTGCGCTTTAATACACATATGAAATTAGTTTTTCCTTCAATTGGTGTTTCCTCTGCCATATAGAACTTTTGGTTTTTTATTAAGAAAATTGTTAACTAGGGATGTGTAGACTACAAATTGCTATAGGTAGCAAACTATTGCGCAATGATTGCTCTATTAATTGCTTGAGCAATTATTGCCAAGCAATGAGCTGTCAGTTGGTGTAATTTGGTATCACGTTAATTTTTTTTTTTTTTGTATTTGTGATGAAGCAATATTTCGTTTACGCCACCTAAAGTACTTAAAAATCACTGCACTGTTTTTCTGCTAACGTTTCTGAATGAGCTTAGCAATAAAAATTGCTACGTGGGAGACACTCTGTAAGTGACACAAATGTGTAAAATGACATTTTAGTATTTATGTTATTTACATATGTACATATATTTATATGGGTTATCTGGTGGCAAATTTATATTTTTAAATACGACTACTTCAAAAAGTAATAAATGGTGCGGGCAGAATAGTGAGACCGTTGGAATTATCGATTGTGCGTATTTGTCAGTCACGACGCCGCAATGGTCGAATGAGCATCGTGCGTTCCCTCTGAAGGCATTTTAAGAGTAATCATACTCGTAATCATACGTTTTAAGAGTAATCATACTCGTTGACAATTTAGTCCAAAGTTCGGTATTCGGTGAATACGTGATGGACCGACTGTAAATTTAATTGGTTCATTGATGCCGTGATTTCGCGCAACTGCCATGGATCTTCAAGTATTCGCGAAAACATTGAACTGGTTAAAAGCAGTTTATGTAAAAATTCGGGACTTTCAGTACGGGAAAGAACAGCCTCACTGTGACTTCCAAGAGTTATAGTTCACGAAATTTTAAAAATGGATCTGAAGTTTTATCCTTTAAAAATTCAAATCATTCAAGGAATGAATTTGATTTACGCAAAAATTTTTATGAAGATTTTGGAGCATTTTCGCACTGTAATATTAATTTAAACGGCCACATCAACAAAGCAAAACTGCCGTTGCTAGTCTCTAAGAACCCGCAACACTCGATTGAACTATCAAAAACAGAAATAAAATAAATGTGACTTCAACGTACAGTTAAAGGGTGCCCATCTTAACTTTAAAATAAACTTAACGTTAGCTTTCCAAACGAATAATAAACGTTTTAGCATACAACGTTGGGAAATTTTTTTTGAAATTTGCTTAGCAAGCTTTAAGTTTTTTTGTTTTTGTATACAGCCCTTAATATATATAAACTACGGTAAAACGTTATGATATCAATGGCAACACTGGTGATAAAGCACGACAAACACAATTTTCAAAAGGCAAATAACAACAAACAAAATATATTATAATGAATGTATTCATGTTGGTGCACAAGTATTTACTTTATGATTGCTGCTGGTGTAACCACGTCTGCAAAATTGTCTGATATCTGTCTGCTAGACCCGTCAGCAAAAAAGTCGGATTAATACTAGTACGTTAGCACGACGCATACAACCAACTTTAAATATATTTGCCACAAATAACAAAATCAATCTAATTGGTTTTGGTAAATTTTCTACACATTTTATCGTTCAGTTCTGTATGCTTTGTGATACACAACCAAACACTATTGCATGATAAATACTTTGTTTAGCCGTCATTTTTTAAACATTAGTCTTGACAGTTTTATTTTTTATTATGAAAAAATATTTGATAAACCAACGTGCTTTATCAAATTCAATCATCGATTACTATGACGATGAGAAAGTTAGGTAAAATTTTTGGGAGAAACAGCGTGCCCTCAAAAGACACTATTTATCGTGTAATGAATGATTTCGAAAAAAGAAGGCATATAGGCCCAGGCGTGCACCACAACTTACTACAAGATCGGCTGAAAACATTACTGCTGCTCAAAAAAGTACTCAAAACAATCCATCAACCTCAATTCGACGCTGTGCTCAGAAGCTTGGTTTTCATAGAACAGTTTTGGGTACAATTTTGCACAAGGATTTGCATTTGTTTCCTTTTAAGATTCAGTTGTCACAAGAACTTCTTCCAAAAGACACTTACGCTGCTGTACATATGCTTGCTCATGGCAAAACCCGATTTTCAGGAAAAAGTCATAATGAGTGGCGGACACATTTTCGTGTGAATGCATAATGAATAAACAGTATAGTGGGCTATGGACAATGGAGACCCTCAAACCTTTCGTTAGTCACCTTTGCATCCATTAAAAGTGCCAGTCTGGTGTGCAATTTAGTGGTACGGCTACAAGAGGTATTTTTAAAAAACGTGTCTGCCTATTAATTATATAGAAAATAACTCAACATTATATTATTTAGGGCTTTTACGAGAGCACTGAACCAAATTTCGTTGGTATTATTAACTAAAAAATTTAGTAAATCCCCCACGAAGAAAAAGACATTCTAATCAAAATATTAGTTTTCAAATCGGAACAAAATCTATTCAACTAAAAAAATTATCTTCCATTTTGTTAACATCTTCTATGCGTTTCATGAAGGTGTTGATCAGTGGTAAAAGCGTATTAGTTTGAATTTAGACGAGCGAACATTTGGAAGAAAAACATTTGGAATTCTCTTTTGATTTTTCCTTCGTATTCACATAGTCGAACATGTTGCCGGCAACATTACATTATTATTTGTTTTTTTACATTTTTCGTTATGTTGTTGTCTGTTTCTGCAAATATTACGATGTGTAAAAATTACGTCAATATTATCTTCACTCTCCCTGATGCAGGCATGTGCTGCCAGAAATGATAATTGTTGAAAGCACCAAAGGCATTTCCACTTATTTTTAATGTCTGTGCTACAGTCACACCAAACATTTCCTTCTCCAAAATATTTTTTATTTCACTAAAGGCCTGTGCTTTTTTATTCGGTCCATATATTCTTTGGATCGCAAACTGTACAGATAATCTGTTTCCTGCACAAATAGGATTAATTTTACCACAATTTTTCTTTTCCATTTATATTCCATATTTATTGAAATTTCTTTTTCTTGAACAGAATTAACAAAATTCTTAAAATCACACAAAACTCCAGAAAGTGTAAATAAAATTAAAATGTCAAAAACTAAATTATACGTCAATAAAGTAAATGTCAACAAAGCGTGTTGCCGAGTACCGAACACAAAATCGATTCTCTCTTCCCCACCGGTAATTTGCTGCCAAACTAAATGTTTCCCTTCCAAATGTTTTCGTGTCTAAATGCAGACTTATGGGCGGCAGAGGGTAAATGCGAAGCCATTTACCCTCATCCTACCGTCCTAATCTTTTGGCTACTGCACCTTTTTTCCAAAGTCCACAAAATAAGAACTTCTAGCGTGCGCAAATCTCGTTCTTAAGATTTTCCATATAACACTAAATCGCCCCTAATGCCCTAATGTGCATATGCATAGCTTTACTGTACTTATGATTACTGTTGCCGCTACCAGGCTATATACTCGTATGTGCGTATATATGTATGACTACCGGTTTCACTTTAAAACTGATTCATAAGATTTGTTTCAGTCATTGTCGGAGTTTTTGTTGACTGGGAAGTTACTGCTTGTGTAGATCGAAAATCAAAAAATAGTTCTCGATAAATGTTGTCGTCTATGGGCTCTCAGTTTGCTCGTAAGCTCCGTAGAATAATGTCGTGACAGAATTTTAGAGAGAGAGACATACATATATAACAAACAGTCAAGCGAAATAGAAAAGTGGTTCACAACAGATTTTTTTCTTTTTTCAGTGAGTTCTGAAATGACAACAAAAGTATGAATAACGTCGACATCCAACATTGATAAACAAACAAAAAATTAATAAAATATAATCAACAAATACTCGTACTCGACGACTTGAATGGAAAAAATTAACAGATATTATTAAAAAAAATATTTTTTTGCGGAAAATGTAAAGAAATCTTCCCATTTGTTTATTGGTGCTATTCCCTGTAGAAATGTGTTCAATTATTGAAATGTATTCAATTATTGAAATAAAAAAATAAAAACAAATAAAGTGCAAAAACAATCAAAAGTTAAAAATAAAAAATAAACTTTTTATATTCACAACCATTTAAATGCTTCGTACTAGTGTTTATATGTATGTTTATGAGAGAATGTATGTACATGTACATATATGCAATATCCAGTGTTGCCAACAAAAACCGCTTAAATAAATATTTAAACCCCTACAAATCATTAAATGGGTCCCTCAAATGTGCTATTTATCTCTTTAAAATAGCTAATACGAGTAATATCAAAATAAATATTTATTTTTGTTTGTCTATGAATACATATGCCTGTACTCGTACATACTCGTATGTATGTAGGTATAATATTTTGTTGCTTGTCTACCAGTTGCGACTTTTAATCGATTTCCGTCATAAAAATTTTACTGACGTCCTCATAAACAAATTTATTATCAAAATAAATGTTTTTTGCAGAGTATTAAAATTTCTATTTTTAATTTAGAAAACTTTTACGTTTTATGAGTGAAATTGTGCCAAAAGTACATATGCATATTTTTAATCTGTTGTATTTTTATTTTTTGTTTAGTGTTATTTTTAAACATTATATTATTACTTAGTTAATTTAAATTTATTGTATAATAATTTGTTTTCACTAAACCATAAATGTTCTGGGTGAACCTAGTAGCCCATGTACGAGTATGTATATGAAGCAATATGTAACTAAAATCGTTACCCAAAGCAAGAAAACTATTTAAAATTATTATACCGCCATCTATAGGACTATTAAACAAGCAATAATAGCTGCATGGAAATCATTCCCATTGGTAAAAAAGACCTTCTGAAATACATGTTTTGGCTGACAAAAGTCGTTCTTACTCAATCACATATTCATTTATTTTTTACACACGATGTCCTAGAAAGCCAAGGCCTTCCACACTCCCTTACGCAGTACATCTTATTGAAGGTGTGTTTTAGCAGTTCTCGTAGAAGGCGGAATGTAGTAGGTATTATTGAAGGACTTCTTAACAGATCTAATTGCAGGCCTTCTTTAGAGGACTTCATTTAGGGCTTTCTTTGCAAACCCCTTCTTATAGCAGGGAGAATGTAGGCCTTCTATAAGGCCTTCATTGGAAGGCAGTCAAGCATACGCTTACAACAAAACATATGCATACCCCTTTCTATAGCAGGGAGTGTGTAGGCCTTCATCAGAAGGCAGGCCAGAATGAGTATCAGATATTATGTATTAGCTGGCCTTCAAGAAAGCCTTTCTGATGAATACCTTAACAAGTTCCCGCTGAGTTGGCCTCTTCTTTTAGTACTTAAAAGTGGATAATAGATAGTTTTCACAGCATTCTTGTTATTTTCTAATGGCTTCGTTTCGTCTTGTGTATTGGTCATAAGAGCGTTCGCAAACTCTTGACATGTAAATTTCACATAAGTGACATTGCAAAATTTTTATCTCATAAAATCTATTAAATGACCTTTTTTAAAAAGTTTTTACAAAAAGAAAACATTTGAATCGGTTGCTCAGTTCTGGATAGGAAATAATCTGGCGTTAGCTGTGACGCACAAATCGCAAAATCCTTTCTTTCCAATCAATTGTAAGCAGCAAGTACAGCGTCAACTTTTATGGACCGCAGAATGTGGTTTTGTGAGGTTACCTGCCGAATATCAAGGCTAACATGGCTCAGGTGTGATAATAGAAGGACTATTATCTACCCCGAAGGAGGTTGTGTTGTACTATGGCGGTTCTTACGTAACTCTGTCATATAGGGACGCATGCGAGAAGATTAAATCTTCCATTTAATGATTTCTGAAGAAGTTGCAGGGACGTGGAGGTAGTAGAGAGTGCTGAGCACTTCTTCTAGGCAGACCAATATTGCACAACTTGACAGAAATATCGGAATGTGATGAATCTGGATTGTACACTTTTATCCGATCCTCGGGTTGGTTCTGAACTGAACCAGTGATATGTAGATCTTATTGAGATACTCAGGCAATACAACGGGATCAAATTGGACCCAAATGAGCTGGCTCTTCATTGGTTGGCAGCATGTTAAACCTAGCCTAACTAAAATTTTTAAGCATGATCTATTCTGTACTGTAACCACATCAGACATCGATTGTTTTGCAAGTCAATATTTGGATTATTGAAATTGGGAACTTTTTTGCAAAAATACAGAACTCGATGGAAAATAAAACACTTTAGACAAACAAATAAAAAATCAGCACAAAAACAGGTACCATAATATAGCTACTGTGTGTAAAAACGGCATAACTAGAACTTCCGTTGTGTTTTCCCTTCTCTCTTAAAGTTATATTAAATTATATTAATTACTCGTATGGCCTCTTTACATGAGAGCAGTGATACCTATGACCGAGTTACTCTGTCATCAATATTCTGACCGGACAAAATGTCAAAAAGTTTATTAAACATTAGTTCACTTTTGGGCGAGGAATTTATAAATATAATATGGGAAAAAGCAACTTTCCTGTTATAATTGTCAGCAAGCTCGAGATCGGTTGTTTTATGTTTTTTACAGCATTTAACAAAATTTATGCAACATTTAATTTACCTTTTTAAAACTTCTTCTTAAGTTCTTAAATTTGAAAAAAAAACATATGACTTTCTTATTACGTTTATACGCAGCCTATTCGCAAATAAGAACTATTTGCAAATAACTAACTCACTGTTTATGCGCCAAAAACTTTACCAATATGGAAAAGTTTTATTTAGTTTATGGCTTATGTTCAAAATGTAAATAATTGTTAACATTGTTAGTGTAAAAAGCATTTTTATTACTGAAATAATAACAGAAAAATAAAAAAATTAAATGCTTTTTGTAATTTAATTAAATTAAATAATAATAAAAATGAAATATTTTGAATATTTGTTTCTGCACTTAATTTTTACCATATTTATATATATAATATATATATATATATATATATATATATATATATATATATATATATATATATATATATATATATATATATATATATATATATATATATATATATATATATATATATATATATATATATATATATATATATATATATATATATATATATATATATATACATATAAAGTGGCAACTTTTTATATCTTACTTGCAAATAAGTTTTTTTCGTAAGTTAGCTATTCGCAAATAAAAATATTATTTACTGTTTATGCGGCAATTTTTGTTATTTACAGTATTTTTATTCGCAAATAACCTGCACGTATAAACGTAGTATGTGTTTGGTAATAATTGTAAAAACAAAATTATTGAAAAACAAAATCAAAAGTAAAAAATTTTTTTCAAAATATATCTATAACTGAGAGACCGGGCTACCTGAATTCCAAAATAGTTTTATGGCACCAAACTGTCAATAAACTCTTTCAAATAGAAAAGTGTAAATTCATTCCATGAGTATCTGAGCTATTCTGCTGTAACCAATTCATTATTGAAACGTTAAAAAAAGTTTAGAAAATCGATTTACAAATACTATATCTAGTTGAACTGCAACAAGCAAAAAACTACAGACATCTTTTTCCGAAGTGGATTTAATCCACATCTTAACATTAACGGTAACTCTGATTATTTAACTTGAATTTTTTGTCATTGCTTGCTAATTTGTTCGGTTGTTGTTGCTGTTGTATTTATTGTTGATGAGACGCCGACGGACTACTGTTTAATAATGAATTTATTTATACATTTTTCAAAACGAAACAACAGCAACAACACTTTAAACTCACAAGTAAAAAAAAAGAACATATACGTAAGTGTATAAATAGCAATAAAAACAACAAATGCGAAAACAAAACTCTTTATTCAGCACTTTGTAGTATGAAAAGTTTTTATTTTTTTTTTTTTAATAATTGTTGCTGGTAGCTGCTTCATAGTCAAAGCAAGTTCTTTGGAGTATTTCGTAAATATCATAAAAATTTTTGCTGTTTTCAGTTCAAAATTTTTGTTTATCTTGAATTTTTACACCGATAAAAAACAAACAAACATACATACATGCACACATAAGTACATCCATGCATTTTTTATAAGAAACACAACATCTAAATCAGTAGCAGCAACAACAACAAGTAACAGCAACAAGCAAAACATAAAAAAAAAATTCTACGTTATGATATTCACTACGCTCCACTCGTAGGCAGATATTTCAGACGTAGACGTGTAAAAAAAAATCAACATTCCTGAATATCGTTTTGTATTCGTCGTATTCTTGGTCTTGGTCGATGTTCCACCTCGTACAAACATCTAAAAATACTACCTATGTATGTATGCATGCATGTACGTACGTATAATCGGTTTGTGTTTTGTTTGTTTGTTTGTT
The DNA here is from genome assembly GCA_914767995.1 of Thecocarcelia acutangulata. Classification (NCBI taxonomy): domain Eukaryota; kingdom Metazoa; phylum Arthropoda; class Insecta; order Diptera; family Tachinidae; genus Thecocarcelia; species Thecocarcelia acutangulata. The sequence goes on from OU612095.1 coordinate 93,704,593, forward strand.
TGTATATTTGTAGTATGATTGTGTATCTTGTGTGTGCGTTGATGTGTATGTTCGAATACTGAATAATCAGTTTTGAGTATGGGTGAATTGGAATTCAAGATTTACTCAAAGATTGTAGATTTTTTTTTATATGTTTGTCGTTATATATTTTTTGCTTTGATATGATAGTGTTAGTTTGCATAAATGGGTATTTGGTCGGGCTCGTGTTAAGTATTTAGAGTTACCAGAATAATTTATTAATATATAGCTACCTACATAATACATACAGTTGGTTGTAGCAATACCCTAATAGGGCATTTACCTCTAAGCCAAATCTAGTATTTACAGGATTTCGTGTCAAATCTAGTTGATTTTGACGAGACTTGCCGTACAAAATGAAATCTACATTGCGACCAGATTTTGGTGAAATCTAGAAGATTTTTGTAAATACTCTATTACACGAAAATACTTCGCTGCAATAAAAAAAAAGCTATACTATTACATAACGGATTCATTGCCACATACACGGTAGTTAAATTTTAAGGGCTGTTGATTTTGAATAACACGCAAATTATGTAGGAATTATTGTAATTTAATGTAAATTATTTTAATACTGGTTTGGTTCAATTATGCATGGAGCAAAATACCTGCTACTCACCTCCTTCCGATAGTCCAAATATTCGATGATGCTGAGGAATCATTGAGGTTCTATGCCATTAATGTGCCGAATTATCTCATCCTTTAGCTCTTGAGCTGTTGCTGGCTTACCGACGTATAGCTTTTCTTTAAAATAACTATCAAATCACATCGCTCCTTTATTGCAACATAGTCATATCTAAAAAAATTTGCTTTTCGAGTTAACAATGCAGAATTTTTAACAGTACTACCTCTTATATTATGCCAAAATTTTATTTAAATTAACTTTAAACTGTTTCCTTTAGGAGATATTTTCTAAAAAAAAAATTTCTAAGACTTGTATGAAAACTAAAAATTTGAAATGTGTTTTTCTCGAAACAAGCTTTTTTGCGTTATGACTATGTTGCAATAAAGGAGCGACATGATCTTGGCGGCCAGTTGACATCATCAGCACGTGACTTAACACGGTCACTGAATTTGTCGCGCAAAAGAGCCATTGTTTCGTTGGCTGTGTGGATAGTGGCACTGCCCTGTTAAAACCACTTATCGTCCACATTCCTATCTTCCAATTAGGGTCATGGAAAGTTTGTTATCATCTCAATGATAACACAGTAACTGCGAACACGAAACCATACCAAACAGTCACTCTTTGTGGGTGCAGTGGTTTTACGCCAATCACTGTCTTGGGTTATCATTCGCTCAAATTTAGCAATTCTGGTTATTGACGAATCCACTGAGGTGAAAATATGCCTCATCACTGAAGATGATTTTTTGAATTGATCGACCATTTTCACAATAAGCCTGAATAACTATAACGCGTTGCTTGATTGTGAGTCTTTCCATGGTTCAAATTGAATTAGTCTGAAATTGAGAAATGTCAAATGAAATGCAGAAAAAGCTTGACGTTTAGGTGTGGTTCACATTCAACGTCGGCCCATAAAATATCACCGCCCGATAGTTATTGCTGTTAAACTCCTTTACAAAAATAAATTTAATGAAAACGAAATCTTGCAAGATGTCAAAAAAAGGAAGTAAAACGTCTAAGATTTTGTTAAAGATTTTCATTCAAATCTACTAGATTTTAGCTTAATTTTACAAAACAAGGATAAATCTTAATAGAAACTATATACGTACATCAACATGTATATTATTTTTGTTTAGTGGCTTGTTTTTTTAAATATTTATTTATTGCATCTTAAAAATTTTAACTAACAATAAATTTTAATACTAAACATAAAAAATTAACTAAGTCCAGTCAATGCTAGACACAAAAATTTATTTTCGCGAACTACGAGTACATCGGTAAAATCACATTTTAATCACCTTTTTAACACTCTTCTGCTTCGACTGGCTTATAAAATCGCCTTCTCTGATAACAAATTTCCATCCATGTAAGTAGTTGTCCAGAAGTTTGCAAGTGTTTGCTAGCCAGTTTAACTTTATTGCTTGTAAAACCGATATTCATTTAAATCTTTGTGACACTGTGTATTTAAATGAGATGTATTAGAATCACTAAAAATCTAATTCAGAAAAACGCGAGTTATTACCTTTCTACATGACACCAAGGATACATGCTTATAATACGTTATGAATCTGTAGGCACATATATATATTTATAAATGAATGAACATGTACATTTGTAAATGAATTTCATTCATATCAAGAAAAATTTATAATTATTATACAGTGTAATAGCTCACATTTTCGCTATCATAAAAACGTGTGTTTGCCTTAAAATCCCGATTTCAAAAATAGTCTGGCAGCTCTGTAATAATTTATTTAAAAATACGACTGCAGTGTTTTGAAAAATGCATGAAGTGTTGCAAAGTGGGGGTAGATCTGTAGTTGTTATTGTTGTTGTCCATTTCACTAGTAGTAGTCAGTCAGTCAGCAATGTATATTACTGCTAGCTCAGATATTTTTTATGGTCGTTGCTATTACTATGGTCTTGTGTGCAGACCAAAAAAAAATATATGTACTGCAAAACAAACAAGAAAATAATACGAGTACTTCGAAAACAACAAATAAATGCGTTGTCAACCGGAATTTACTTCACTCGTTAGTTGTACGCAAGAAAAAAAAATTACCAGTTTGTAATTTCTTTTATACCCAGCCAGCATTTTATAAAATTGTTTGTGAAAAATAATTTTGGTTTCAAAATTCGTATTGAAAACATTAAGAATTTTGAGAGCTTTATTATTATTTTCTAGGGATAAAACTGGTGAATTTTAATATTGTTTTTGAGTTTTGATATGTTTTTGTATCGTGCATGGGTTTTGTTTCTAATCGTTTTTCAGTCACCAGAATTAAAAAAAAAAAAGATGGCACAATACTCAAGCCGCCAGAACCAGTTTAAGGATGATTTTCTTTAATTTTAGAACTATTACTTTGGGGACGACCGTTGCATGTACGAATATAGTCAATTGTACTGAAACTATGTTATGATATAGGTTATGAACAAGAGGAAAGAGAGTGTAGTGTAAGAGGTGTGACCCTCATTGCCAGTTCACAGATAACGAAGCTGGTTCTTTCGTTCGTACAAACAACGTTCAAAATTTCATAACAGCTACCCTAATCATCAGTAGACTGTGGAAGATATTCTCAAACATTCAACTTTATATCCCAACAATCTAAATTCTCAATAATTTATTTATATTGTTGGGATATAAAGTTGAATGTTTGAGAATATCTTTCAAAAATTTTCAAAGTCTACGGATGATTAGGGTAGCATATGAAATGTTGACATATAGAAAGCTGTGAAACATAGAAAATAAGCTGTTTATAATTAATTTATTGAACTTAATTAATAATTTTCCATTTAAATTAAGGTCTGTGTTATTGAATAAAAGCCTAATGAAAAAATTTCTTTAAATTTTACTATTTTATTTTAGTTGAATGCAGTAACAATTGTTAAGAATTTTAGTAAATTTGAATAAAATATTTTTTAAGTTGTAAATAACCTACATTTCTTAAATTTTACACCCCGATTTGCAGTATTTAGGTAAATTTTTGGTTCAGTGTGAATAAGGGGTAAAATGAATAGAAAGATACAACATATTGTACCGAAACGAGGAAGTGAAAGTAGTTTTGCTTTTTTTTTCTTTTTGGAAAAATTAGTTTTTGTATGGAGACCAACCTAATGGTTGAAGATAGATGGTATGTTGTACAAAAATGTTCGTCTCACAGAAATAGTGGAAGACAGTTGTAGATTCGGCCCTCTAGGTGGCTAGTTAGGGCGGATGACCCTAAAATGATAATAACTTATATTGCGTATGGGAGCCCCCTTAAGGAGGGCAGTTAGGGGGTAAATATGTTCACAATAAATGTGAACGGGATTTTTCATAAATGTTACATATTTTACGTTTACAAAAGATCACAAAATATTGTATAAAACAATAAAGTACAATTAGCGTTTCAAAACTTGCTTTTCGCACTACTAATTTAAAATACATACTTACATATTAATAATTTTACAGTTTTTTCTATTTTCTGTTTGATTTTGGAATAATTTTCAGTAAATTATGAAAACTACAATAATTATTTTTCGCATAAAATATGAATATAGGTTATACTGACCTATATTCAGCATACAGAGTAGTAAAAAGGGCAATGTTTCAGCCTGTACTTGAAGTTTGTGGGTAAAAGATGCTTCATATATTGCCCTTTTTCTTGCAACATATTTAGAAAAGAACACGTTTTTTATTTATACATTTTAGAAAAGAATATAAAAACGGGCGCAGTGTGGAATATTTGTAACATTAATGTTAGAAAAAAAACTCTGGATATATGTTCCGCACTTCTCAAACTAGCCTTCACTTTATAATACTATATCTCAATGATAATTTAGCTAATTTTTTGCATTCCAACATTTTGTTGTTAGAGAAAGTGGAAAGCTTCCCAAAAGTTTCAAAGGTATCAATACAGAACATCGTACACAAATAATTTAAAAAAAACGGATCGTTTAGGCCAAACTTGATACGGGTTTGCTGGTCCAATGTCGCCGAAATTGTGATATTTTTAGTTTTTGATTCCAGAATGAAACGTATAATCACTATTTCATTCTAAAACAGTCGTAAAAGAATCGTCTTGTTAATTATTTGTCTAAATACTCATCCAAATGCTGGTAGGGTAAATAGGCATACTTATGTATATATGTGTGCATGTGCAAGAGTATGCATTTGTATTAGTAGTTTGGTATTGTAAATAGACGACAACAACAAAAACAATACTACGATTACATAGTTGCAATAACACTGCAATCAATTTATGGCCACTGGCCAACGCAACAAAACAGTCACTGCATCGTTATTTATTGTTGTTGTTGTTGCTGTTGCTGCTGCTGTCGTCGCATTTCGTCCAGCCAACAAAATAAACAATTGACAATAATTGCTATCTTTAGAAGAAGAAAATGTGATATCTGCTAATTTTTTTTATTTTTTATTTTATTATTGCAACTAAAGAGCAGCTGGAATTTGTTCTTTTTCAGAGTTTCAGTGCTGATAAAAGTAACAAAAATTGTCGTAAACGTTTTTTAACGCATACAAAAATGTGTGTGCTAAACGTTTCCACGCACCAATATCATGATACTTTTGCACGCATCATAGTTTTTGTTACATTAGTCGAATATTAAATATTTCATTGTACCAAAAACAAAAAGATTTTCATCTTCCAGACTGATTAATTTCAAAATCATGTTCTTAATTTTTTGCTGTTTGTGTTTTCCTACAACAACATTTTTACAAATTTACATGCAGCCTTACATATGTGGATATATAGGGTGTTTTTTTAAGCTAGATAGAACTTTAAATTGTAAAAAGTAACACAAAAAATTAAATTTTGATGAAACATTTTTTTTATTTGTTTCAGTATACTCTGACAAATCATCATGAATAGACTCACGCTTGAACAACGCTACGAAATTATCCAAATTTACTTTGAAAATCAGTCGTCGATTCGCGCGTTGTTTTATCGCAAAATTGTGTTCAGCGATGAGGCGCATTTTTGGCTTAACGGGTTTGTTAATAAGCAAAATTGCCGCATATGGAGTGAGACCAAAAAATGCACTGTTTGGTGCGGTTTTCATGCTGGTGGCATCATCGGACCTTATTTCTTCAAAAATGAGGCCGGAGCTCGCGTTACGGTCAATGGAGATCGTTACCGCACCATGATCAATGATTTTTTGTTTGAAAATATGGATGACATTGATCCGGAGGAGATGTGGTTTCAACAGGATGGCGCTACGTGCCATACGGCGAACGCAACCATCGACTTACTGAAATCAAAATTTGGCGATAAGTTGATTTCGAGAAATGGACCTGTCAATTGGCCTCCAAGGTCGTGCGATTTGACACCTCTCGATTATTTCCTGTGGGGCTACGTGAAGTCACTGGTTTATGCTGATAAACCAGCAACAATTGACGCCTTGGAGGCCAGCATTGTTCGTGTTGTTCGTGACATACGGCCAGCAGTGCTCGAAAAAGTGGCCCAAAATTGGACGTCCAGAATGCGCTTCGTCAAGAACAGCCGCGGTGCCCATATGCCCGAAATCATTTTCAAATGTTAATGTCACGTATTGATCTTTCGAATAAAAAAAAAATTTTGATTACAATTTAATTTTTTGTGCTATTTTTTACAATTTCAAGTTCTATCGGGCTTAAAAAAACACCCTATATGTATGTATGTTTGTAATTTGTGATTGTATACATGCAAATATTAATATGTGTGGAAGAACACACAAAACTAAACACTTACAATTCAGAAATCAACAAATTTTCCTGAGAGTTAAAACAAAAACAATTTGCCCCTGAATTGTTAATCTTTGATTCTATGAAACTTCTTACTACTTTCTCGGTACGGTTGAAACAAACATAACGGTATTTACATCACTTTACGATGTAAGAGTTCGACGTTGTGAACAAAAACTGATAGAACGGTAGTGCGATTCTGAAACTTTAAACAATAATAGACATTGTTATATTGTTAATGTAAAATGTTGTTTGCAGTAATGATTTTGTTATTCCGTAACTAACAAATAACAACATTGACAAAAATTTAAGTCGAGTGGCATCACTGTAAAGACATATGTCAATAAGCGAAAATAACAAGACAAAATAAAAATATTACCGCCAATATAAAAAAAAATTTTTTCTTTAAATTTAATATTATTTAATTTTTGTAAGGTCAATAGAAATTAATGTAATGCAATTAATGAGAAATGTAGAATAAAATAATTAATATCTTTTTTATAGAACTTTTCAATTCAAAAGAACAAAAATGTATATTGTTTATAAAACTAAACAAATTAAAGACAACTGTTGTTTACTTAACAAGAACAGCTGACTCAAACAATAACAAGTGTTGTCAAAAGCAGAGCAGAATAACAAAATCGCTTGTTTAATTTTGTTATAAAACGATAGAGAATCGCACTACAGTATGCAACAATTTTTCACTACAATTCGAATTTTTTATTTTTTTCTTTTTGCTTTTATTTACTTATTGAATCTTTATCAATGTGAACTAACAATAAGTATCCAAATCTTAATACTAAACACAAAAAATTAACTAAGTCCACCCAATGCTAGACAAAAAGTATTATTTTGCGCGAATTATATCGGTAAAATCACCTATTTAATCTATCTGATTGCGGCAAGGGTATCCCTTCTTCTCAGCCGAGTGTGACCGCTAAAATTAAATATGTTGCGTGCAAAATGGATTTGATTGAAGATCCAGTTTTCGGATATACCTTGTTGCATACTTTGAAAATTCATCTTTTACTAACGGAACACACAGATCCTTGTGAATTCGTGAGTTTTTTACGTACCATGGTGCTGCAGTTATTGTTCAAAGAGTTTTGCTTTGAAGCCTTTGAATTTTTTCAATGTTTGACATTCATGCGGTGCCCTATAATTGAATTCCATAGCACCATATATGCTTTAGAATTGTATTTTATAACAAAAGTTTGCAATCTAACTTCAATGTAGAATTTCTGCCCATGAGCAACTTTAGTTGCGATTTAATTTAGACTGAGTGACCTGCCACCTTAGCCTACGGTCAAAGGGAATACCATACCAAAGTACTTGACATCATTGTGCAATTGTTATAATCTAGTCTAAGAGTTGCAAGACTTCTTTACTGCGTTCATATATACAGTGAGACTTCTCCTCCCACAACCGGGCAAACTCTGTTGTACCGAGATTTTCCTAGGTTTATCCATAGCCAAACACTTTAATAGAAACTGTATTTTAAATATAAGCGTTGAAAGCAAAGCGAACTAATTTTAGAAATTAACTGCCAGTTTACCAATCTCGACAGCGTGCTTGCGTTCGCAATCTAAGCGAAAGAAAATTGATTTGGGTTCGTCTAACTTTTTTTTATGCGAACGATATGTCAAAACTCAATGAAAATACATAAGAGTATGCGAACGAATAATAGTGAGATAGACAAACCCAAATTGATTCGAATGTGAGTGACTAGCTTTCTTTCGCATTCATTTTCATTCGAAATTGGTAAACTGCCTGTAACTCTCTGTACTTGAAACTTACTAACTAGAGTTTTATTTAATGAAACACACCAACAAGAAAGAATAATATCGCTCCTTTATTGCAACATAGTCATATCTCAAAAAATGAGCTTTTCGAGCTAACAACGCAGAATTGTTAGCAGTACTATTTTTTATATTGTGCCAAAAATTTATTTAAAATTATTTTTAAACTATTTCCTTTAGGAGATATTTTCTAAAAAAAAAATTTCTGAGACTTGTATGGAAACTAAAAATTTGAAATACATTTTTCTCGAAACGAGCTTTTTTTTAATTCTGACTATGTTGCAATAAAGGAGCGATATGTAATCTCATAAAACTGTACGGTCAATCAAATGACTTTGAGGGAGTTTTAAATATCAAATTCAAGAGCTGTTGTCTTTCTTTAACTCTTAAGATTAGGTAAATTAAGAAATACTTAATTTCATAAATTCTTAGTATATATTGAACCATGTATTCCTAAAGCATTTTGCTAGAGACGACTTTGTCGCTTTCCACTAAAACATTGCTAATCATTTTTAAACTAAACAGGTCAACTTGACTCCGTCTAAGTTAAAGCAATCTAACCCGCATAAATTTTCTCAACCACCATAGACAAGCCTAGTATTGTTGTATAGCATTATATAACAAAATATATGAAAAAATAAATGTGTACTTGTTATAAGCGGACACCTCTCATAATCGGACAAAAGTTCCGCATTGGTGATTGTCCGGTTATGAGAGGTTTCACTATATTTATGGATGAAAAAATTAACCAAAATGAAAACAATATTCGCATCTCCACATTAAAGAAAAATATTACCAATTTTGTTTTAAATTACCAAAAACGGCAGCTCTGACCGTGATGGGCCTAAACTACTAAACCGAACTGATCGAACATATTGTGCTTATCTATCCAAAAAAAAGCTTTTTAACCATATATAAAATTGGTGTCTCTACATACTGTTACGAATTTGTATCAGTTCTAATCCAATATGCGAGCCGTTGTTCTGCTTGTGCTAAATGTATACGCGTATCCACACATATAACATAACATGCATAACAGAGGCGGACATTTATCCGATATCGTATTCAATACATAATTGGCGACATTATATATAAACATTTATCGGTATAAGATCCATTCTCTTTCGTTTAATAAAAAAAATATAAACAAACAAAGTAGAATATCATCTCGGCATACACCTTGTATATAATACATATACTTATATACGTATAATACATATATGCATACATGTATATATATTCTACACGTTCGTATCAAATAAAGTTTGTTTTATTGCTTGTAGCTATAATATTTGATTTCACATTTCATTGAAATGTTAATTTAGCTATTAATTCTGTTTGATTAAGAACATTTGTTTGATTTTGGTTTATAAAGTTGGTCAACTCACAAGTTAGTGAACTTTTCCAGTAGAATATAAAACCGAATATGTACGTACATACTAGCATGATCGAGCTGTTATTATTCGACCGGGTTCTGACATCTTACTATAACCGGTTTTTTCAATGGCTATTTTTCGAATATCGATTAAATCAAGATTTGCAATATAGTTAACCGGGATTTTAATATATAAATTATATATTTTTGTTACTATTTGAATTACGAAGAGAGTAGTTTCAACGCTTCACGTCATTTCAAAACGCCTTTAAGTCATGGAAATGATTCAGAAACAAGGAAATAGTTGAAGCCGAGAGATGTCGAACGGCGTTTGTTTACTTGTGAACAGCTCCTTGAAGAGAAAAACCGAAGGGATTTCTGCATCATATTCCAAGTGGGGACGAAAAATGCGTTCATTAGGATGAAAATCATCAGGATATCCCGGCCGTTGTTCCATGTCAACGGTCAACCCAAATTAACGGCTCCAAGGTCATGCGCAGTATTTGGTGCTACTATCTTGACGTAGTGCATTATGAGTTGTTAAAACCGACTGAAACAATCACAGGCAATCGTTATCGAACGCATTTAATGCGTTAGAGCCGGCCTTGAAAGAAGACAAACGGCTGCAATACAACGAGAGACATGATAAAGTGATTTTGCGAAAGGGGTCAAGCTATATTTGGTTATGTTGAAATGGGAAGTCCTACCCCACCCGAGATGTTCTCCAGACGTTGTTCCACCGGACTATCACTTGTTTCTATCAGTGGCACACGGCCTGGCTGATCAGCTCTTCCGGTCGTATGAAGAAGTAAAAATTTGGTTAGATTCTTCGATTGCTTCAAAAGATGACTAGTTTTTTCAACTCAGGGTTTATATGCTGCCTGAAAGACAGTACTTTGATATATAACCAGTTTTTACAATAAAGCCTCGAATTTCAGAAAAAACGACGGCAGCAAAGTTATATACATATGTGCATAAAAAATACTAAATTCTAAATGGAATATTTGTTGGCTGTGAATTTCATATGGCGAGCAAAATGTCAACTCTCATTGTAAACTAAAAAAATGAATTTGTGTTTGTATGAATTATATTTGTATCGTTTATATGCAAAAGGAAAACCTGTATTTGCCAAACGGTTTGCATAGTCTATTTGACTTTTTGCAAATGTGTCAATAGCAAAGCGGGTGGCAAATATAGTATTCCTTGGCGAGATAATTTTCAATGATTTTTCTATGCCAACAACCGCAAATGGTCTTAAAAATTGTGAATTAGGTTAATTTACACTTGAATGTGTAGATGGAAAAGAAGTCGGAGAAGATGTAAAATCCATAAGTTGTGGGTAATTAATAATATCTGGTTGTTTAGCAGCAGAATTTCGTAGTGGCAAATTAGTCGGAATATTTAAACCACTTATATTGGTTCGCCGATATATGTTAGTTTCACATATCAATATTTCGATCAAAATTGCATATATAATCTAAAGGTACTGGATAGTATTATTAGTTCCGCGCGGAAAGGAAATTTTAACGGAAAGAAATACCGATCGATATTTAAATTAAAATTATTAACTCCTGCGGTAAATGCTTTACGCATAATAGATTTAACAACCCTGTTTTTATTAGTCCTCATGTGTTATAACTAGTATAAAATATTTGAGACACATTTAAAATTTCTTAAAACTACAAACAACAGAATATTTTTATGGCAAAAATATTGAAAATTGTATAACAATAATAATATGGAGACAATAGTGACGATAACTACTCAGACATTCGTTTAGAAAGTAGGCGTTTGCGCTACAAATCAGAAAATATGTTACGCATAAACTATAAGATTAAGTTGGAATAAACAGATTTTAATATACATATCTTAAATGCTTAAAAATGTTATATTAATTATTATATTTGTAGGTTCCAAAAAAAATTATTAAGGAAAGTTGGAAGAAATTTTAATACATGTTAAATTCTTAAACATTTTATATTAATTATTGATTTTGTAGTTTTCAAAAAATTCCCTTTTATATAAGCATAATATTTAAATATAATTTGCGCGAACTAGAGTCTACGAGCTCAGAAAGCTTTTGTCAAGGAGCGTTGGTGATAATTTGATAAACTTTCTGGATATTCGGGGTTTTTCCAGAGGTTAGCTGCCGACACATTGTTGGTAAGGATTTTAACGTCAACACAGTTCAACCAACATATTGTAAAGTGCTGGCTGAAGTACTAAACAGAATAGGAAATTTGTTGTGCAGCAAATAGATATCTAAGAGCATGAGAGCTGATGAGGAAAGAATAACAAAATACTGCGCACAGTTTCTTAAGAGCTGCGTTAGCTTTAAGGGCGAGCCGGAACAATTCAGTGACAAGCCTTTCCAAAACTGTATCACTTCTGCAGGAGAACGTTGTTTAAAATCACACGCAGTATATTGATTTTTTCATTAGACTCACCATTGCTTCAATTTGCAATTTGCTTGTATGTTTCTTTCTTTTATTCCAAAAAAAAAAAATGTTTTTCAAAATTATTGCAAGTTTTTACACTTTCTTATATTTTTAGATCTTTCCGCAAGCATTCCGTTATTAATTTTCTACGTAATCAAAAGGGAGAAATACATCTCTTATGTGGAATCAATAATATGGCAATACCGTCACGATAGAGTTGCTACCGCAATTGCGGAAAGATACCGCATCAATGGTATGAATAATAGCAAGTTTTTCTTCCGCACAAAAAATGTTGTCCGCAATCACGGAACGGAATAAATAATTAGATCCACTATACTCGTAATAACTATGAACGTTTATTTGAAAACTGAAAAATTAAGCCACTGTAAGAAACTTGAGTTTAGATACTGAATCAAAAAAATAAAATAATACAAATTCTAAAATACAACAGTAACACGTTTAAACAACTTCACACACCAACAAATTTACTACGATGCCCACTCAAATAGTTTATTATCATCTTGTATACTGTTGTTTCTTTATACCACTTTTTTTTTTTATTTATGTTTGGCCTTGTCGCGATAAATGTAAACATTTAGAAAAACAATGTAGTTTAAAAAAACCGAAGAAACGAAAAAAAACTCGTAATAAAACAACTTTTGGCTACTACTCCACTGCCAGCAGCAGCAACATTCAAACCTGATGCGTACAAATTCTACTACTACTCGTATGTAGAGAGTACGACATACATACATACTTTAAAACTACTATAGGTATATGTATTTACAAAAACAACAAACAAAAAACACAAGAACAATAAACCACGAAAATACGTACTACAACCTCTTCTATGACTACAATTACAACATTTGTACGAATACAATACATAAATACTACGTTTAAAATTAATCGTTTTATAATAATCAACAACATCATTATTATTGTTGCAATGATAATAATAATGATGACAATGTTTATGATTTATACACATGCATACATACATATATGTACATACTACGATTATATTCGTAAAGTATAAAAAGCACGTAAATACATACATATGTACATATTTAGATATGAAGAAAAATGGTTACTTTTTATAGATTCCACTATTGTTCATACGCAAGAACAAACAAACAAGAATACCAGCAAAACCACATGCTCAAACAACTATACATATGTACATCTTTTTGAACTTACATACCTACTTACATACATACATATTTATGCACATATTTGTATACATATCGTCACAGAAAATGCAAGTCCCTATTTCTCTTATAACGAACTTTACAGAAAGAGAGAAAAACAATAGCCCTATTCACAATAGCTCTATTCACAATCGTGTGTATTTATGATTGCATAATTACGCAATTGCAAATATATGCTATCAATTGTAAACCACCTCTGTTGGTTAAGTTTGCACTACTTTTTGCAAAGCACGAAATTCACAGAGTAGAAAATTTACTAAAATTTAATTCGAAAATAAATATTCCGAAAAAAGCTTTAAGGAGCAGTTAATGGACTTTTTAATTTGAATGCGGGACTGCCTTGGACCGCAGATTGTGAATATAGCTAATATTATGCGAATGACCAAGTATCATTGCATTTGCAATATAGTGGAGTATATTTTCGCTTTACGCTAACAAAATACACCCTAATCACAATATTGTGCATTTGAGATTCCAAATATAACATATTCGTAAAAATAAAAATATGCTCCACTATTTTACTAATGCCATGGTGCTAGTCTACGCCCGAAACGATAGACCACTTCAAGGACAACATTTGTTGCTATCATCCGGGCCAACCGTGGTGGTCATATGCCAGATGTCATATTTCAATTATAATGTCACAATATTATATTTCGAATAGAGTAAAATGCCTATATTCTACACGTCTATATCAACCAACAAATTCTGTTATTATTCCCGTTATGAAATTTGCTTATTATGTATTGTAAAATAGATTGCTAATAAATAAATATTGTAAATATAATATAAATGCAAATAATAACAAAGTTGTCCAATCCTTTGTTCTCTAAGTCTTCTCGCATTTTGTGTGACGATATGTTGTTTATATACACATGAACGAAAAACACGTCAAATAATGAAGATTGATTTGACTGTATAACATCTTGGTTGATGCACGGTGGGACTGACGAATTTAAAACACCGTCAGATATAGCAACTAATGAGAATCTTTACTACTCGTATTTTATATCACTGTAAAAAATTACATAACTTTGCGGCTAAATCTAATCACACCCAAAATGTTTATATTTAAATTAAATTAACAGACAATTAGAAAACACGTATGTTAGAGTTGCAGAGGTGGTCATTCTACTCTCTGCATTTCGAGAAATGAACTCGTTGTCCATTCTCTAAGTTTATAGGCAACTGGATTATAGTGCTGCTAATATGTTTCCATTCTGGTATTGGGAAAACTCATGATTTCGTAGTAGTAATATAAAAAACAGGCATGACGTTTCCACTCGTAGCATACTTGCAAACATATTTAATAGCCTTAACGGAGCTGTTTTACTCAACATTAAGTAGATATTTTCAATCACAATCTGCGAAACCCAAAATCTTCATTAGTTGGACGCTACGTACTTCTGAGTTAGATTAGCAAGTGTACAAACACATGAGCATGCAACCATTTATCCATACCCACATTCTGTTTGATGGTCCGTTTCTTTCATCGCATCAAATTTATAAATCAATATTTACTTTATATGGGAGGTACCCTGCCCACTTTCCATACCTCACTCACTTTTTATATAATAATTTAATTATGTCATCAAAAATTTGGACCATCGGATGGAGGTGTGGTGCCTTGGACGCGGCCACTTGGCCGATATATTAATAATTGAACCATACCAATATTATGATAATGAAAAGATATGACTATAATTCGAAATCAATATCGACCCTTAAAGTTTCACTACCCTTTAGTACGGAAAGATTGAGTTTTCTTTTGAGTAGCTAGGTATTTATTTATTCATCAATAACTATCTTGCCCCCGTCAAAGTAATCCCCCTCAGATATAATACACTGATGCCAGCGTTTTTTCCAATCTTCGAAACTCTTCTGAAACGTGCTTTTTGATATCGCCAACAGCTCCTGTTTTGATTTTTCTTTGAATCGTAGCATTCCTTTCATCGGTGTCTTCAGTTTTGGGAAGAAAAAAAGTCAGCGGGGGCCAAGTCCGGTGAATACGGTGGTTCGAGGCGTGATAACGGGTTTTTTTTCATAATAACTTCAAGGTAGTATTCTTTCGACTGCACCACGCCATTGTAGTCGAAGTTAACAGTGAGCAAAACCTTCACATTTGACCATATTTGACGTGCTTTTTCGGTCATATCTCTTATGGACGAATTGGGATGATTGGGCTTGGGTTTCAATGTCATAGCCATACGAATACGACCATGATTCGTCGTCGTCGATAATGTTCAACAGCTCCTGAGCGATGTCCATGCGATGTTGTTTTTGCTCAAAATTTAGCAATTTTGGAACAATCTTCGCTGCAGCACGTTTCATGCCTAAAACACCCATAAAAATTGCTTGGCATGAGCCGAACGATATGCCAACATCACCAGCAACCTCTCTGATAGTGATTCCACAGTTATCCAAAATCATTCTCTTCTCTACTTTAATGGTTTCATCGGTTGTTGACGAGATCGGGTCACCAAAACGAGCATCAACATTGACATCTCCTCGGTCTTCCTTAAGCCGGTAATACCACAATAGAACTTGTGTTCTGCTCATAGCAGACTCGCTAAACGCCACCGTCAACATTTCAAATATCCTTGCGCATTTAATTTTTTACACAAAACTTAATACAGTTTCTTTGATCCAAAACACGACTAACCTTTTTATCTGTCAAAAACAAACTGACAATCTGAAATGGCTGATATTGCCAACATATATAACAGACATGTGTACCAACATAACAGAAAAAAATGCGAAAATCGAACATACGTAACTCACGAAATTCGAAAAATTACAGTTATTTTTGGATCAGACCTCGTATGTATTTGTGTGCTTACTTTAATTCTGCACTTAATTCAAAAATTTTATGCTTATTTTAAGACATTGCAAGATTGATTTTCTAGATCAATTCCGTTTTAGACTTATTTTCACCACACTTGTTTGCAATTCGTATATAATTTGCGAATACGAATCGTAATAAAATCAACTATAAAATGCTTAATTTTAGTTCGAGGCTTTTCTTTCCGTGTAAATAAATACCCAATAATGAAATATATAAAAAGTTTCTTTTGAAGTTGAAATGGAGTGAAGTTTCTTTATTGTTCACTAAATTGATACCTAAACCAGATTAGGTTCTACCCAATTTTTAATAACAGCGCCAGACTAGTCCCCAATTCGATCATTTTATTGCAACTTTATGCTAGTGGTTCATTAGGTAATTGAACATACTCGTGCATAAGCAATGTTTCAAATTTGGAACAATTTAAGCCACTGTGCTTTGTGGTCGTCGTTGCTCCATTATGAAGTAGATTTGTATGTTTATTTTAAATGGAAACGTCATTTTGCTGGTTTACCTATTGCCAACAATAACAGCAACGATCAGTTAGTCGGTTCTAAATTTTGTACTGTTGTTAGTGGAACAACGTCATCAACATAATAGAAAATTCATATGTATTTTAATCTATTTACAACACATTATATGAAATACATACATACATACATATAAAATTAAAAACTTTATATATGTAACACACACATACATATGTATGTAAAATTAATCGTTAGTTTATGTACATAAATATTAAAAATATATGTATGTACTATGCTTCATACATACTGTATGTGTATGCACATATGTAATCATGCTGATTTATGGCAAGCTTTAACAAGTCTGTGGGGACGTTAACTAAATATTAATCGATTGAGAAAAACTTTTATCTTTCCTCCAGTTTCTCATATTTTCCTTTGTTAGCCACAATTAGCTGTTGTTACATCGAACATTTGAACATTTGTTTTAATATAAGATTTTTCTCTGTGAATTAAAATTCCATTGGTCTTGAAGAACATACAGTAGGGTGCAAAAATGAGTGCATGTTTGTATATTGTGCACCTTTTATTTTATAAAAATTTAAATAGTGAATCAAGTTCAATTTTTCTTTCTTACCTTATTTTATGTTTTAGTACTTAACAAAATAGCTTAACAATTAAAACTAAAAGTATTAAATTCTTAGAGAAAAATAAGCTTAAACGAAACAACTTGCATGTACTCAATTTTGCTCTACGAGTATTTGAAAACTTTTCGAAATTGCAGTAATTTTAGTATTTATTCCAATATCAGAAGGATTTGAAGATAATATTAACAAAATAACAAAGAAATTTGTTGAGAAAAATTGTTTCCTGGGGGAAAAAGGCATAAATAATGAGATGCTTACAGTTTCAATATTGGCTTCAGAGTGTTTGAGTTTATTTTTTTTGTTTATTAAGGCTTTTAGCTTAATAATTACATTACATTACGAATTTTGCTGTTGTGCTCATAAGAGAAACACATCAAATTCAATAGCTTCATATTTACATTGTCAACTTAAGGTAATGCGTGGTAGAAAAAATAAAAAATTCAATAAATGAAATTATACCAGGTTTCCACTACAAAGGAAAGCGCTTGATTTAAGGTAAACGATATAAAGTGTTTTTAATTTCGAATTTTCGAAATCAATTTGACATACCCGTCCGCTTGTTATCAATTTATTAAAATCATATCATAAAGAGTGGTTAAATTTTAAGGGCTGAAGTTGAGTTTGAATAAAACACAAATTATTAAGGAATTATGGTCATTTATTTTTGTATATAAAAATATTATGTATTATGATAATATTATTTATGGAACAAAATACTGACCAAATAGCGGCCGCAACTTCGGCGACACACCTCCATCCGACAGTCCAAATGATCGCTGAGGCATAATTGAGGTTCTATGCCATTAATATGCCGAATTATCTTATTCTTTATCATGAATTGTTGCTGAGCTTATCGACGTACATCTTTCAAATAACCCCAAAGAAATCAAATCACATGAACTTGGCGGCCAATTAATATCGCTACCACGTGAGATAACACAGCCATTGAATTTGTCACTCCAAAAAAACACTGTTTCGTTAGCTGTGTGGCAAGTGGCACCGTACTGTTGAAAACACATAACTTCCACATTCATATCTTTCAATTCGGGCCATAAAAAGTTCGTTACCGTCTCACGATAGCAAACATCATTCATAGTAACTGCCTGACTAGCCTAATTTTGCAAAAAAAATACGTTCCATAAATCGCACCAAAAAGTCACTCTTTGTGGGTGCATTGTTTTTTCGACAATCACTCTTGGATTACCATTCGCTCAAGTGCGGCAATTCTGATTATTAACGAATCCACTGAAGTGAAAATGAGCCTCACCAATGAAGATGATTTATTGCCACCATTCTGACCAATAACGACGCTTAGAATGATCTAGAAAGAGGCTTTAGTTCTTGAGTCAACTTAAACTTGTAAGAATATAAATCGCGAACAGAAGCAGCACGAGCTGTATGAACTGGTGTTTTTACATCTCCTACTGACCCGATTTGTTAAAATTTTTGCACGATTTTTCCGATTGTACGCACATTTGGACGATTAACTTGACCGAAAAAATCGCTAAGAGCATGATATGCATTTTGATTTTAACGCACATTTGCATAATAAGCCTGAATAACCTTAACGCGTTCCACGATTGTGTATCTTTCCATGGTTCAAATTGAGTTAGTCTGAAATTGAGAAATGTCAAATAAAATGCAGAAAAAAACTTGACATTTAAGCGTGGTTCACATTCAACATCGCCTATTAAAATTTAACCACCCGATAGTATGTATTATTATGAAGCAAAATAAAAAACAACAAAATTTAGTAAGCTTATTTTTTGCAAGAAATTGTCTGCTGAGTGTCCTAGAGCTCAACAACATTGTAAACAACATGAGAAAAATCGGAAAAAATACAAGGACTTGTGCGAATAATAAACATTTGAGCTGAGTAAAAGGTTTATTTTTTTAGTTTTTTTTTCTGATTTTTCTCATAATGGTTCCCACATAATGGCACACTAGAGCAGAATTAGTAGTAAGCTATGCTTGTCAAACTATTGTAACTTTTCTCACAATTATAAACTATTAAAAGTACCTGTTCACAATTATAAATCATTTTTATTTGCATTATTTTTATGTTCACAAAATAATTGTAAACGCTTGTTTTCTATGTTTCCCAGCTGTATATATATATATCGAAATTTCATAGGAGCTACCCTATGAAATGTCGACATATAAAAAGCTAAGAAATATAGAAAACAAGCTGTTTATAACTTTTTGATTTGTATCAATGTTAAAAGCTATTGTAACGAATAAAACTTAATTGTTTGAATTTTTGTTCTCTGTTTTGGAAAAATCAAGAACTTCAAATACGAGCATATGGATATGCACATTTCTTGTTTATCCTGAATTTTGTTATGTTCAGCCTGTTCACAAACCCTTTCAAAAAGAAGAAGAAACAATATTAAAAATCGGTATATACATAAATGGCTGCATTCAAAAAATTATTTTCGATAATTTTGTACATTTTATTCCCAAAGAACAGTCTTAAAGCTGCTTTGGACTGGAGAACAGCTCTCGCGTCATCGTAATTATTTCTTAAGTGCGGTCAATGTTGTTTAGCCTTTGAGAGTTTTACGTCTCGCTCTCATTGGCTAACTGTTTGCCTCAACTAACTGTATTAGTTAACTGTTTTTTGAGGTATTTCTTTGTTTACCTCGAGGCAACTTCTAATGTGAAGGCATAAGTCGTTATAATTAGTAATAGCGCCGCTGCAAATCACTGTTAATACCATTGTGGCTCGTTACTCCGCCCATGCTGTTCTCATATACTTTAGAAATTTATTTGCAATTGTGGAGTTAAATTAATGAATAAAATAAAAAGTCGTGTCACCCTATTTCGGCTTGATGTTGAGTTCTGGGATACACTCTCATATTCTAAAAGGCGTTGGCATTTATTGGAATTACCAACAACAATTGAATGTTGTCGACAACCTCTATCTAGCGCTTAGGTCTAGAAAATATCATAGGCATAATTAAAAAACTTAATTACACATCGCCGCTTTATTGCAACATAGTCATATTTCAAAAAAGCTTGTTTCGAGAAAAACACATTTAAAATTTTTAGCTTCCATACAAGTCTTAGAAATTTTTTTTAGAAAATATCGCCTAAAGGAAACAGCTTAAAAGTAATTTAAATAAGTTTTTGGCACAATATAAAAGATGGTACTGTTAACAATTCTGCATTGTTAACTCGAAAAGCTCATTTTTTGAGATATGACTATGTTGCAATAAAGGAGCGATATGTGAAAAAATTTGAAAATTTATTGTGAGAATTTACACATGCTCCCGCCCAATAATTACGTTTGGGGTGGATTATCGAATAACTTTCTATAGAAACTTAACTAGAGTTAAGTTTTTAGTTTTTATTATGTGGCGATTTAAATTTCATTCTCATAAGCCAATCATACTTATATATGTTTGAGTTAAATATTTTTGATGTTAAAAAATAAATAAAAAACACAACTGTCATATTTTAATTATAATAATTAAATCATAAATAACGAAACCCACGCAAAAACCTCCACATAACGCTGACCGACTTAAAACATGCTTCCTTAAAAATGGATTTTGTTTCATCAAATAAATAGAAGTCTGTTATCTACAAGGCAAAAAATACGCTAGCGAAAACACATACATTCATGCCCATCCTCTTGCATTGACATGAACACATATACACATATGTACATAAATGAGTAAAATATAAAAAAAAATCTATTGCCAGACATAAACTTCAGTAGACCGGCGATAAATACTATTTTTACGCAAATTTAAATAGACAAACGAAAGCGCAGTACTTTCGCAACAACAAAAAACTTACATATATTAAACGATTTTGCAGACAGAGTGTTCACATATACATATGTATGTTTCTCCGTTCGTGCATATACTTATATGTAAGTATCTATTTATGCATGCACATTAGGCCGACTCGTCTTGTGGTAGTGTACGAAACCGAAAGAAAGCATCTGTTGTTGCTTTCCCCAAAAGAAATTTGAGGAAATAGCTATGATTGCCAGTTTTGTATTTCTTTAAGTTATACAGGGTGTCTGGTAGCAGATTTATATTTTCAAACTTAAATAGAAAACTTAATAATGGACACAAAGTTTTATTAAGAGCACCTCAAAGAGAGGTAGCTCCATAAAAAAAAAATTCCATGGTTGTTAGATCGGGCGACCATAGGATGTCCTCAAAGCGACTGATCAGCTTTTGGCGGAAATTTTCCCGTAGCAAATTCATCGAAGCTCTGGCTGTGTGTGCAGTCGCCTCATCCTGTTGAAACCACGTGTGTGAAGAGTACAATGGATGAGTTCGCAGGTTTGGCAAAAAGAGTAATCTATGTCGTTAATTTTCAATGTTGAATTCATCACCTGGCCTCGAGAATTTTCGAAAATATGTTTCAATCGAGGGTTGTAGGTTCTTGGAGACCAGTATTGGCGCGGCCGTTTAAGTGGAAATGAGCCTTGCCGCTCCAAAAACTCGGATTTACAGTGCGAAAACGCGCCAAAAAAATTTCACAAAATTTTTGTGTAAACGAAAGTTACTTTTTTCAGTTCTTGAACGGTTTGAAAAGCATGGAAGTTCAGATCCTTTTTTTAAATTTCACGAATAATCGCTGTTGGAAGTACCAGAATTTTGGCTGATGGATGGTTTTTCTTTCTTGAGCAGCAATAATGTGATCAGCTGATTTTGCCATACGTTGTGGTCCATGCTTGGGCCTATCTGTTACAGACAATATTTCTTCGAAATCATTAACTGCACGACAAATAGTGCGTTTTGTTGGCACGTTGTTTCTCCCAACAATTTCACGTAACTTTCTCACCGTCTACTGTGATAATGGTGTTTGATTTTGATAAAATGTTTCAATAATTTAAACAAGTTAGTTTATCAAATATCTTTCCACAATAAATTTGCAAAGTGTCTACTTCACGACTGCCAAATATGAACTGGCAAGACTAATGTGTACCAAAATGGCAGCAAAATAAAATAGAATACCTTCTCGGAGTTCACCCGGCAAATGCTGTAAGTTAGGTTTTTGCAGCGACTCTCTCCATATTATCTGAGTAGTATAACCAAAATATATTTTTCGTGAGTTGGTCTATTGCACTTACATATCAGAACACATGCAAATATGTAAGTGTATTCGTATTTTTCTAGACAGATATTTTAATCCCACTTAAGTAAGCGAGCGAATAACAAAGACCGTACTATCGGTATCTTTCCATGCGGTGCATCGAAGGGATTTATTTATATTTAAAAATAGTGACAAAATTCCCATTAAATAAAAAATATAGTATATACATACATATGTATACAGGATGACTGGCTGGGTAACTTGTTGGTCGCTGGGATGGATGGCTGGAAGTTTGAAAATCTAGAAGATAGACAGATAGATAGATACATGGATGAATGGTTGGTGTGTAAAGTCTTCGTTTATTGATAAGGACAATGATCTCCAACACAAAAAAAAAAGTTTTTACTGACGCACAAAACATTTACGAGTATATTGTATGTTTCTGTATTCGCTGAATCAAACTTACTTTGTGTTAGACTTAGAAAACTTAATAGGAATTCACCATCAACCTTCATTTCCTCGTAACAAAAGCAAATAAAAATAAAAAAAAACCAATCGATCAAATCACATCAAAGTATCCTTTTAACGCGACAAAATAATACCAGAAACAGAACCTTAAAATAATTAATACACCCTGATACGATCGTTTAGTACATCTGGAAAAGTGACTTTTCAGTGTCAGTTTCATGTTGGACATATCAACAATTAGACTCGTCAAAATCAACTAGGTTCAGTGTTGTTAGATCGTAAGATTTATCTTTTTTAGCTGAAAGATTTTTTTAATTTATTTTCTATGAAAAAATTTTAGTGGAAATTTGGGCAGCTTATTTTTGGATATTTTTTTAAATAAAATTTAATTAAAAACACATATAAAAAGTTTATTTGTGGAATGAATAAATGGCGAGGCATTCATTCACATAAAATGTATAAATTTCCCTTTCTGGGAATGCAAATTTCCTTTTCGGTGAAATTTATATATGTAGTTTCCAACTTTTGTAAGCGGGCCTTAGTGGCCTACTGCGTTATCTTACGGCTACAGGTTGAATCTAATGAATGTCCTATGTGTTACATTACATCCAATAAGTCATGTGGTTTTGCCAAAACAAATCTTTCGGCCTTACTTGATTGTTTGATCTCATTTGGGCTGGACTTGAACTCTTCAATTATTACTTTTATGTAACTAATTATTTGCTTCTTGCACTAAAGTCGTTGTTCAATCTACATACTTTAGCAATAGTGTTCACGAAATTTAAAGCAAGCATTTTGAGAGACAACAACCCATCATTGCCAAAATGAAGATTTTATCTTAAGTTTGAAGATTTTGTAAATAAAATAAGATTTGAAGATCTTTTTCCCAAAATTAAAATTGTTTGTCCTTAGAACTCTAATATATTTAGGAACATATTGTTACGCTTTTGCATATTCTTTAATTGCAAATGGAATAACGACTCACACACTTGTTCGTTAAACAGTACTTAAATACTCGTAATTCACAACTTTATTTACACCTTACTTACTTTCTGACTTGTGACTGTTGCTAACCTGTTGACGCGCAGGTACATATATATGTAGTACATAGTTCCGTCAAATTCAACAAATTACAGATTATGATATTCATATTCATTATCCAAATGTAAAATATACTAATTTTGGATCATAAATATTAAACATACAAATAAAAATTTTCAATGCAAACACAGCCCTAGATGATTTCGAAATACATAGAATAGGCAGCCCTTGCATGGGTTAAATCAAGAATGACAGAACACATGAGTACGACAACTCTCACACAAAACTGAAATCTTCTGCGCATGTTGGTCAAATGACGTCATAAAATAATGCAAACATTTTGATGATGATTTTGAAATACATGCTCTTGCATAGGTTAAACTACGTCATCTAACGGGAAATCATGCTCATGGTGTAATCTCTAGTTATATCATTATTGGGTTAAACTACGTCATCTAACGGGAAATCATGCGCCTGGCGTAATCTGTATTTCGGTCATCCTTGGGTTTCGAGTGTTCCAAACATACAAATGAAACTAATATAAGCGTGTTAAAAAGAGTTTATTTCCGACCACCTCTTTTATGTAAAATTGTCATTGCCTACGATATTTCTCAGCCGTTCACATGATAAAGAATCGGTTCTTTTAAATGTTTTAATAAAATTGTAAATAAAAGAAAACTTCTAAATCAAATCAATCGAAACAAAAATTATTTGGAACGCATCGTCATGGACGCAGCCAAGTGAACATTCTTAAGTTTAATGAACATACGGTGTGTCGTTGTGTCGGTCGGTCGGTTGGCCGGTTTGTCGATCCTGCTGGTATTTTGTATAGGCAATATCGTGTAAATAGTGTTGGAGTTGTGCTGCACAATCGAATTGGTTAAATCATTTAAAAAGCAAAAGAAGTTGTTGTAAAAAGCAGCAGCAGCAACAAACACACAAACAGTTGTAGTAGTAGTAGGCAGCAATCGTAGTATAAGTGATAGTAGTCGTACAGTATTGGAGTAAAAAGAAAAAGAGAAAACCTGAATAACAAGAATTGGTACCTGTTTTTTATTATATTATATTTTATTTATTTTTTATTTATTTTTTTTTTTTTTTTTTTCTTTTAAAGTTTCGACTTACTAGTACTTTAGCAGAGATTGAAAGGTTTTTTTATGTAACGAGTGTGGTTGTTTATTGTGTATACATACGTATGTATATATACATATATACATATGTATGTATGTATGTACTTATGACAACGATGATGATCATCATGATGATGTTTTTTGCTTAACTTACCAATAAAAAAAAGAGATATACACAGACAGAATGACTGACGGTCGAACATACGAATGGATTCATAAAACGGTCGTACACATATTTTAATATTTTGTTGTTTTAAATTATTATTTTAACTGCTGCTGGTGTATAATTTTGTATGTTTTGATTGCATTTGGCGGGGGGGAGAAAAACGAAAAAAGAGCAGGTCAAGTCAGACACATAAAAAATTATAATGAAATACATTTGTACATATTGCGTATATGTTAATTCGGCTGACCAACTGAGAATTTCAAAATTCCAATAATTAAAGTTAAAAATGAAAAAAAGAGATTAGTGGGCGTTGACAAATTTTGATGCGTTTGTTTTTAGTTTTTTTTTTTTTCTAAACAACATGCAGGATAATAGAAATTTTTATTCCGGGAATTTAAAAAAAAAACACTGCTACTTGCAACGCATCCAAATAGAAAATTAATATAAAAAATGCAATTAAATTGTAAAAAAAATTTGGAAAAAGAAAATCTTGACATGTAGTTTTAATTGAGTCAATTTTGGGTAAATGGGCAAAATTGTTTTGCCTGTTCATACATATTAAACTTATCTCACTTAATTAGCATTTGATAGCTGGAAAAGGGAGCATTATTATATAATAAAAACATATACTCGTATACTAATTAGTCGAACTCATGAAATATAGATACTACTCGTATATACATATGATTTTTATCATATGTTGTTTTATTTTATGGTGACTCTCAAATCACTTTATGGATCTAACTATTGCCCTTTCTTTAACTTGCGAGTATAATTTTATTTTTTTATATTTTTCAATTTAATAAACTTGTACTCTATTTCGATTAAAGTAGTCAAAAATAGTTTTATATACATATAAATAAAAATTTATATTTTATCACAGACTGTAATAAAAATCTGGTCAGCCTTAAATTAGTAAATTCAACAAATGATATATTTTTTTCATAATTAATTTTTTGTTGTTTGTGGAACAAGTGAGTGAGTGAGTATTAGTTCTTAGAACTTGAGTATGTGAGACAGAGAACATGTTTGAATGCATGTATTGTATTTGGCCGTAGTAAAAGAATTTCTCAGTAAAAACAAACGTGGATGGATGGATAGATAGATGGATTGACGGTTTGTTGGTAGGTTAGCGACTGACTACAATGTGTTGTTAGACTGTTTGTTGGTTTGTACTACTCCGAGTCGAATACACATATATATGTATGTATATAATACATACACTTGCATATACAGATATGCGCATATATATAGAATTGCTTTTTCATTTATTGAGATACGATATTATTAAATACTTGTATGCTCATAATTTATTGTTTTAAATAAAATACTTATGTATGTATAACAAAAATTAATATTATATACACATTTGGAAATAAAAAACTAATAATACTTAATTGAATATAAACATTTTTGTACGCGTAGCAGCAATTTAATTTTCTGATGTCACAAAGTGTTTTCCCTCGTTCAAGACTTACACAAGCGAAACCAAAATTCTACTAAAACTCTATTAAATTTCTACCAATAACTACTTTTTCTTTTCTTTTAACTAAAAATGTGTTTTAGAAATTTTCTTTACCTGAAACCAGCATGGCCACAACTAAAAAAAAAAGTAACGTTTGAAAAAAGTAAAATCAGGGTCCAAATCACCGCATACGATATCGAGTAATGCTATCGAAATTTTTCATGTTGGTATCATGGCATACGATATCTAAAAAATTCTATTGCAATAATATAAAAAAGTTAAACAATTTTTATTATTATTATTTATTTTTTTTATTTTTTTTTTTTTTGTATTTGTACTTTTAGGACACATATGATCTTCAATCTATTACATTTTGGTTCAATTACGATCCGATATGCATCATTTTCCATAATCTAGATGTATCGTAATGTTATTCGATACATAGCTAATTCGATACCGTATGCGGTGATTAGACCCCAGGCTTTTTTATTTTTGGAGAGATATGGAAAGCGTGTTATAGCTACGTATGACTTTGACGCTAAAAAATCTCTGTTTACGAATAATGCCAAAACAAATTTGGAAATGCTAAAAAAATAATGCTAAAATTGTGAAGTACGGGTATGTTATTATTGCTATTATTATACACTTGTATGAATATATAAAGCATAAAATATAATGATGGCGATTGATAGAAATTTTTATTTATAAATTATCGGCCGTATGCAAAAAAAGTTATCAAAACTTGGCAAACAATTGTTAACGAAAATTGACTAAAGTTGTATGCAAAAACTATTATTAATTTACCATTTGTTTGGAAAGCTAACGTTAGCTTTAAATATTTAAAGTTGAAACCGGCACACTTTAACTGTACGTTAAAATGACATTTCATTCGCTGGATTCCATTTCTTTTGAAGATCATAAATTTTTTAAAACTGTTAACAAAAGTAATATATTATGTATACCTATTAAATAAAGAAATTAAAACATTACAATTCATACATATGTATTGAAAATGTAAATTTTTAAATATATGATGCACTTTCAATCAAACATGTACAACGAAACACGTTATTCGAATGATTATAATGTTTCTAGTAAAAGCTGGTGATATTTGCCTTGTAAAAAGTGTCACAAAATTAATGACAGCTTTGAATTTGTCACCATTTGTGCAGTAAAGTAGGTGCGTTTATTTACTTTTGTGCAAATGACAGTCAGCACAACTTTGTTTATTTTTCTAAATGATCTTCTCTACCAAACTTCCAACCCTATCCACTCTTTCGCAGATGACAGCAGCATTTGCCATTCGTACTCTTTTAGCTATAGGCCCAGCCTATCAGAGATCGCTGCCAAGAGGCTAAATATGAATGATTCACTCAATAGTGACCTTCTATTAATCTCCGAATGGGGTCGTAAAAACAGAGTCGCCTTCAACGCTCGTAAGACCCAATGTTGCTTATTAACACACAAGCAAACGACCGCGGGTGCTGCTTCATCTGTACTCATGGATGGTATAAGTATTGAGGAATCGGATGCTCTTGATGTTCTTGGAATGAAGATACAGTGTGATGTTCGCTGGACTGAACACATTTTTCATGTCTCCAAAGAAGCATTCAAGTGTCTTGGTTTTTTGAAACGGTGTAAGATTTACTTCACTCCATCCGACCTCCTCACTATTTATACCACCTACATCCGACCGAAAATGGAATACAACTCTCATGTTTGGGCCGGTGCCTCAAAGTCTATTTTGGGGTTACTCGACTGTGTGCAGGAGAGGGCGAAGAAGCTTATCGGTGACAGTAGGGTATCCAACTCTATTGACTCACTGGAGCATCGACGCAGTGTGGGGTGCGTTACTCTCTTCTATCGTTACTACAATGGATTTTGCTCTGACGAGATTAGGGATCTTGTTCCCGAAACTCGCACATTTTTACGTAGCACGCGCTCATCGTCCAGAGCTCATCCATTTGTGGTCGATCGCCCGGGGAATCGCACTACGCATTACAGAGAGAATTCGTTTTTCAGCCGAACGGTTCGTCTATGGAATAATTTGCCTGCAGACGTGTTTCCTGTCTGTTATAACGTTGGAAGGTTCAAGTCAAATGTTCACAAACACTACTCCCTCTTTCCCCCTCCTCACAACCTATTTTCCTAGTTCTGGTACAATGCGCTGCATATGTAGGGGTCATCCCCTGAGTACTGGTCCAATATAAAAAAAAAAAAAAAAAAAAAAATTTACCAAAAGTACGGGAACTCTAAAATTAGATTTCTAGCTCTGTAAGAACAAGAAATGTTTTGATGCTGCAATAAAATTTTTTATTTAACTCAACGGAAAAATAGCAAAATTTGTTCATACACAGAAAAAATTATAGTAAAAATAAAATCAACAAAATTTTTGTCTGAAAAAAAAATTTGTATGCATTAACATAAATATCAAAAAAATAATCTTAGATATCGTATTTTGTTGTTGTTTACAAAAATATTTGTTTTCGATCAATAATTATTTTTACTAAACTTTTGTTTGAATCCACGAATTCCTTTACAGGTCCGCATTCAAACAATTTATTAATTGATTCAGCGAATTTCGTTATTGAACACGAAAAAACTTTTTTCTGTGTACTTTTGAGTTTTAAAGGTGTTTTGAAAAGATTTGCACATGAGATGCATCAAATTAATTTGTATTCTTTGTTATTGTCTATTTCTCGAACAGCTGATTGCCCAAACAACGCCTAAGAAAAAGTAGGTGCAGCATTGTCAACTTTGGAATTTCAAAACGCCGCAAAATGAGGGAAAACGGGATATTTCAACAAAAAAAACACCAAGTATAGAATTTATGTTTCGAAACCTCATTTTGCATAAAAAGTATAGTACTTTTTAAAAGCATAGCAATGAAACGAACTTTTAAGAGACTAGTAGACAATCAAACTAGGCTAGATAACACCTCCTGATAATGCAAGATCAGGGAAAAATAACGCTTATAAATGGCATCGGAACAGGTTTTTTGACCTCAACAGTTATGTCGAACGTTTACGAAACGATATCGTGAGCCAGGCAGATAAATAAAATTAAAATTACTGACTGAAAACGTAATAATATATCGTAAAACAGTAAAAACACATAAATTTATTTGTTTATTTTAATTTTGTAATAGTTTTTCTATTAAATATTACAAAAAATGTTAGTTCTTATTGCTGTCAATTTATATTTATAGTGGCAGCACTGCATTTACTTTTTGCTGCTTACGAAAATAGAAATTAGTCTAAGTTGGCAGCATCAGCAAATGCTGTTGTGAAGTCGTGCTGCTGTGATGTCATTAAAATAATCGTGTGCATGTAAACACATGTATTTTATTATTGACAGATTGCTGCTTGCTGTCTGCAGTCATCCATGTGTTTAAAGCTTTATGCAAACAATAATTCAAAAGAGTGTAGGTACATATATTCTCTGTTTTGTACATAATAATTCAAAATTATGTGTGCATGTCAGCAAAATATAAACAAATTTTGACAGTTCTTTTCAGCAAAACAATAAGTCATAAGCCGTTTCGATACTACCTAGTATATTATTGTACCATGTCTAAAACCAAATTTGGTCCTTCTCTTAACTTTATTCCCCCGTCCATGTTATTTTATCTAAATTTATTTTAAATTCTGCAGTCATAAAACAAGGTTCGGTCTATAGTTTTTAGTAAGAAAGAATTCTTTCGGAAAATGGCAGCTGTTTTTGTGCCCATAGCTGTGCATACATATCTATACAAACACATACATATTTGCTTAAAGTGCGACCGACGGAGACGGACATGACTTGTTTGTTGGCTATTAGCTGTGTTGGACGGATAAAAATTCCTTTTTGTTGTTGGTTTTGGCTACAGTAATTGTGAACCTGAGTGTGTGTTGTGGGTTGCTTGTCTAGTGTAGGAATACGAGCACGAGTACGTTTTACTCACTCACTGACTGACTGACTAACATAATTGTTGCACTAGAAGTTGTAGTAAAATTTGTTTATTTATTTATTGTTGTTGCTCTTTTTTTTATTTTTATTTTTTTTTTTGTTCTCTTGATTTGTTTTCTAGCCCGATCTTTTTGCCCGTCTGGGTAAATTGTAGAGAATGATTTCGTCTTTTGTTGCGTTCGTTTGTTTGGTTTTATTGTTTTATGTTCTATATGTTCGAGCACGAGTGAACTCTTACGAGAAGGCCATACATTTAGTTTGCTATCTGTTGAAGCATCGTGTTAGTATGAGTTCAATAATCAGAGTGAGGAATAGTAGTATGAGTAGTTTAGCGAAATAAAACGGCGAAAAGCAAGATCATCAGACAGACGTCGGTTGTAAAAAATTCTTGAAACAAATAAACACAAACGAAAAATTATCAAATTTTATAAACAAATCGGTAAAAACAATTTAAACTGAAAATAAAAACATTATTAACAAACGTACCGGGCTGCTGTTTTCTGACGTGTGAAAAATGCAAAATGGTCGGGTATTTTTCTTTTCGTTCTAAAAAAAATAAACAACACATTTTAAAATAATTGATCAGAACTATTTTTGGATTAAACAACCACAAAAAAAAATAATTAAACCGAATAATTATAAACAGCCACAATGAACCAATAAGAAAAAGAAAAAAAAACAGAAAATAAGTTTGAATGAACAATTTAATAGTAATTTATAAATTAAACATATAAAAGAATTTAATACGGTTTCATTACAGAATCAAACGTGCGTTATAAACAACAATTGTATGAAAAATTATTAAAATTTAATATTGAATTCTTGAGTGTGTGATGAAAATATTTTTTTACAAAAGCCATATTTTCTGTAAAAAAAATAATATTGATTTAATGAATGACAACTTGTGATGAAATTGCTGATCTTTGTTGAAAAGCAATTAATAAATTTAAATTTTTTATACCTACCTAATCATTATGAATGAGTGAATTTTGATGGGATATTTCGATTGTAGCATGTCAAATGATGAATACAAAACATCTTTATTGAATTACAGACACTTTAATATTCAACCAACCACCTTAATTAATAATTACTCCAGCAACAATAATGCATATCAACCTAAATTTCAAATTGAAGCCAGCGAAAAATACTCCAAGTCCACATTGATAACTCAACCCTCAACCAAAAAGATTTCATACCAAACTTACAATGGTAATGACAACAAAAACAACAACAATAGCACTTATAAACGTGTCATAGATTCACAATTTGTGCCTATGAACCTCATAACAAATACGGGTTTGGATCTGAGTCATTCCGTAGTAAAACCAACCAACCCAACATTTGAAACATATTTCAATAACGATTCACTGATTCATTACAACAGTAATAGCAATAATAATAATAGTGTATTAACTTCATCACCCTGTTCGTCTAAATCGCCTTCCATAGACGTAGAAAACGACGATTACGACGATTGTGCTGATCGGATTATGTCTCCCGTAAGCATTCCATCTCACCTACAAAAGCCTATTTTAAACGATACTCGCAATACCAGCCAAAGTGCCTTTACAAATATGGAATTGACTGCCGGTTCAATACCTTCTGGATTTCCTCTCAATTTCCAGCAATTATATGCCAATAATGCTGCTCTTTACGGAGCTCCCGTTATGTTTTCTGGTGCCATACATGCTGCCCATGCCTCCTATATGTCGGGCCTGCCGCTGCATGCAACACTCTCGCCCAATGAAACCTACCTTAAGGCCATTCAAGCGGCGGCCTGTGGCGTTTATAGCCCCACTGCCTTAGCGCCGCCCCCACCACCGCCACCCTCATCGTCAGCATCTATAATTCCATCATTATTACCTACTAAGCCTACTGCACTGCATAATCCCGCGGGTGCGTCAATGGTGGCGCTGGCGCCTACCTCTCAATCCGCGTCCATTTCCAAATCTCCTCATCCAGCACAACAGCAGCAATACTCACCAAATATTGTTAATAATATAACAGAAATTGAGCAACAACAACAACAAAAGAAAAAGGATTACCACATAACGTCATTAAATTCTCAAACAGCAATGAGAACAAATACGAGTACCACCAACGCCACAACAGGTACCTACCTGAATGACAAAGTGAATGAACGCTTGACAGGTGTTGAGGCAACAAAAGATTCGCATTTCAAAGTACCTAACGGCAAAGAAGGATCGCTGAAACATCGGATTTTGCGACCATCAAGCAATAATGATATACCAACAGAACAAACGAAAACGCCTGTTATGAGGTAAGTGTGTTTTTCTTGATCAACAAACATGACATACGAGCACACTGACATGTGAGCCACTACATTAATACTTGAAATTTGGTTTTTCAAAATATTTAGTATTTTCAAACGTTTTTTAATAAAAAAATAAACGTTATAATAAAAAAGTAAGCCATGGTTGCCATATTTGAAGATTTATCGTCATTTTGACGATTTTATTCGCTGAAAATAGCACTTTGACGATTTAAGGCCTACGGCCAAATCACTGCATACGATATCGAGTAAAATTATCGAAATTTTTCATTTTGGTATCATGGCATTCGATATCGAATAAATTGTATTGCAATAGTATAGAAGTCATAGGATTTATTTTCTATATTCGTACTTTTAGGAAACGTATGGTCTTGAATCTATTACATTTTGTTTAAATTACGATCCGATATGCATCGTTTGCCATAATCTAGATGTATCGTAATGTTATTCGATACGATAGTTGATTCGATATCGTATGCGATGATTAGGCCCCTGTTTTTGATGATTATTGTAGATCCTATTTTTACTGTCATATCTTTCAAGCAACTACATACATACATAGTTTTTTAAGTTAATTTATGTAGGAAATGGAAGTAATATTAATGTTACGTAAATATATATGTATGTATGTAATACTGAAATGTTAAGTGATAGCTATTTTAGAGAATAGATATATTGCATATGTTAGAGATGTATTTAAAATATCATATGTGAATAGCGCTTAAAAAAATTATGATTTAAAAATTGTACAAATTTGTATATGTGCTCATGCTAAATTTGAAGATGAATTCAAAACTTTAACTATTATAAATCCTTACAATATTATAAAAGAAGAAAGTATCTTTTTGCTGACATAATGAAAGAGTTTTCTTATTTCATCATAGATTTTGAAAGAACTGAAATTTATTATGAATTATAGTAAAAAATAGATTTTGAAAGAACTGAAATTTATTATGAATTATAGTAAGAAGCTTATTAAAGACCAACCTAAACGGCCTAAACGCTTTGAAACAGGAAAATAAAATATTGATAGCGTTTGAGAAAGTAAATTGTATTCTTTAGTCAGTAAAGTTGACCCTAACTCTCAGTATATGCTACATATCGTTGGTCTCATGAAGAAAGGCCGTAACAAACATAATTGTAATTTTACAGGAGAAGGAACAATCATAATGGAAACTGCACACCTAGGTACAGCAAACGTTAACTTTTTTTGCTCAATGGCTTGTAGGAGCGATATGTATGCAATTATTTAATTAAATCTTTGTGACACTATGTACTTGTGTGAAACGTAGCAGAATCCCCAAAAACAGCTCATTTCAGGGATAAAGCGAATTAAGGCCTTTCTACATGAGACCAACGATATATTCTTTGTATCCACACATAGGTTTAACTAAAAAAACAGATTTATTAATGAGTTTCTCAGCCTTTTTTACTTCGTTTTTGTTCAAATATTACTTTGAGTTGATAACACACGATATGTTTTCTGTCATGTAAAATGCCCACATGTCGTCTGTTGCCTTAAAAACATTGCTTCTGTAAAAAACATGAGTCATCTGACAAAATTTCAAATAGAGTATGTTGTACTTTGTTATATTTAAACATCTGACATTAGAAATCTGTGCTTTGCGAACAATTCAGCCGCGGTTTTTGGGTGACATAAATGGTCGGTTTAAGGAAATTTTACCGCTTACATATTTTATTATGTTTTGTATAATATTTTTTTTTATAACAGTAACAATAGTACGAGTACATGTACGTTTGTGAGCCAATTTTACAAAACGTCTGTAAAAATAAAAATTTTGACAGACATGAGGAATTACATATTAAAAAAACAGACGTAAAAACATGTCGTGTGTCGGTGCCTTTAATAAACAAAATCAAATGTAGTTATATTAAAAAATTTTTTTAGTTGTGTTATTAAATTTATCCTAATATTCTTCGATCTTCTAATATATTAAATGATTTATATTTTTGCAGCTTTTATGTTTTTAATAACAAGTAACTGTTTTTTCGATACAGTTTGCTATCATCCTCAAGATGATAACAAACTGTTATCGAAATATCGAAAATAAAATAAAAACCCGTTACTTTTTATAAAAAACACAAAAGAGTTTAAGCTGCAAAAACATAAATTATTTATTATGTTATTAAAAAAAACAGATAACCGGTATTTTCTTTAATTTTTTTGCCGGAAACCGCGGATTTTTAAATTGCCGCTTTTCGGGGTATTCGAAAAATGGTTTTAGAAAAAGTCGCATAATTGATCACACTAGTTCCAATGAATCAATCGTAGCTAGATTATTACTGAAAATCTCAGACTTTACATATCTCCAAAAAATATATAAATAGTACATATCTATCACACGATTTAGGTGACCAATTTAACGTAGCAAAACGATAAATTAAGTGCTCACTAAAATAAATTCTTATCAAGCTCATTATTTCAAGCGTTGTATGGCTCGTAGCACCGTGTTATTGAAACCAGAACTCTTCGATCAGGAAGCATATAGTCTGTTAGCATGGTGTAATACCGGTTACCGCCTTTATTTTCTCTTAAATATCTCATATGTAAGTAAATAATAAAGTGAAG
The DNA here is from genome assembly GCA_914767995.1 of Thecocarcelia acutangulata. Lineage (NCBI taxonomy): Eukaryota > Metazoa > Arthropoda > Insecta > Diptera > Tachinidae > Thecocarcelia > Thecocarcelia acutangulata. The sequence goes on from OU612095.1 coordinate 93,739,893, forward strand.
GTATATCTAAGTTCTGAAATACTTCAGACTTAATTTTAATTTTTCCTTCACGGTACGCTTTTCCAAACCGTCAACAAGAGTACTTCCGTAAAACTATGTACGGATGTACTTTAGGAGGGAATTAGTGCACAGTTTCTTGATTTAGATTTACTAGAAGCTCTTATTTTGAGGTGTTTGCTAAAAATAATTCATGAGCCAAAAAGTTATGACAGTAGAATGGAGTTAAATAGCTCCACCTCGGGGTCAAAGGTAGGAAAAAAATACCAAAAAATCCCAAAAAGAGTTCATAGCTGTATAAGGCCGACCTGCACTAATATATCTCACTCTACATTTCTTGTAAACTAACTGCAATTCTTGAGGGGCATCCCATACTAGCTCCAGAGGGCTTCTAAAGGTGACAAATATATGACCGACCTTTAATATTTTTGTAAGCCCAACATTTTTGTAGAACATAGAATCATTAGGGGCGTCCCCAAACAAAAACTTAATTTTCAAAAATAATAACATTAATATGCTATTGTAGAGGTCATCACTTAAACAAAATGAACTAACCTGAAATATTAGAATGATGTCCAAAAGTTATTTAAATTTTGTAAACACAATTTATTTTATTAACTTTTTAAATTGGCAGTAAATTAATTGGCATTAAAAGTTGAAAATGCGATTCCGGCTTCATAAACAATGCTGAACCCGCCCGTCTTCATACATATCTGTGTATTATTTCGATAATTGTTTTTTATTATATTTTCTTATGTGCTAATTATTAGCAAAAGTATTATCTTTATCTTTTATAATATATATAAAAAATTTATTGAATGTTGTTACCGATAGCAAAATACACATACATGGTCTGATCAAAATATAACCATTATTTTCAAATTTCGTGGGTGACGTATGTTCGATTTTCGCATTTTTGTTCTGTTATGTTGGCATATATGTCTGTTATATATGCTGGCAATATCAGCCATTTCGGTTTGTCAGTTTATTTTTAACAAATATAAAGATTAGTTGTGTTTTGGTGTGCTCTTCGATTTTTTACTAAATGTACCAAATTTTGATCAAAAACAACGTCGCATGGACATCGCTCAGGAGCTATTGAACATCGTCATTCAGATTTCCTCAAAAACGGCATAACTGGTGAAGAATCATGGGTGAAGAAGAATCATCCCAATGGAAATGTCCAGAAGAGCCAAGACCGAAAAAATCACATCAAGTTCGGTCATATCGCTCCTTTATTGCTACATGGTCATAACTAAAAAATAGCTTGTTTCGAGAAAAACACATTTCAAATTTTTAGTTTCCATACAAGTCTTAGAAAATTTTTTTTACAAAATAGCTCCTAAAGGACACAGTTTTAAAGTAATTTGAATAAATTTTTGGACACAATATAAAACGCAGTACTGTTCACAATTCTGCATTGTTAACTCGAAAAGCTAATTTTTTGAGATATGACTATGTTGCAATAAAGGAGCAATATGTGAAGGTTTTGCTCAAGTTTGTACGGTCAATAAGGAATACCACCTTGAAGTTATGCACCGTTTGCACGATGCAAATCGTCAGAAACGCACAGAATTGTGGAAAAACAATCATGGATTTTGCACAGTGATAACGCACCAGCTCACACATCGATGCTCAACCTCCACCGTACTAGGCCCCCACTGAGTTTTTCCTCTTCCCAAAACTGAAGACACCGATTAAGGGAAAGCGTTTTGCTACGATTGAGAAGATAAAAAAAATCGAAACAGGAGCTGTTGGCGATTCCAAAAAGCGCGTTTCAGAAGTGTTTCGGGGATTGGAAAAAAACGCTGGCATAAATAAGTGTATTAAAGCTGAGGGGGACAAGATTTAAAATAACGGGTATTTTTTGATCAGACCTCGTAATAAGTTATAAAACACTTCCTTCAGTTTACGTTAGAGGCTAGAGAATGAATCAGAATAAATATTAATAGAAACCAATACCAATGTTTAGCAGTATAGATATACAGGGTGAAAACTCCGACTCATTAGTTAGAAGTGTTGCTAAAGTTGTTATTCATACTATAGAGACTTCACATTTCAAATATGCCAGTCTATAATAATAATTATAATAATAACATATTCCATATTTAAAATTAATTTATAAAATAATAAAAAGCATAACTTTTCTTTCTAGAAGTTATAGTACATCCACAAATTTTAAAAGAGGTAATTATATAGAGCTTGCTAACGGAACGTTGAGAAGGGTGGAAGATATGCGCACTGAAGATTTCATACAATGTGCGGAACGCAGCCCGAATCATCAATTGGCCGAGTCCACTGTTGTTAAGATCAATACTAGTCTACCCACAACTGCTGTGATAACTTTTAGTTACGATAGAAACCGGTCAAAGGTAATGAAATTACAGTTTTTATTTTTTTTTTTCTGTTTTAATAAACTAACATTTGAACTTTTTGCTTTTGTTTACAAACAAGGTTGATATGGAGGTTTCATTAGACCACCCATTCTTTGTATATGGCCAGGGATGGGCTTCGTGCCATCCTGAAATGTCCATGAAAATGTTTGGCTTGAAGTGTCAGCGCCTACAAGTTGGCGATATTTGCATATCATTGAGAAAACGTGAACAAACCAAGCAGCCAATACCACCAGTAACACAAACGTCACAGAATAGTTCTTTGCCTTCATACAATGAAACAGTTGGTTATCAAACGAGACACACAGCGACAATTTCTAGTGCGAATACGGCCAACCTAAAAGTACCCTCCTTACCTACACTCAGCTCAACAGCGGAAGTACCCTATTCTACGGCTTTAAATACTCATTCGTTTTCAATACCCGTGTCGCAGACTGCTGCCGCGCATCATCTGCAACAGCAGCAGCTACAACACCATCAAGTACAACAGCAGGCTTATGCCGAAATGGCTAAGTTAATGTCTTCATACGCCTACACAAAGGGACTACCACAACTTCCCCATGAGCAACTCAAAGAAGTGGCTATGGATGCCAATATAATGCAAACTTTACCGCCAAAAATGATGTCAGCCTTTTATCAAAACCAAATATATCAATTAGCCCAACAGCAACACCAGCAGCAAGAACACTTAAGACAACACGAACTCAAGAACAATCAGCCAAGAGTTCTCAATCCTTTGTATACAGCAACAAGCATAAACCCAAGTCTTAGTCCTCAGCCCACTGAATTGGCAAGTAACCACATGCAACATCAACCGCCACAAACTCAACCCTTAGACGTGACCATGTCGCGCAAAAGGCGTTGGTCTGCACCCGAAAATATGTTCGATGACGATGAATCTGAAACTCAGCCAACTCGCAGTGGACCATCACCCTCCACTGCCAGAACATAAAATATCAATTTTCAAATGAAACCTAAATGAAATGAACCTAACCGCCAACCTATTCAGCAATCCCATTTATAATATGATCTCAAATATTTGTAAACAAATGCTATGACAATGAATGAATGATTGGATTATTGTCCTCTTTTTTTGATCGATTTTCATTTTATTATTATTATTATTTTTTTTATATTTTAATTTATGTATGTACATATTCATATGACCACAAAAAGTCGCAAAAGTTAAGTTGTAATCTCAACTCAACACGCCAAACTTAACTTAGTTTTTATCCGATTATAAAACTTTAGTTAAAATTTTAATATTTCTTTAACCAACCAAATATTGAAACTAAAACTCTGGGTAAAGAAACTAACTAAATTAAAATAAGCTAATACATATATTATTTAAAAACAGACTGCAAAATCAAAATAATAATATACAGACAACCATAAATATAGAAACAAACAAACAAACACTTTACCAATTGCAACAACAACAACAAAAAAGCCATATAAACAATTGTAATTATACATACATACAATAATGAAATGCTAATTTTTTTTTAGCTTAAGTAGTTAAAACAAAACTGAATTTTATTTTAGTCATTCAAACCAATTGCCAATTTAAAAATAGAAAAAGTAAATGCACAAAATATCTACTCCTACAAATACAAATCGCAATAGAAGTCTAAGAATTCTGAACACAGTAAAAAGTCATAAATAATTAGCAACACCTATATATTTTTTTTTAATCTAGAACTAGACATAAATTTATCATTTTTATTTTAAAATATTTGTTAAAAATAAAAAAAAACAGACAATACTAAAATCAGGGTACGAGTACATACCGGCATATGTACGACTACACTCCAGTTCACTTAAAAGCACTAAAAATTCCTTATTCCTGTATGTAAGCTTCAGCGTTGTCAACTTTTGAATTTCAAAACGCACTAAAATGGAGAAAAAGGCGCCTTATTTTAACAAAAACGCACCTAATTTCGAATTTTTCTTAAAAGGTTAAAAGGTTTTTTCATTATCGTGTTTCCAATATAAAAACGCATTTTTATAAAAAATGCGTTTTTATATTGAAAACACGATGATGAAAAAACCTTTTAAGCGGCTATTAGACGATCAAATTTGATCTGATAGCACGGGCTGATGGCATGCCATAAAATTCGTTCAATGGATAAAACCCGTATTTGAGGCCAACTCTAGTGGGGTTCTTTACAATATTTCTAACGATATTTTATCAAATTTGTTATTCAGCAACATTATTTAATTATATTCGCTGTCGACTGAAATCGGCTGTTCGTTTTATTGACTATTCGTCGTAAAAATTATATTGCAGGAGCATACAATCATTACTGCAAGCGATGAAATATTTTGAAAAAATTTATGATTATCGGATCATTAGAAGTTACAGAAACACACTACATCAAACCATCAAACTCGTGTAATAGCAATTCTATCAAACACAGTGTAAATTTGATTTATGTTTTCATAAACGAACGGTGAAAATCAGTTGGCTAGCGTGAGTATATTTTAAAGAATTTATTGCCAGAATTGTAATAAATAAAAATGAAGTTCACGGTAACCAATATTTAATGCAAATATTTTGGAAACTAATTTAATAATTTGGTAATTATCTAAAGCAAAAAAGAATTCACGCTGCTTCATAAATATGAACTTGACTATCTGTCTGCTTTTATTGTAATATTTGACAAACTTGGCTTGATCGTTAAGTATCTAAAAGCAGCAAATTTTATAAACGGCAGTGTTTCTTTTTTCGAGAATATGTATTTAAGTACAACATCAAGATTGTCTTAATTTTGACATATGATGATCTCCGCGTTCTAATTGTGCTCTACAAAATGATATGGACACTTGAATAAAATTTTTCCAACATTAAAACAAAAAGTCGTGTTGACCGAAATTTAAAAATCGCACCGAAATTTAAAAAGCGCACCGAACATTTTAAATAAAGCGCATCGGCTAATGAATTTTTCGCACAAAAAATTTTAAAAAGCACCAAAAACGGTGCGGAGCGCTCCGAGTTGACAACGCTGGTAAGCCTGTAGCTTTTGCAATTTTTAACCGATTGCAGAATTTTAAAATAGAAATGGAGATATAAAAAAAATTGTTGCAATATAGTGGATTCTTAATTGAAGAACTTTTTTGGGCAATTTATAAAAATAAGTCCAAAAATTTGCTTTCTTTTTTGGTTCACTTGAATAAAACCACTATTAATATTATATACAGCCCAATTATACCTATAAAATGTTATTGCATTCAGCTTTTCCGAAGTTCAATGAACTATTTGGTCTCATATCTTGGATATTGCAACAGATAATGCCCCTATACATAACGCCAGAGCAGTAAAGATGCTCATTGCAAGCCAGATCTTATTCGCCAGATCTAAACATTATCGAAAATGTCAGGGACTGGATATTTCGTAAGGGCTATGAAGGAGGTAGACAATTTGATGACAAGCAATCACTAATTCAGGCTATTAAGGATGCTTGGAGTCAAATTTCGTTGGATTACATAAGTTCTCTTTATCTGTCAATAAAAAACCAGTATATTTGTCGTTATTAAAAACATTACTAATCATTCTTAAGTAAAGTAAATAAAGCTATTACTAAAGAAAAATGAATTAAAAAAAACAAGAGAAAATGTTTTTCTTTAAAATTAGTGAAGGTGACTTTATTCAAGTGAACCTAAAGAAATAACAAATTTTTGGATTTTTTTTTCATAAATTGCTCAGAAAAAGTTGTTTAGTTCAGAGACCACTATTGGCATGCATTTTTTTATATCTCAAGATGTCTAGCTTCCACTTCTATTTTAAAATTCTGCAATCGGTTAAAAATTGCAAAAGAAGCAGACTTCTCAATATGGAATTTTTAGTGCCTTTAAATAAGTGAACCGGAGTGTATATACATAAGTACATATGTACATACAAGCAAACTTGCAATCGGAAAAAATTAAAAACTTCAATTATGCACACAAACATACATACATACATGTGTACAAAATACCTATGTATGTATGTAAAAACTGTTTATAAAAAAATCTTGTAAATATGTAAATTTGTGTTTTATGTATATTTTATTAATTGTTCGTAAATAAATCTTTAGATGTTAAACAATTTTTTATAACGAAGAAAAAAGATCTAGTTATTTCATTTACATACAATCTCCAGGTATGTACGAGTTATGTATGAACACAGTGGCAGGGAAATACTTTTTAAAGCCAATGAACGAATCAGCAGAATTTTAAAACAATTTCAATGAATAATGTATGAATGAAATAACTGAAAATTAAAAAGATTTCAACTTTAACAATACTAAATAAATCTTTCAGATTCGATATAACGAAAACGACAGTTAACTTGGAAAATTCTGTTTAAAACAAGTAACAGTAGACGCTCGCACGATTGCCGCACATAGACCAATCTGACCCAATTTTTATTGTGGCAAATTAGTAACCAATACAGATAAATCTGTATTATTGTAGTAATTATATTCTTGGCCAACGTATTTTGTTGAGATTTTTAGCCTGTTTCCCAATTTTGACAGAAAACCTAAGCGAACATTAGTGAGTCACTTGACATCGAGTAGATTTGAGTTTCACAATCTCACAAGTTGTAAAAATTTTGACAACTATTCGTAAATTCTACCAACAAAATACATGTTGATGTTTGTTTTTGTTGTATTTATTGTAATTCTGTCACTACCTGTATAAAGCTGCCTTGGATAACATGTTGAAAAATTTTGACGTTTTTAAATTGTTTTCCATATAGCTGAACTCTTTGCTCCTAATAAGAATTGCAAACGTAATATATCTGTACTTTTCTCCAAAATCTTGAAAAGACAGAATTGGTTACACGCGCGTGTGCAAGTTCATTTTCGTATAGTAAAAATCGTCATTTTGAAGACAAAAATCGTCAAATTGTCATTTTACTAAATTTGAATCGTCAAATCTGGCAGCTACGCCAACCAAAATCACTTGCAATTGAGACCACTACTTGCAGCTGTATGAATGTATTAGTAAAAAAGTGGTAATATATTGGGTTTTTTGCACTTGCGTGTGTAAACATTGTGTTAATTTAGGTTGCATTATATCTTATAATTTGTACTTATGTAGTATTTGAATTGCATTTGCACAGTCATAATTTGCCTTCCCTTTCATTTATATACATAGAAGCCCTTTTTTTAATCAAACCCATAATCGTTGGGTTTTTTTTTTATAAATTGGCACTAAAGGGCACTTCAGACTATCACACTTTGTATTAACTTGTCAAAAATGCAAATAATACGCACAAGTGTGATAGTGCGAATGTAGAGCGTTATGAAAATGAGAAATAATACGGTGAGAGATTTGACATCCCATAACACTTCACCATTTTTAGAAATTTGTTTAAACAATAAGATTTTTCATTGAATCAGGGTTGCATTTTTTACAAAAGCAAATAATAAAAATATTAAAACCAGACGTTAAGCAAATTTGCTCTTTATTTTTATATCATCTTTTTTCTTTTACTTTAGGTGTGATGGTGTGAAAACAAAATGTAATGGTACGTAAGATTTTTTGACAGTCGCAGCAAATCATTAGATTTTTGTCTCACAAAATCCAACTAAAATCTTAAGACTTGTATGATAGTCTGAAACGCCCGTAATAAACACTTGAAAGCACTTTAAACACAATGATGAATAGAAAAAACGTAACTATTCACAATAGTGATTTACGATTTTTTAAGTTAAAGAAAAAGTACTTGGCATCCATACTGTATGACAGCTGTCAAGTTTTTGTCATTTAGTTGTAACGTTATTTCAATGAAAATTGTGTATGGTGTGTTTTCTGCAAACAAAATAAAATTATAAAACAAAGATTTTTATAAAACATATCTTGTGAACAATAATTACATGTGTATTGCGAAGAGTTTTTTAACGTATCCAAATTATGGAATACAATGATGACTTTAGTCCTAGTCGTCTGAATCAGGAAGACATAACCGACTTTAAACAATTGGAAAGCAACAATGATGGAGAAGACACCCAAAATTGCTTAGCTGAAACTTTTTGGCGGCCTTTAAATAGTGTACCGCAGCAGGGCACGTACAATAGCCGTGAATATAATAATCAGGAGGTCAATGAACATAATGTTAATGTCAACTTTTACCGTAAAAATATGTCTTCTGTTCATTGTCAGAAAAAGCAGACTGTTCCGCTGGCAAACTTTAGAGATATATTAAGTATTAATAAAGAAAATATGGAAGGTAGGTTTAAGCTGTGTATTTGCAATCTGCAAAACCTAATGAAATATTTTAGGTCCTCAAACCAAAAACGAATTGGGCGGATATTCTTACGAGTCGGTGAAGTTTGGTCGCATGCAGAATTTGCCCATGCTGCCAGAAGATTTGCGAATTTCAAAAATTATTCGGCGACTAATGACGGAAACAAATCGGAAAGCTGCTCTGGACCTTTGCAAAAAGCTTGAAACTGCAGTCCGTAATCAATCAAATGGGACTTATATATGTCGTTCGTTTGATACTTTATTTGAAAATATGATTACGATTTTGCTTCAATGTCCTACAGAATGTTTAGAAGACATCAGTTCAATTTTGGGCATCATGGGCTATATAAACCGATATGATTTTGCAATTTATAAAGCGCATATAACTAAAGCTTATGGGGACCATAAAAGCATACGGAAATATTTGATGATTGCCCTCAAGACAACTTTAAAGTGAGTTTTTTTTTTTCATTACCACAAAATGATAATATGAATTTAATGTAGATAAACATAGTTTTTGTAAACATGATATTTCAACTCAGTATATCTTAAGTAAAGAAAGCTTTAAATTTACCTGCATTAAAAGCAAAAAATGTCAAACTTAACATTAAACAAACTTCCAGAAGAAAACGCTTGATATAATTTATTTCAGCTCATACGTCAGAACTCGAAATTTTTGAATACCAATACGTCGTCTTGGTGAAAGACAAAAATAGAAAAATGTTTGATAATTTAACCCGTTTGCTTGATCGTGTTAGTCAAAAAATATCGAAGGCTCGATTGTGAGTTCCATGTTCTAATTTTTAGTATATTCGCCGCTGAAACTAGATATATTTTTCTGTTTTTGTTTAATTTCTTCAAATTTAATTTTTGTTTAGTTTTTGAGCGGCAATTTTATTTGGCAAGCCAATATGCTCAATATGTAAATACTTTTGATATAGATATTAGATTATTCCTGTACTTTTAATAACAATGATATATTAAAGTAATAACTTTGAATAAAACGTTTATCAAATGCGGTTATGAACGATGAAATTAATTTGAGCTTTTCTACATGTATGTATGTATATGTTTGGTCTCATGTAAAAATACCATAACTGGCATTTTCTAAAATTCGAGACGTATAGTGAGTGATTCCAATACATTTCACTTAATTACACCTTGTTACAAAAATTTAATTAAATTGTTTCGTAAATAACGCGATTGAAAGCAATTTTATAATAAAATTTACGTTACAATAATACTATTTCTATCATGTTTTTTCCCCTCTTCTGTAAAGTTGCAATTAAATCAGCGTATTTCTACATTAGTAACGATATATAAATGTACTATCTTCTTTTAAATTGTTTTCCAAATTTTTTATTACAATTTAATTAATCAGGCATCCTATTTCGTTTTTGATGAGGTTTTGAAGCAATAAAACACAAAAGACCGATGTGAGTTGATGAACCAAAAAACGAAATTAAAACTAGTTATTTAGTTGTTAGGTGAAGCTCCGTTAAATAAATTTGTTAGCTTTATAATGGAACCAGTCCCAAAACTTAAAAATGTGGTTACAGACCCTCAGCATAATAAATAACTCAAAAAGAAAAAATAGGAACAACCTCAAAATTCGTTTAGTTTATGCTTTTGTAAAATAAAACTGCAAAAACGTTTTTTGCTTAAAAATATTAATTTCTTACAAGATGTTCAAATTGATAGTTAAATTTTTATAAAAACTTTTTGATATCTCTTTAGATGTGATGCTGTTAACCTTGATCTTAAAACCTACAGCGAACGTCTCTTAGACTTGCTAAAAGAATATCTCGAAAATGCGGAAATTACTGAAAATTTTATATCCATCAGCGAAACTATAGCTGAATGTTCGAAAAATTACAAAACTGCCTTCCAAAAACATTTTACAGACATTGTTGACATTATTATCGGTTGGCATTTGGAGGTGGAACAACCTGCTGAACTCAAGCGACATTGCTCAAAAATTTTGCAACGATTGGCCGAATATTTTCTAAATGAACTTGATTTTACTTTTGGTCTTTTGGGGCAGTTTATTGAAGACATTGAAGCTTGCCGCGACGACATACTCTGTGAGGAAAATTCATTATCAACAAAGCAGCAAACTGAAATTCGTGTGGGAGCATTTATTGGCGCTTTTCTTTCAATCGTAAAAGCTTTAACTTTCAAAGGTGTAAACCTTAATGAATTTGGTAATGCTGCTTCTATTTTAAGAAACGCTAAGGAGGTAGTTAATAATATCGCGTCAATTTGTTTCAATGTATTACCGCTGTTAAGCGAGGAAACTGTAATGAATTTAAATGAATTCTACACAACAATTCTACTCTATGATAAAACTGTTGAAAACTTAAATCTCTTTGAAAATATTATTCAGCTGCAGCTAAAGCATCTGGCAACATTTAATGATAACCAACAAGCAAGTTTTCTTTTTATGGCCTTAAATCTGGTGAGACAATATCGTACCCAACTTCCTTTAAGTTTTGTTACACTTTTACTCGAAAAGAACAACCAAGTTTTGCAGGAGTTAAAACTTTGCTGTGGTAAAAAAACGCATAAGTTGTTGATGAAAATATACCACGAAATTTTGGTTATAAGAAATGTTCCATTGCTGCAAGAAGCCTACAGACATATACTTGATGACATAAACAGCACAATCGCTACTTTACAAATGAAAGCAGCTTCCCCTGGCTCCATGATGCGGTGTGAAATGTTATTCAATTTTTACTTGGCCAGCTTGACAGCGTTGGCTTGTCAAACTTCTTCAATAATTGGCATGTATGCATTAAAGCCTTCTATTTTAGAGCTCCTTGTAACAAATTGTCAAGGTTCCAGCTATTATCTGTGGCACAGGTATCCAACTTTACATCGTTCATTATTGGAGCTACTTATAGACCATTGCAAGAAAAACCATAACTTTCGTCAATCATCACGTTTGCTGCAACAACATCAAGATTCTCCTTCTTCAGAAAATTTTGCTATGATTCTTAAATTCCTTTCAGAATTACTTAAATGGCATGTATCAGATTTAGTATTTAAATGGTTGGAAAATATTTTGCAAGAATGCTCGGAAGATTTTGGAATATTAACTAAGCAGGATGACTTTTTTAATATATGTGAAAATATAACTTTTTCTGCGATGAAACAACCTCGAGAATGTTCAAGTATATTAGAATCATTGCTCAAATATCCAGAACTTCCTAAACATACATTATTAAATATCAGAGACCTAACTTTATGTGTAATGGAAAGTTCCGATAAATATATGGCGGCTGCATATTGCAAAATCTTATCTCGAATACCGTTAGATATAGCTTTAGCTCCAAACTGTGAAAAGCACTTTCACGCAAAACATAAACAAAAACTGTTAACACTATATCAATGGCATAAGTCATCTGCTTGGTATAATGGTCTAAGACCAAAATATTTTAAAACATTCTTGGAATCTTTGGATCCCATGGCAAACCCAAATAGTAAACTATATTCTTCATTAATAGAGAAAAGCTCTTGTAATTTACAGCGAGAACATTTTATAGAATATTTAAAGTTTTTACAAGAGAATCAACAACTTTTATCATATCATCTACAAAATGAAGCCGCTCGTTATTGTGTGCAACAAAAATTGCGTACTACGTTAGGAAAACCACAAGAAACTTTTCTTGGAATAGAAGCAATAATAATGAAATATGCTCGATTTTTGGCTGAGAGGGAAGGACTGCCTTTATCGCATAACAATTTACTAAATGTTATGGAAAACCAGGAAAATTGCCGCATGTTATTGGGGTTTTTGGAGTGCTTGGAAAAGCATATTTACAATGCTTCGGAGGGTACAGCTTATGCTATGTTACCAGCGGAAAAGCCAGCGAAAACTTTCTTCCGTGTAAATGCTCCTACTTGCAGGGAGTGGTTCAAACGTATACGAACCGCTGTCAATTTAATAGCTATACACTGCATGGAACCAGCAATGGCGATAAGATACTCTGAGGTAAGCTAAACTTTGAATACTTATGGACAAAACTTTTTTTTAATACAATTCGACAGAAGTTCTGCTCAAGGCGAAACATAAATCTTTAATAGTATTTTGCTGAACTCATAATGCAGCAGAATTCCTTCCTACGAAGTTAGTTCCAGTGACACAAAATAAGTTCAGTGAACAACAAGGAAATTTGTAAATGAAAAATTGTATAATTTCGCCGGTAATGCAATTTTTTATTTGCCTAATATTATGAAAAAAGCTGCGGAACAAATCTAGTTTACCAAAGCAGCTGCAAATAAATTTAAAAATATGGTAGAAAATCGCATGTATATATGAAAACTTTTTTGCTTTATAACTCGGAAACTAAGCATTTCCGCAATATTGTCATTAAACATTTTACTAGCTAGTAAACTAGATTTAAGCCAAAGTTGCAATAGCATCCGTTCTTGGTAAACAGATATAAATGCAAGGATGTTCAATTTTTCATCGGCAAACAAAATTGTGCTTCAGTTTTAGATGATACATAGGTACTAGAAATGTTTCTAGTCCAAGCAAAAATTTGAGGCTGAGCAAAAGCCGGAAATCGGGAAAACTGTATCATAGAATACGAATTTCAAATTAAGTACTCTCCAGGAAGTTATTGCAATAATAATTTTAAAATAGCTCAGGTTTGAAAAAGTGTAAGAAAACAAAAATTATACATACCGCAGAATCAAGAACCTTTGCAATTGATTGAAATTAAACCAAATTAAGTGTGAGTGATGGTCATGCCCTAAATATCGGAAGAACACGATTCTGGAGTGTTTTATAGAGGTATACAACTTTAAGTTGGCACCACATTTTTTTTAACTGACGGCCATTTTGTCAGCTATTACTTGGAGTAAGATCAGACAGAGCGATTTTAATTGCCCAACTTTTTCGCAATTTTCTTTTGGACTTGCTTTCTTGTCAGCACACAAATACTTTTCTCAGCAATTCTTGAGCTTTCTCTAGCTTTTATTTCTTACAATTTACATCGTATATGCACACAACAGTTAAACTTCACAACTAAAACAAAAGAACATGACATAAAAAGAACGAAAGATATTTGGACGAAAGCTATCAAAATTGAACGGCTCACTATTGAATGAAAAGTGGTCAGTTTAATGACCGTCTCACTACGTTCCATGAGTAATCACTAATGGAAAGACTCCAGGACCCAAGTGAACTGGACAACCTAGACTATTCCGAGGTATCCAACGGCGTGCCTACCTACGTTCAATGAGATGATCCGTTCAATTTAACCCGTTCATTAATGAACGACACAGCTCTACTAATCACGTGTAACATTTTCCTTTTAGAAGAGAAAACGCCATAAGTTATTTTTTTTTTACGTGATCGTATTCACATCAAATATATACTGATTTATCGAAGCCCGTTGTTAAATATGAAATTTTTTTTTAAATTGTTTTAACTAAATTTAGCAGAAAAAAATAACTTCTGATTTCCTCAAATTTTTTTTTTAAATGTTAAATATTTTTTTTTTTTCAGATGATTTTGCAAATTGAAGCAAATCATAGTAATATGGCTCTGATGGATCGGACGGTGACCTCACTTGTGTGGGCTTTATATAATTGCGGTGAATCTGACACTCTTCATGGTCTTTCCATATGGTTAAAAACTAAACACGGAAAACGATATGAATGGATACTGCATGTTGCCGAACACGCCAGTGGACATTTAGAAAAGGCTGCAACCGGCTATATTTATACATTGCGGGACGAAAACAACAAATCCATGGACAACTTTTTGAAAGAGTTCATACAAAAGCAGCTTACAGATTGTTTTTACCATACAGCTCGTTGGTCTGAGATTCCTGCTATTAGCCAAGAGACTGTTTACTCAAAACAACATTTAGAAATCATGCAAACGGTTTTTCAATCATCAGGTTATCAAAAGTTCAATTGGAAAAATCAAGAGCTTAACGTGGCATTAGTGGAGCTAACCGAATGGCCTGAAGACAACACTTACAATTATAAAAATAAACTAACGCCTAAAATTGATACCTTCTCATATTACGAAGTGCTAAGAAAACTGCAGGACTCCTGTATTACAAAAGCATATTCTGCTTATATAAATAATGGCGTATTCGAATCCGTACGAAGTAGCGTGCAGCAAGGTATCCGAGAAGGTCTATTGCATAGTTACGAACCTGGTTCAAACAATAATCATTTAGATGAATTAATCATAATCAATCATGTTTCTCAAAAGTTACTCAGTGAAGAAGAAATTCAAATTGCTTATAATAATAACAACTCGGATATCAAGCTGTCGTCTCTTGCATTGAGCAAATGTTTGTATTGGTCATTGTTGCGTAGTGACCATCATAATGCAAAACAACAGTGCAATCTTCTTTTAAACATGGCTTCTAAAGCTCGCTCAGAAAATAACTTAAACTACTGTCAGTCTTTGCTCGACAAGTTCTTTGAAATGAAGCATATAAATAGTTCACCGAATGAAATTGTTAAAAAGCTAAAAATTAATCAGTTAGCGGTTGATTTTAATGATAAGGTTTTGGCACAAGGATTAGAAGAAACAATAAAATGTCTACATGCGCAAACAAACTCAGTATTTGAAGCGCTCGAAGTAGCATCTGCGTGTTGTTCTCAAGTCCTAGAAGCGCATGTAAACTTGCAGACAAGTGAAAACTTTTTATATCCCGAGTCCATATCAAACCTTCTTTTATCTATGGCCGACTGGTTAAACGCACAACGTTTAAATAATACCAATTTCACCAACGGGCTGCTGTTTCAAAAATTGCAAAACCTATTGCCGGAAATACCATGCTTTACGCATTCTTATAATTCTAAACTAAATATTTTACCAACTGCAGAATATTATGTGGGAAAACTACTAAATGCAAGCATTATGTGCAAATATAATTCAGGTGAAGCTTGGTTTTCGTATGGAAATTGGTGCTACCGTTGGGGAAAGAAACTAATGGAAGCTAAATCTGATGAGCACTCACCTGCAACATCCATAAAAGACATTAAACTTACCAAGCGCAACATTGTTTCTATACAGGAGACTCTTAAAGATAAACTTGATGCAGATACCATAGAAAAAGTTGTTGAAGTTTTAAATCAAAATATTATAAATGCCATTAGTGATGGCAGTGCGGAAGACCTGGATGCAAGCTTAAATTCTGAAAATACAACAGAAATTTTGAAACAAGAATTGAAAAAAGTGTGTGATCTCGATGGAGATCAATTGAGAGAAATATTCGCAATTTGGCGGCAGGCACAGAAAGGAGTTTATAGTTTCTATGAAGAAGCTACCAGAGCGTATTTCAAATACTTGGCCATTGAAAGCGAGGAAGTTTCCAAGAGGTCAGATATTGTTAATTCTGATAACAATGAAGTCGAAGATTGTACATTTGTGACAACTACTTTACGCCTTTTGCGCTTGATTGTTAAACATGCTATTGGATTACAGGTAAGGTACAAGTGTGTGTATGTGCATATGCATGCATGAATGTGCTTACAAATGTATGTATGAATGCATGTATGTATGGATGAATGTGTTTATGGATGTATCTATGTATGTTCACCAAATTTCGTTTTTTTTTAATATAATACTGCCAGTTTGGCAGTAATCTTAATCTGTCGAACAATCCACCTTTCATCTGATTCGGAAAATATATTTTTTTTTTGCCGCTGTGTGACTTTTTTTCAATTGTGTTTGGTACCTTAAACGTTTTATAGTATGTACTGTAGAGTACATCTTTGAAGTGCTTAAAATTGACTGTCTCAAATCGACGGAAGAAAAATTATATAAACTGAAGACTACTACTTCTTTTTGTAAACCGTTATGTAATACAACAACATTATATAAGTTATTGGCTTACTGAAAACAAAGAAATTTTAGAGAGTTGTGCCATCTGTCGCACTTTTATTTTGAGATTATAATTATTATAAGAAATTAGTTAAGGTGCCTTTATTCAAGTGAACCAAAAAAGAAACCACTTTTTTTACTTATTTTTTATAAATAGCTCAAAAAAAGTTCTTTAGTTAAGAAACCACTTTAGTAGTGATTTTTTATGTCTCAAGATGTCTAGCTTCCATTTCTATTTTGAAATTTTGCAATCAGTTGAAAATTGCAAAAGATACAGGCTTTTGAATATGGAATATTTAGGCCTTTAAATAAGTGAACGGGAGCGTATGTATAAGTTATATTCATGTTTAAAATGCTCTTTTTGCTTTTAAAAAATAAAATTTATATAATTAAAAAACTTCTAAATACCTTTTATTTTTTAAGTTAAAACAATTTTACCACAGTTTCCCACGTTTTTTTTTTTTTTTTTTTTTCAAAAGTCACTTAAAAATATAAACACTTGTATAACTTTAGATTTAGTTTAGAACTAATGTTAATAGCAAATAGTTCAGAAAAATCTGCAAATTGTTGAACACGCGCAAAATTATTCTTGCCTCGTTTTTGTTATGCTTAATTGTTTAACTTTTATTTATTTTTTTCCACATTTTTAGGATGTTCTTGAGGATGGCTTACGGAACACTCCTTTGCGACCTTGGAAAGTAATTGTGCCACAACTTTTCAGCAGATTAAATCACCATGAGCCTTATGTGAAAAAAAGTCTTCTGGAACTGCTCTGTCGCTTGGCCGTCAACCAGCCCCAATTAATAATATTTCCTGCTGTAGTAGGTGCTCAACAAGAACTTAAACATCGCAATAATGCTGACTCTCAAGTGCTTTTAACTAATTGTTTTGGTACTCTGCTAAATTCTTTATCTGAACAAACACCAGAAACCGTATTACAAGTTCAGTTGTTAGTTAAGGAACTGAGACGTATAACTTTGTTATGGGATGAATATTGGGTACATAGTTTGTCACAGTTGTATGCTGAATATTCACCTCTTTATAATTCGCTTGATGCTGAGGCCAAAAAATGTAATAATTCCGAGTTAATGCAGGCCAAGTATGAAGTGTTCAGACAACATTTGTTGACTGACTTTAAACAGATAGCAGCTTTTACTGAAAAAGAACCTGAAACAAATTATGAACGAAGCTTCAAAGAACGGTTTGGTACTCATATTGAAGCAGTACTCAAGGAATTGCAAAAATCAAACGATGAAGCTAATCCCTCAGCATATTGGCAAAAGACTAAACAGCTTTACAATATATTGCAGCAGCGACCTTTAAGAGGAAACTCTTCAGTGTTACGTATATCTGAAATTAGCCCCGTTTTAGCCAATATGCACAACACATCTATAGCAATGCCTGGAGTGGATACCTATGCACAACCGGCTATTTATATTAAATCGGTAGATGCTACAGCTTTCATCTTTACATCCACTAAAACTAAACCAAAAAAGCTGTCTTTCTTTGGCAGTAATGGTCAACGTTACACTTACCTTTTCAAAGGACAAGAAGATTTACACTTGGACGAACGAATTATGCAGTTTTTGGCCATATCGAATTCTATGATGGCTCGTTCTTACGGCTCAAAAGCAAAAACTGATTGCTTTAAGGCCAACCATTATTCAGTTATTCCATTAGGCTCCCGTTCAGGTCTCATAAGATGGGTAGATAATTGTTCTCCCCTTTTTTCCATTTATAAGAAATGGCAACAGCGCGACGCATTACTAAAACAACAGCAAAAAGAACGCCAATCATCCAAAGTGCAAGAACACATACAACAAAGTCCTGTGGCCAATAATGCTACAAGACCTTCTGAGTTATTTTTCAATAAGTTAACACCTCTTTTAGCCGAATGCAATCTTAAAGTAAGCGATCCACGTCGCCAATGGCCCATGAGCGTTTTAAAGCGTGTTCTTAAAGAACTTTCTGCCGAAACCCCGAAGGACTTGTTATCTAAGGAAATTTGGTGCTATTCCGCCAATGCCGTAGAATGGCGAAAATCATTACGTCGTTATTCCCTATCATTAGCTGTTATGTCTATTATTGGATACGTGATTGGGTTAGGCGACCGTCATTTGGATAATGTGCTCATTAAATTGTCTACAGGAGAAATCCTTCACATTGATTACAGCGTATGCTTTGAAAAAGGTAAAACTTTGCGGGTTCCAGAAAAAGTACCCTTTCGTATGACACAAAACTTAAAAGACGCACTAGGTTTGGTGGGAACAGAGGTAAGTACAAAATGATGATACTACAAAATGTCAACAACAACAATACCCCAAATCATTATAGCTCTAATATTAAAATTTTTTCTCAACTATGAAAATTATTCGACATAATCATGTTCGTATTGAAGTTATTTTTACAATATGCGATATAAAAGCTTTTTAACGAAACCAAAATGTCATAATATTGAACGTAACAGCGGCATGAAAAAACTTGTCTTCCCGCTAAATAATGATTTTTTTTTTAAGTTTTATAACATGAACTACTTCAATTGAAATACATATATTCATATGTATAGCATATATGTAATATGATTTGTGATCAATCCCAACTTTTATTACCATAAATATGAAAGTAATTATGTCTATTTGACACAATTTTCAGAAGACAATTTCAGTTCGTATACGAACATGGAAGAGTGCAAAAACTAGTACCGACTCGGCTGTATCTACTTGAAGAGTCGTTTCGTGCAGTCATTTGTAAACTTACAAATATGGGATATTAAATAATTAGTTTCAGCGGACATGGGACACGTACTTTCCGATATACACAACGGTCTCAGGGAGATGTGTTTATCTTTTGATCGAAGCAGAATCCTTTGGGCGTTGGATAGCTTTGACCCATATAAATCGCCGGGTCCAGATGGTATTATACCAGCTAATTTGCAGAAGAATGCGGAACTTATAATGCTATGGTTGATACGAATTTTTTCAGCTAGGTGGTCCTACATACCGCAATTATGGGAAAGGTGTGTTGAAGGCTTTATTCCGAAGGATTTCAAATCAATTGAATTACATCTTGAATATTAATTGATCCGAGCCATTTATCAACATCTCAACATGCTTTTACCAGGCGGCTATCTTCTTATTCTTGTGCAAAAATGCCTTTAGAAAGACCTGGGGAATAAATCCTTGGAACTCCTTCTGGCTATTCGACACACAGTTGTTAATCATATTTTAATTTATGGGGCGCTCATGGAAGTCGTTTGAGAATACCACCTACTGCAAAATCGTATAAAAGATAATACGTACTTCTGATGGTGACTGGTGCTTCCGGAACTACGCCATCGAAAGCACTTTTCGCTATGCTGAACGGGCTGCCGGCTGAAGGTGTGGAAGGAGGCGACGTATGGCTATGCGTTAATAATAGGAAGAATAGTGAACCTTTCGGAGAATATTGATGACTGCTCACCGGCAATACTTGATTTGATGTAATTTTGTCAGGCGCGGTGTCGAAGGTGATCGGCGCAGATCGTCAAGACGTGCTTGAAATATTTACAGATGGATTCAAGTCGGACTTGGGAATTGGCAGGGATATCTTTATCTCCCTGTATGATATACAATTCATTACCTTGCATTGTGGGAGGTGTTAAACCAATATTTGTTAGGCTAAGCAGCGTAGAAGGTATATGCACTGGGCACTAATCAGTTCTAACTAATATAAGTTCCTTGTTGTCATTGAAAGAATCATGTCAAACGTGTTACAAACAATACTTCCTCATTCCTACTTTTCATAGGGGTCATCCCCAAAATACTAGTCCTATACAAATGGAAAAATCTGCCTAAATATGAAAGCAATTTCAAAAAGGAATTTAATTCAATACATCTTTCGCAACTTTAATGGACTTAGAACTACGTTTCAATTATTTTTTTTATTAATTTTCATTTAGATTCATTGTCATGTCGAAACAACAATTGATAACCAGGCATAATCGTGGGTAGAAGTTAGTATTAAATATTTCTGATTAAATAGCAGGCAATATTAAAAACTATAGAAAGTATGTAAAACACTGGCGCAATTTTCAATAATAGTGAGTTAAAATATTCTACAGTACCAGAGCGAAAATATTTTACAAAATGTTTGCCACACGTTTGATAAGAAAAATATATGAAATACTCGTAATAAAAAGGTGTCCTACGTAACAATAAAATGCGAAAAGATAATTTATGAAAAAATGCAGTCATTTAAATTTGTGTTTTATTATTATGTATTTTGTAGCGATAAACAACCCGAAACTGTGTAAATTTTTCTTAAACCAACCCTTTTACTATCCAACGTGGTAGAACTAGTCACGCCAACTTCATCATCAGTTCCACTTATCGCACATTCTACAATAGAATGATTTATGGGTATATTAGCACTTGATATAGAAAATTTCTTGTCAGCTATTGGAGAATTATTAGCACAGCGTTTCGGTGACATTGGTGATTCCTTGTTAAGCTCTGTTGTTGTTTGATAACGATTTGAAGATTTACAATTTAACAAGCGTAAAAATGCTATGCGAAAGTTTGTATTTTTCCAAGCGTATATAACAGGATTCATAGCCGAATTTGTCATAGCCAATGAAAATGCCACTTTATATACTAAAGGTGTTATATTGTAGATTTTAAATATCTGACCACATGCCACAATTAAGTAAGGTAACCAGCACAGTGAAAAACAGCCCATAATGAATACAACCACCTTAAAGAAAAGAAATATTAAGCTTATTTGCATTGAAAACATACATACGAATGTAAAGCTACCAACATGGACTGATTTCCAATCCGGTTGCAGACTATAAGATTTTCGTATTCTACTTGAATTCTTAATTTGTTTGGCTTGCTTGGACGCTTCTTTCAATATTCGCCAGTACATAAAAAACATAAGCAACCATATTATTGCGAAAGCCGGTGCTATAATACCCGCCAGATACCAAGGTGGCAAAACTTCATCAAACTCGCAATGAATTGCAGTTTTCCAATTATTCCAAAACATTGGTATTGCTGCAACAATCGCTCCAATGGACCAAGTAATAGTTATAATAAATATGGCCACTCGTCGTGTCATATACCTTAAAATGCAAAAAAAACGAGTTGTTTTGATATGATGATATACATACGTATATAATTTTTACAATATAAAAATTTTACACAAAGTGATCTTAAAAGTTTCTTTATATTGTTAAGAATTTTTGTCACATCAAACCCATTGTGTAGCTGTACAAAACATTCACACAAACAAAATAAAATTAAAAACATAATACACAAACATACATGATTTAATGTACGTAAAATTCCAAGTAAATCAACTGCAAATGATGTTGTTTTAATTGTTTCCGTTTATTTCAATGTCTTACCTTCTATAATGCAACGGATAAACGATTGCAATATAACGATCGACCGATATTGCTATTAATGTAGAAATTGATACACAACATGCAAATATAATTAAATAAAATCGTGCTAGGCACAATCCATGCACGTCGCCCCAATTGGAACCCAAATAAAATGCTAGATGATATGGCAAACTTAAACCAACAATTAAATCTGAAACCGCCAAAGAGCAAATAAACATGTTCGATATTAAACCACGCAAACGACGACATGTGCGTACGGCTATTATTGTTAGAGCATTGCCGCCTAAAATGCAAATTAATAAGATGACATTAATGAAAGCGCAGAAGTAAGTGGCCCAGCTTAAATTTGCTATATCCGCAGTAGTCACATTATCACTTATATCGGTATTATTAGTTTCTGAAGAATTAGTTGTACTGATCTCCATAACATATTGTTTGCAGTTTCGTATTTAAATTATATTCTATTTAGCGTATATGCGCATAGCGATTTTTTACAGTTTTGTTTTACACTGCTTTGAAAACAATTTGTTAAATGAAAACAAGTTTATTATAAAATTAGTTATTGAAATAACTGATTTTTGTTTTATTTTCTTTCCGTCGACACTTTTGAATCTTTCAAGTTGAGAAAGCAATTGGATATTGACTTATTTTAATACAAGCATATTTATTAATTTATCTCCCTTTTTAGATGTTAGATAACTATTAAAAGGTATGATATTTAATTGTATTGTAATACTTTTTGACATACATACTTTGTATATGTATTTATACTCGTATGTTGCATAAAATTGTATACATTGGCTGATCAAAAAACAACCGTTATTTAGAATTTTTCAAAAAGTATTTTATTTATTCATCAATAACTATCTTGTGCCCTTTAAAGTAATCCCCCTCAGCTATAATAAGCTTATGCGAAACACGTGTAAAACGCGCCAACAGTTCCTGTTTCGATTTTTTTTTTTTTTTAATTTTCTCAATCTTAGCAAAACGCTTTCCTTTCATCGGTGTCTTTAGTTTTGGAAAGAGGAAAAAGTCAATTCCGTCGAGGCCAATTCTGATGAATACAGTGGTTGAGGCATGATAAAGGTTTTGTTTTTGGCCAAAAACTCACGCACAAGCGTCGATATGTGAGCTGGTGCGTTATCCCAGTGCGAAGTCCAAGATTGTTCTTTCCACAATTCTGCGCGTTTCTGACGAATTGCTTCGCGCAAACGGCGCATCAAGGTAGTATTCTTTATTGACCGTACGACCATGTCCCAAGAATTCATGATGCACCATGCCATTCAGCCGAAGAAAATTGTCAGCAAAACCTTCACATATGACCGAACTTGACGTACTTTTTTCGGTCTTGGTTCAAGCGTCGATATGTGAGCTGGTGCGTTATCCCAGTGCGAAGTCCAAGATTGTTCTTTCCACAATTCTGCGCGTTTCTGACGAATTGCCTCGCGCAAACGACGCACAACTTCAAGGTAGTATTCTTTATTGACCGTACGACCATGTCCCAAGAATTCATGATGCACCATGCCATTCAGCCGCAGAAAATTGTGAGCAAAACCTTCACATATGACCGAACTTGACGTGCTTTTTTCGGTCTTGATTCTTCTGGGCTCTTCCATTGGGATGATTTCAATGTCATAGCCATACACCCATGATTCGTCACCAGTTATGACCTTTTTGGAGGAAATCTGGTTCGTCGTTGACGATGTTCAATAGCCCCTGAGCGATGTCTATGCGACGTTGTTTTTGCTCAAAATTTAGTAAAAAAAAATCGAAGAGCACACCAAAACACGACTAACCTTTTTATCTGTAAAAAACAAACAGACAATCTAAAATGGCTGATAACAGAAAAAAACATAACAGAAAAAAAACTGCGAAAATCGAACATACGTAACTCACGAAATTTTAAAATAACGGTTCTTTTTTTGATCAAACCATATACTTCTTTTGCGTCCTTTGATGATCTTATATCGAAAACAGATTAAACGTGTTTTTTCGATTGAGCTTTATCTTGCCTTACATTTTGTTTGTTTTTATAGCTTTTGTTTTGCTAAACGCCAAAGTTTATAACAAATGTGTAAGAGATATGCATTTAAAACATTTGGTTTATATATGTATATACAGTGGCGAGCAGAAGTAAGTGCATGGTTATGACACTAGCTTTCGCCATCCATAAAATCAAAACCATGCAAGCAAATCAAATATGCTTTTTTTTTTATTTTATATTTATTCGTTTATTTTTAATATTATATAACTTTGGCCTGAAGAAGCTATCCGAAGGAGAGCGAAATATTGCCAGATACCACAATAAAGAAATTTAAAAAACCAAAACAGACCTTAAGCTCAAAAAGTTATATAATATTAAAAATTAAAAAAGAGGGTCGAAATTAAGAAATAATAAGATTATTCGTTTATTCGAAACAAACAAGAGTAAAGCAATGAGATGAACTCAAAGAATTTGAGAGAAAAAACCAAAATAAACAACATAAACTCAATTTTGCGCGTTTTATAAATTGCACCAAAATTTACGCTCTCTCACTTCTATTATAAGCAGAAATCATGCAGATTTCCGTTATGTTCATTCTTATATTATTCTTCTTCTTCGTAGAGTAGTTTAAACACGTTTCTTGGGAAATAAAGTAGATTTTCCAGTTACTATCAAATCTAATATAATTTGTTCATTTTAGCATAAAAATTATTAACGGACTCAGATGCTCGACTAATAATGTCCGAAATGAGAAAACACCTAACACCTAAGGGTGGTTCTCTGGCAATTAACAAAAATGTAAGCGAATAGTGGACTGCTAGAAGAGAGCTCCGTAACATTGCATATAATTCTGCTGTTAAAAAAAGGGAATCTGCTTTGTTCGATAAGAAAGTTAAAGCACGCTTGAAATTTGCTCCAACATACCTTTAAATGTTGGTCGAAATCGGGCGACCCGTTTGGCCAGTTAGTGGTGACATTGAAGTGTACACTTATTTTTATATATATATATAGATGTAAAATGAAGTACAAATTTGTTTTTATTGTATTTCTTTTTTGTTTTAAAACATGTTAAACGTTTTTCAACACGATCTCTTTAAATATATGTACATATATAAATTTATCAAACACATATATGCACTAAAGGGCTGCACAGAATGTTCTAAAGAACAGTACTCACTACTGTGTAGTAGTTTCAAGCACTGTATTTCAAAACAAAACAAACAAGCTACAGTAAAATTCGTTTATAAGCCACACCGCTTATAGTAGAATTAGTGATTTAGTCCAAAATATGCAATTTTTTGCCATCTATAAATAAAATACCTGCAAAATATTTGTTACATAGTCCATTAACGCTATAGTCCATTTTCGCTTATATTTCACCTAAATGCGGTGTGAAAAAACTTAATTTCATGCAAGTTATTAAAGATATAATCCAAAATGCAGATTTAAAAAAAAAAAAATCCTAGACAAAAACGGAGCACAAAAATTCAACTTTTTATATGTACATATTTCATTTTTGACACATGTTTGTAATGTTAAATTTGTTTTTTTTTTGTCAATGAGAGCATTGAAATATCTGCTTTCGGATTTTATAAAGTCAAAATAAATTATTATATGCTAATTCATTTATAAGGCTTATATAAAAATCTAACTATAGTCCAATTCGCCTTATAGTCCACAAAAAGCGTGCATTTGAAGCAGTGGACTATAAGCGAATTTTACTGTATAGAACATTTAGATACAGAACAAACACTTCATAGTTTTGAAACGTCTACACGACAGTGCTTGAATGTACATGAATTCGGCTTCACAGCAAAATCCAAAACAAAACATAACAATAAAGCAAATAAACGATGAATCACAGCAAGAACATTGGCATTTAAGCATACTGCGTCTTAAATATTTGTGTTTAATACAAAGACAAAAACCATAATAACAGTAACACACACATGAGCATACTGTGCATACAGCACTTGTGCCCTAATACAAAGACAAAAACCATGAACAACAACAACAAATTTTACAAACAAAACTGAAATAGAACATTACTTCAATGCTTGAAGTTCTACTTCAAATTTGGTTCTAATTGTGTTTGGTTCTGTTTGTTCTAAATGCTTATAAGACAGTACTCGTTTGTGTGTTTAGAACATTTCGGCGCTGAAGTGTTTGTTTTAAAATGTGGAAGAGGACGATAGTACGTCAAAATACTGCGATATATTGTAAGATATTTTTATTGTGCTTGAGCAGCCTTCTAATATGTATATAGATATTTTTTTCTACAATAAAAAATATCTTGAATATACTAAAAAGCTTAACTAAAACGTGTTTGTTTTCAATGTGCAATCTTATTATTGACAGACTGTATATGTATGTGAATAAAAAATTATGTATTATTTCTTACTTAAGCAAGTGTCATGCTACTAAAATATCCCCTAAAACATTGGAAACATGTGTATTTTACTTTTTATAGAATCCAACTTTCTTTGTTTGCTTAAAATGACAACATTTTATCAGTGAGATATTAACGTTTATTACTTACATATTTAATAAAAATAGATACAGTTATGAAATAAATAATATGATCACCGATGTTTAGTTAATTTATCAATTTTTTTTATCAGTGGATAAAAATAAACAGAACATTTTATAAAGGTTCAGCATTTAATTTATACTCTTCAACTTATATCTACAAATTTAGTCAAATTATTCGCAAGAAATGAAAAAAACACTTAAACCAAAATGAAAGAGAAAAGAAAATAGTAGCGAATTTAAAACATCAAAAATAGGGACCAATGAAGACCCAAAATGTCGACGCTACTTGGTATTACTATTGACGTCGGTTTAAGGTTGATTTACATATTATCTGGCCTCCTATTTGTTTAATCATAGCAATTGAGTTTTATTCACTATATTAGCTTCTAACATTGATACCATTAGCAATAACAGAAGATAAAGGAGGATAAACTGTACATCCAGTTCCAGCTCCACTTTCTAATATACTACTTCATGCAGGAGGAAGTAATCAAAAACTTATACTGTTTATTCGAGGATAGGCCATATCTGGAGCTCCTAATATTAATGGAACTAATCATTATTATATTAACTCAATTAACTAATTCAATTTGTATAAAAAAATATATATAAACTCTCAAGTCCAAAACAGCGTAAATTTCATAATTGTACAAAACACGCACATATGTATCTGTGCGCAACTTAAATCGGTATAAACGTATATATTTATTTGTAATGCTATTTCAAAAGAAAAATGCGTTGATTTTAGTATATATAACTTGAGTGTAATAATTTATAAATCCCACAAAACACGAAACAATAATTCTTTTAAATTGTGTAATTAATAACGTTTATTTTCTTTTACAGGGTGCTTTTCGCATAGCCTGCACACATGTGTTAAAAATATTACGCAAAGAACGAGAAACTCTATTAACATTACTAGAAGCTTTTGTATACGATCCGTTAGTCGACTGGACAGTGAGTGATGATGGAACTACCACTGTGTCCAGAAGAACATCAGCACATACTACTGCAAATATAATAGCTTCATTGAATATTAAAACAGCTCAAAATTCAAGTCCTAGAATTCTTAACAAAAACAAAAAACTGGAGGTCGATTTATCAAGGCAAACTTTCGCCCTAAAAATTGCTGAAATTAAGCCAACCGCAATCAAATATAAGTAATTATTTCTACGTAAACATATGTAATACTGTGGTTTTCATGAGTAACAAATCGCGTATGTGCAAGTATTATATTTTTCGCGACAGCCAAAAGAACATTTTTTTTTGGTTTAACTTACGAGGGCGGATTGATATTGAAACTACCTAAGTAGGAATCGTTTTAGTTCAATACACTTAGTAAAACGATACTCCGACTTTTTTATACCATCTGAATAATACGATTTTGGGAACCCCTCAAAATACGCATTAGTTTCAGTAATCACTTCTTCGTTTGAGATGAATCTTTTCCCTGTGAGACATTTTTTCAAGTTTGGAAACATAACAGCAAATTTTCACAATGTCTTTTTCGTATTGAAAATTTTCAAAAATGAAAACAGGCAGCTTTTCTGGTTACCATGTGCTTTTTCTAATTTCTTTTTAATTTATTTGTTTTTTTTTTTTAGTTATTTTATTTTGTTTTGACTGGCAGGGTAACCACATCGAATAATTAATAAATATAGTTAAAAAAGCTAAAAAAAACATACTTCGATATCAAACTATTTATTCAGATAACCACATAGTTATCGGTGTAACGCATTCCGATTTTTTATAGAATTCCCAAATCGGCTTCAAGAATCGCCAAAATCCCCCACTTCCCCAGAAACGATATGGCAACTTCAATTTTCGCACGAAATCGAATGACCGTTGATATTTCAGATACACTTTCAACGGCCAAAACGTGCACCAAATATCGCAGTAAACCTAATGACCGTTTATAGCTCAGATGCATGTTCCAGATATTCGTTTTTCAGCCGAACGCTTCGTCTGTGGAATAATTTGCCTGCAGACGTGTTTCCTGTCTGTTATAACGTTGAAAGATTCAAGTCAAATGTTCACAAACACTACTCCCTCTTTCCCCCTCCTCACAACCTATTTTCCTAGTTCTGGTACAATGCACTGCATATATAGGGGTCATCCCCTGAGTACTGGTCCAATATAAAAAAAAACCTGTTAGCTAAGTGGTTTCGAATTTTTCTAGAAATTCCCAAAGTCGGCTTCAGGAATCTCTAAAATCCTCCCACTTCCCCGGAAACAATATGGCAACTTAAATTTTGGCACCACATCGAATGACCGTTAATAGTTTAATACACGTTTCACTGCCAAAACGCGCACCGAATATGAAAACACGGTTCCGATTCAGTTAGCGAAGCGGCTCTGCGTTTTTTTTTTTCTTGGAAATTCCCAATATTTCCTCCCCCCACTTCCTCGAAAGTAATACGGCTACTCCAAAATGCCGTGGAACATGCAGTTCAGTTGCATGTTCCACAGCAAAATAAAAAACCGGTTAACGAAGTATTTTCGAATTTTTATTAGGAATTCCCAAAATCGGTTTCGTGAATCCCCAAAATTTCCCCAATTCCCCGGAAGCAATACGACAACTCCGATTTTCTCACTAAAGCAGCAACACGGTATATATAGTTTTATATGCCTGCATATGTAATATTCACCCATATGCAAACATACAAGCCAAACTAAATATAAGCGTGTTAAAAAGTAGAAGTTGTGTTGGTTTAGATAGTCAAAAATGTTTAGGCCTTTTCAAATAAGCATTTGAATATAACAATTTGGCACCTAGGCAGTTAACCACGTAAACCACAGAATTATCCAACTCATAAAAACAATATCTTCTATTAAATTTCTTTTTTTCAGAAATGATTTCGATTCCCAATTAGACAAGGTGAATTTACACATACAAAATCTTTTAGATGTTCGCCAAACTATTTTGCAATTAGAGCAAGAACGTGACAATTTCAGCAAACAGCTTTCTTTGGTTCGGGAACTTGAAGCGTTAGGCTCGGCTCAAGCTAGCCATGCTTTTATTCAACGCTACAATGTCTACAAGAATGAGTTGAACAATTTTAATAAAATCGAATCGATGGTGCAGAAAACTTATAACGAAATTGACTTGTTGCTTTATACATATTTTAATATGATATCGAATCCGAAATTGATGCAAAACTTTGAAGTTAATGCCAACGAAAAGAATGGAGTAGAACTGAATGAAACTGAATTCGATATCATAAAGGATTTGGTAACCGACAACAATTGGAACAATGTCTATATGCAGGCAAAATTTAATAGACATGATATGGAAAATGCGTTCATACAAACTAAGCGTTCGGCGTTAGAATGCCGCGATCTGTTGTTGTTTTATAACCGAGTAATGCAGTTTTTTCCACGTTCACGTTTGAAAAAATATCGTTCAATAAAATACAAAAATATTTTTTCAAATTTGATGGGAGAAGTTGGTTACAAATCTGACGATGCTTTTGAAGTTGATTCGAAACAAAACGTTGAGTGCTGCATTAAATATTTCGAAAGCATGAATAATAAGTTGAACGATCTGCAGGAGAATGTAGTACAAGCAAAAACTCTTTTTGAAAACCATAAACAACAACTGGTAAGTGGAGTAAAAAACATGTCTGTGTTTATTTTAGAGGCTGGGCGAAACATCCCCAATAAGCATTGAGCAATTTGCGTGAATGCGTTTTGCTCAAGTGCAAAATCGATTTCAATCAACTCGAAAACTGAAAAATATGGTGGATGTAGAAAACAAATATATGATGTAAAGTGCTTTTTTTCTTTATTTCTGAATCCGTAGTAGTCTATTTGTCTTACGGCGTCTTAATTTACTATCAGTTAATAACTATTGTGTTTTATATTTTTAGATAATTAATAGCTCCACAGCTCTAAACTCTCTCAACGATTTCATATCTTTAAATCCACCAAACAACAGTAAACTTCTTATTATTTGTATGTTACGTCATGTACTACAAGCATCCCAGGTTTTCCAACAGCATGATCAAACTCTTTTGCAAACTCGTGACTACTTTTTACCAAATAAACAACTGAGCTTTTTGCAACTTGTAACCAAGTTTGTAGATTCCATTTATGAAATCTGCAACAACACTCGTCCAAGAGATGAAGTGTTCGATTTATTATTAGCAACCTTAGAAAGCGTATGTAACGCAAGAGAAATCCTGGAATCATTGGCGAACAGGTTACTTAGCGTGTTTTTGGTGGAATATAGCGTTGAAGTAAAAGAAATGTTGAATAATTTCGAAAAAGAATTGAATTTGGCTTCTTTCAAAAATCATACAATAATAAATGGAATATTGTGTAATATTGACATGGAGATGGAAAAATTGGAAACATGTTTGAAAACGCTGCAAGAGAAAATATTGAGCACACAGAATGTTGAAGAAAAAAATATTAACGAGGTGGGTATAATTTTTAGATTTGTTTAATATTTCTGTTATATTATAATTATATATCATTTGATAGATGGCTTTTTGGAATGTAAATATAAGTAATATAATCCGAAAACTGTGCACCGATTTAAAAGTAACCTTAGTATCGACAGTTAAGCGCAGCATTGATTCATTAAAGACGCTTGATATTGATAACTTATTTGATGTTAATAAAATAAGAAGTGCAATCGATAATTTTGTATTTGAGTTACAATCGAAACTCGTTGGTGGCTTATTAGTGTACGCCATACAAAATTTGAACAAAACTATTTCAAGTTCTCACGCCACACCGGAAATAATAAATGACTTCGATTTATCAAACGCCGGTTTATTATGTGGCAATTTATATGTTGCATTACAACATGAATTCTTAATTATGTACGATGATTGTGTAGTAACACATCATTCGAAAATACTTGAGGAGTATCAGCTTATAGCTACCGCCTTTTACTGGTTAAATGAGGAATACTTTAACGATGTACAGCATTCACATCCATTTGTTACCAAAAAGCAAGAATTTTTAACAAGACTTCATGAAGCTTATCAAGTTTTAGTCGTATGGAAATCAACAATGATAAAAATACAGGCTGATTTAGAATTGCATAGAAACTCTTTTAAGGAGCTGATGCAATCATTAAGTGCCAGCGAAGAAAATATGATCGTTAAGCAGAAACAATTTGAAGATAACATAGAAAATATTAACGAGCGCTATAAGCTGTATTTGAATTTATGCATCAGATTATCAGAATATGCTGCAGTCTTGTTGCAGTTTGAAATGTGCCCGGAGGAACAGGCATTTGAAAATCTCATTAAACTTTACGATGAAGCACATCAGCAATTGCTGCAGAGTGAGACATCATTATATGTAGTGGAACGTAATCTGGTACAACTTTTAGATCCTGAAGATAAAATTGATCAATATTGGATCGAAAATGTTTCGGGCTTATTGGATGAAATGATTTTTAGTGTACAAAAGAAAATCGATGATTTGGAAAAGGCTGATGAAGCTTTTCAAACCATTCTCTTAGCAGATGCTCAACAATTGCAAGTAAGTTAAATTTATAATAATCTATTTGTTTTTAAACGTCAACTAATGACCTTTTATCGCAAAAGACACTTTTGGATTCATCTCTACGTTCCGACTTGCGTCAGCTATTAAAAATATTGTCAAAAATATGCAAACAAACCATAAAGTCTGATTGGGAAGAGTTCTGCCTGGATCTTAAAAATCATCAACAATCTCTAAAACTTTTGCAAACAACACTAAGCGAGTTGCAATCACAACTGCTTTCAAAAGAATTTGATTCACCATCTCTTATTAAAATGCAAGAAAAAATCAAACAATTAGGCAATTTATGTCAAAAAAATAATGACGAATTGAATTTGTTACTGAGCCGTTTTCAGCAATTTGATGCAGAACGTGAACAACAAACAGGTGAATTGAAAACATCATCTCAAAATGATGTCGCTAATAAAGAAGGTGCCTATTTTATTGTTAATATTGAATACACATACATATTATTGCTACTAATTTTCTTTTAAGTTATTGACTGTCAAATTGGCGAACAAAAACGAAATGCTTATGCTGTGTCTGTTTGGAAACGCATACGCATGAAATTAGAGGGCCGAGATCCTGATCATAATCGTCGCAGCACACCTGCCGAGCAGGTAGAATTTATTATACGCGAAGCTACAAATGAAGAAAATCTAGCTTCTTTATATGAAGGTTGGACTCCTTGGGTGTAGTTTGCTACGGACAACAGCTCCCTCAGGCAAGGAGCACGGTTAAGGCTTTTGCAACAAATTAATTCATATTAAATAGAATTTAAAACCAAAATGATTCTCAGAACCACAATTACATGCAACATCAAAACCAACACCAATCTACAACCAAAACAGACAGGTTATTAGAAACGACGACTGCTTTAGGTATACCAAACCGTGTTTAAAAAAAAAATTATGACATGCTTGCAATTATTTTTCGTTTTTTTACTCTAGGCTAAAAATGCTACATCCAGACAACCGACCCTTTTAGTTGTCATTCAGTAAGCCAGTAGTAATTTTTAAACAAATGTTCGACTTGCTTTGCTTTCGTTATTGACGATAAGATGGCGTAAATAATGATTTGATGATAATGATTGTTGATGGCAATTAACCAAATGGAAGTAGACATGAAAAGCGGTACAACGTTGCTGTGTTATGGTTGTTGACATATTTTTGGTGCATGTGTGTGGTTGAACAGTGAAGTATGCCTCTTTTTTTACTACCGAGTGTTTTTCAGACGTTAATTACATAAAATTAAAAAAAAAATCTAAATTTTGCTCATTATGTTAAACTCATCATCATATCTCACAAAAAACGTAAGTTCTTAAAAAATTGTAATAAATTCTTTTTTTTTATACCATCTTTACTGCTTAATTTAACGATTATTTTCTATCACAATCATATTAAAAATAAACCATTGAAAATTTATGCATATATATACATGGGTGACTTTTAATTAATGTATACATGCTCTTATGTATGTATGCATTTGAACATTATACAAGGATAGCCGAAAAACTTAACTAAAATAGAAATAAAATCAACTAATAATTCGTGGAATAATTGTATACATATACATATCGCTCCTTTATTGCAACATAGTCATAACGCAAAAAAGCTTGTTTTGAGAAAAACACGTTTCAAATTTTTAGTTTCTATACAAGTCTGCGAAAATTTTTTTAGAAAATATCTCCTAAAGGAAACATTTTAAAAGTAATTTAAATAAAATGTTGGCACAATATAAAAGGTAGTACTGTTAACAATTCTGCGTTGTTAACTCAAAAAGTTCATTTTTTAAGACATGACTATGCTGCAATAAAGGAGCGATATGTACATGGTTTTATATTCGAACTTTTAACTCTTAAGATTTTGACGTTTTTTCACTAACTCGCAAAAACCTCAAAAAACGAGGTTTGTTAGCCTTAACGCCGGGACCAGCCACTGAAACGTAGAAATGTCAAATTACGTTGAGCAAAACACTTGATGTTAAAATCCCAGCAATAACAATGACAGTCATATGATGCATCATCAGTCTAGCTTCGATAGTGAACGGACGGACGTGTTTGTTTTTGATCGGAGTGTTATAAAATAAAACCGAAATAAGTGGAAAGAGTGATTTTATACAAAAGGAAAACTTTGTGACATTTATTTTTATATACTTTTAAAAACAAATAAAGAAAAAAAATGCATGAGTGTACCTAGCAACTCTGAGAAAGAGCTTAGCTCCACTAGAAAGAACCTCTGGATTTCTGAGGAAGGGTCTTTGAAAAAATCATTGAATAATCTCTTGTCTCTAAGAGATAAGAAACCCCGCGTTCGTGTTCGCCAAATATTGTCGTTACAACAGAAGACAAACCATCTTGCAGTTTAGTTATTGCTGACAAGCCGAAAACGCAAGTAGGTATGGATAGGTATGTAACCGTAGTTAAACGTCATCACAATCAAAAATGTCTAAAGACGATAATACCACTACGACAACGGATTGTAACAGGTTTGCTAACCTTCAAAAAGATGAATCAACAACATACAAAAAAACATATAAAACACCACCAATATATATTTGAGAGAGCCGACTTCTAGTGAACTGGTAAGAAATAAGGCTTTCACACACGGAAAGTGTACTTTGAAAAGTCTTGAGTTTGCTGATGGCGAGGAATAATAAAGAATGTAAGAGAGCCACTCTCTTTTCCCCCTGCCACCACCAAACTCAAGACTTTGCAAAGTAAACTTTCTGTGTGTGAAAGCGGTGAAAACTTATTATGGCAATCGGCAGCATCAGTGAAACTAAACTCCAGTTAAACCATGAAAATTATCACAGAAAATTGTCTGATGTATTAGAAAAAGAGAAAAGATAATTTTACAATTACCAGCTCAAAAGGTCTTCCTTCAGGTAGATATTAAAGGTGTAAACCCTTGCGTAAATACTGATGATGTCAAAACTGAATTGGAAGACAAAGGTTTTAAAATAAAAAACATAGTAAACATCAGGAACCGTGTAAGATCCCTCAACCCATTTTTAGGGTTGAACTAGAACCAGGCGAATATCGTTCTCAAAAAGAATTAAATTCATCCAATATATAAACTCAATTTTTTGCATCTTAGGGCTACCATTGAGGAGCCACATAAGAGTTCAGGACCCGTTCAGCGCCTTGACTGCCAAGAAGTTGTCCGCTGTTTGCGTTGTGTGTGGCGAACTTCACGGCACATCTCGTTGCATTAAATCAAAAGCCGACGCAAGTGTTAAAAAATACAGTAACTGCGGAGGTAACCATACTGCAAATTACAGAGGTTGCCCTGTCTATACCCATTTTAAGCGGCCAATGACAAATAAGTCATCAATTTCTCCAGCACACCAGCAGTCAAATATAATTGCTGAAAACAATTTTACCCAAGTAGGCCATTCAACCAATCACGCAGAACTGTAAAAATTTTTCATATGCTAATGTGGTTAAATCCGATCAAAACTAGAACCAGAAGCCCAAACCTCAAAAGTCGGATCCAAATTTTAGTAATCTAGACTCTTGTTCAATCCATAAACACTTTTACAGTTTTTATGACAGATATGATGAAAATGCAATCCACTATTTTGCAGGCAATTTTAAATAAATGGATCCATCATTTCACTCCGGGATCAAAACGATCGTCGTCTGAGTAGACAGCAACTGGTGACCCTCATCCAAAGCGCCCGAAAGCACAACAATCGACTGGAAAGGTTATGGCCTCGGTATTTTGGGATGTGCGTGGTCGACTATCTTGAGAAAGGAAATACCATTAACAGTGAATATTATATAGCGTTGTTGGAGCGTTTGAGTGCCGAAATTGCCAAGGAACGACCGCATATGGTAAAGAAAAAAAATTTTGTTTCACCAAGACAACGCGCCGTATCACAAGTCAATCAAAACAATGGCAAAACTACATGAATTGAACTTTGAGTTGCTCCCACATCCACCGTATTCGCCAGATTTGGCTCCCAGCGACTACTGGCTACTCGCAGACCTGAAAAAAATGCTCGCCGGTAAGAAATTTCACACGAATGAAGAAGTTATCACTGAAACTAAGGCCTATTTTAAGGCAAAAGATAAATCGTTCTACAAAAGTGGCATTGAAATGCTAGAGCGGCGCTGGAATGATTGCGTTGCTCTCGATGGAGACTACGTTGATGAATAAAGCTAATTTTGAACTAAAAAAATTTTTTAGGCCCGGGACTTTTCAGCCCATTTGTTATATGAATACATTCGAATACTACTTACATTCATTCGTATGGTAATATTTTTGTTCTTATATTCGTTTTATTTGAATATGGTTGTATTTCTTTCTCTATGAGTATAGTATGGTCTCAAACGAAGAAGTGATTATCGAAACTAACGCATATTTTGACGGGTTCCCAGAATCGTATTATTCAGATAGTATAAAAAATTGGAATATCGTCTTATTAAGTGTATTGAGCTAAAAGAAGACTATGTTCCCTACTTCGGTAGCCTCAATATCAAACCGCCCTCGTATGTGTACATATTTTTTTCATTCATTTATTTATTGAATCTTCACAAAGTGAACTAACAATAAGTATTCAAATCTTAATACTAAATGCACAAAATTAATTAGGTCCAGCCAATGCTAGACAAAAATGTTTTATTTTGCACGGTCAATATCGGTAGAATCACCTATTTAACGTGCTGATGGTGGCCAGGGTATCCCTTCTTCTCAACCGAGAATGGCCTTCAAAATTAAGTATATTGCGTGCAAGAGGATTTAGGTGAAGCTCCAATTTACTGATATACCTTGTTGCGTACTTTGAAAATTCGTCTTTTACAAGAGAACACAGAGATCCTTATGAATTCGTGAGTTTTTTACGTACCATGGAGCTGCAGCCATCGTACGAAGAATTTGATTTTGTCGCCTTTGAATTTTTTCAATATTAGATGTTGAGGCGGTGCCCCATAATTGAATTCCTTAGCACCATATAGGCTTTAGAATTGCGTTGTATAACAATAGTTTCCAATCCAACTTCAATGTCGATTTTCCGCCCATAAGCCAATTTAGTTGCGCTGCTTTTAACTTTAACGTTAGCCTACGGTCCAGGTGAATACCAAGGTATTTGACTTCATTTGTCTGCGGAATAGCTGAATCGTTAATTTGGATAGCCGAAAATGTTTGTTTACGCAGTGTGAAAAGTGTAACGTGAGTACACTTTTGTTCATTGACTTTTATTTTCCAAAGTTTTAACCATTTCTTTACATTGAAAAGTTAGAACGTTGACGTGTTTTTATCGCTTCCAAAGCACAAATTGAAATAAACAGCTGTAATCTCGCGCTATCGAAAAATAAAAATCAAGTTATTTGTAGAGCAACTTCAAATTGTCTGCGTGTATATTCAAAACGGTTCGTGGTGATTTGAAAGCACAAGGTTTTCAGAACAGGGGTCTAATCACCGCATACGATATCGAATTAACTATCGTATCGAATAACATTACGATACATCTAAATTATGGCAACCGATGCATATTGGATCGTAATTTAAACAAAATGCAATAGATTGAAGACCATACGTTCCCTAAAAGTAGGAATACAAAAAATAAATCCTTTAACATTTTTATATTATTGCAATACAGTTTATTCGATATCGTATGCCGTGATACCGAAATGAAAAATGTCGATAATTTTGCTCGATATCGTATGCGGTGATTTCGCCCCAGATCTGGTAGAAATAATATATGTACATATTACGTACGTACGCGCGTTAATAAATAAAATACAAAAAAATCATGCTCCAGGTGAGGCTCGAACTCACAACCCCGGCATTGCTCACTAGTTACTGATTATAAGTACCGTGCGCTAACCAATTGCGCCACTGGAGCTGTGACAACAATGTTGACAAAACGCTTATATCAACAGATATTTCAATCATTTCTCGCAGAGTTCGGAGATTATTTCTCATTTAATTTATTTCAA
Organism: Thecocarcelia acutangulata; assembly: GCA_914767995.1. Classification (NCBI taxonomy): domain Eukaryota; kingdom Metazoa; phylum Arthropoda; class Insecta; order Diptera; family Tachinidae; genus Thecocarcelia; species Thecocarcelia acutangulata. Next base: position 93,777,720 of record OU612095.1, read on the forward strand.
ATGCATTTCATTTAACTCTCAGTAAATGTTACATTCACAATACAACTGTGACTATTAGAACAAAAATTATAGAAAACACAGCAAATAGTGAAAATATAATGTTGACAACGTAAAAAGTAATTTTTGTAGAAATTTAATTAGTTTTTGTTTAATTTAAAGTAATGAGATGTATAAAGAAATAAATATAAGGTAAAATGAGTTGGTTTGATACAAAGAACTTTGCTAGTTTGGCAAAAACAGCGCTGAAAGAAGCCCAAAAGAAGATAGACAAAGTGCTTGACATTCAGGAAGATGAACTGGAAGCAGGCAACACTAGAAGTTCCGTCGAGGAAAATTTTGTGGAAGGCACGGAAAGTGCTCTAGCGACGGATATCGAAAGAAGCGTAAAAAAGCTTCCCGGTACTGCTAATCGTTCGGAAAGTGCCGATGTAGAAAAGTATAGGGAGATTGAAGACTACTCTTTACATGTCTCTACATCTTCACCAGAACTTTGTGATGAAACTTTTTTAAAGAGTTGCGAGCGAAAGGAAATGATTACTACTGCACCCAAAGCTGGTGAAGTAACTAAAGAAATTGAAGCCATTACGAAAACGGCAATTATAAGCCCAGTGTCGATAGAATTGCCCGCAAAGAGGTCATCGGTTGCATCGACTTTGGAGTCGGTAGATGTTTTATCGCCTCCTCAAATATCTCCATGTTCAGATGAAACGGCAGATATTTCTCAATCAGTTGAATTAATAACGGCTACAAGTGATATGATAACTTCTGGTTCTGAACAGTTGACAGCCACTGCTACTTCTGATAGTATCGTTATAATTGACAGATCAAGTGATGCAGGCCTGGATACTGAAGTTAGCTTACAGGATATAGAAAATACAAAATTAGAAGATTTGTCGAACTTCGATTCAAAAACAATGGTTGAAAATTTAGAAGGTAAAAAGAGAATTATTCATTCATATAACATTGTGATGCATGCCACTTTAAAAGAATTTTTGTTTTCAGACAACACGCAAAAATCTTTAACAGCCATGGCTGCCAGTTCTGCGAGCAATAAACTGTTACAATCTATGGAAATAGCATCTTTTGAACTACAAACTATAGATTCCGATTCAACACAGAGCTTCGAAGATGTCCAATTGCTATCACCTACAAATCATGGTCATATTAGTACTCAGGTTTTCAATAAAATTTCTCAGAGTAGTAAAAGTGACTCGTCTCCGCAAAACTCAAATGACGAAATGGAAACTGCAACATCTTCTGATATCGAAATAATTTCCAATCCAAACGGTGATGCATCAAGCACAGCTAGCAACACTGCACGAACTAGCCCTCTGAAGAATGAGAAAAAGTCGAAAATTACAAATATTGCGACATCAGCAATGGTCTTAAATAACTCAGCTGTAACAAGTCGGAAAGGTCACTGTCGTGAACCTTCAGAAATATCTATACTTTCTATGGACTCCCAATCTGAGGACGAAATTGAAAAACTCCTAAAACACATCTCTGAGTTAAATAGTCTAGTAGAAGCTCGAGAGCTGCGACTTCTGCAGTCTGAGAGACAAAATGCCGAATTACTAGATCGCAATAATGAACTTCAAGCTTTGGTTAATAGCAGTAATATACAATCATCTGAAGAGTATACTAAACGGGTTTCATCACTCGAAAAAAAATTTCAAAACTGCATACGAGAACGTGATTCTTTGCGGGAGATAATAAAAGATTTAGAAAGCAAAGTACCTAAAAGTGATTTGAATGATGCTTTGGCAGAAAGCCAAAATATGGTCTCAGAGCTACGACTGGAAGGTGAGAAACTGGCTAAAGAAGTTTTGCAACAATCCAACATTATAAAAAAATTACGGGCGAAGGAAAAGACGTCTGATAACCAGTTGAAAGCATTAAAGGATCAATTATCATTGACACATGATGAAGTGGAACGTTTAAAGAAAACACTTTCGGCCAAGGAAGATGTCGAACGAACGCAAATTGAAGCCGTCCATAAAATAACATCAGAAAATCAAAGATTAGCTAGTGAAAATTCACAATTGCGTAGTAAACTCGACGACACACAACAAAGGCTAAATACTCTGCAACGAAGCTTTGATGCTGTTAAAACTGAGTTACAACAGCGTTCTAAACAACATTCCGATCTCTCACGCACTGCTGAAAACGTACAAGCAGTCGAAAAACAAAAAGCCCAAGCAAAGGCTGAGAACCTGGAGCTGCAAAAACAGCTGAAAGAGCTAAGAGAAAAAATTAAATCCACTGAACAGCAAAACATGAAAAGGGACCAACAATTAAGAGAAGAAAACCGACAGCTCATGGCACGTCTCGAAGCTGCCGAAGTGCGAGCTGAGTCTTCCACACAAGAAATAAGTCAAACCACCATACCGCTAATGCGTCATTTGGAATCATTACAACAAACACTTAACCAGCGTACAGCCAATTGGAATAAAGAAGAAAAAATATTATTAGAAAAATTAGATATTGCTCAAACTAGGCTTAAAAGCTTGGAAAATATTGAAGAGTCCGCAAACTGTAAAATAGGTCTGTTAAAAACAAGATGCCATGAACTGGAGGATAAACTAGCACATGCTGTAATTGAAGAAGAAAAATTGAAAATTTCACTTGAACTGGAGTTGAGGCAAAAGGAAGCTGACTATGAGAGGTACTTTTAATTTATAGCTTGAGAACTTTATGGTCTAACAGATCTTTAAAAATATATATATATAAATAGGCAAATTTATGAAATTAGACATGAGTTAGAATCCAGTCAAATAAAAGTGAAGAGCTTGGAAGAGTCTATACTTACACTAAAAGAAAAAATACGGGATGCTGAAAGTAAGGTAATGGCAGCTGAGGAAAATCTTCATAGAGAACAGTCATCACATTCGTTAGGAGAATTACGGAATTCTCCCACAGAAAATCCACCAAGATCACACTCTCCTGCTGTAAGTGCTGGAGTTAATTCCTTAGAAGATGGTATGGGTGAAAGCATCGATTGGCACCAGGTACATTGCTTTTAGTTTTCTTTTGTTTAGCATAACATCAAGATATTTTTCCAAATCATTATTATATTATCTAGGATGATTTGGACTGCATTTCCAACTCTGGTCGGCCATCGGGAATTCATGGTTTGAATGTACAGTATTTGACACAAAATACATCAAACTTTGAATACTTGCAATCCATGTTAAAGCAAAAAGATGGTGAAGTGGCTCAGACACAATGGGAACTATCTCGTTTGCAGGTCCAACGTAACATGCTACAGGACGAGTTATCACATCTTGTAACAGAAATGGAAAATGTAAGTTCTTTAGTTTAATTACAAATCTTTTGAAACATTCAAAATACAAATTTCGCACACAGTTGAAAGAAACATCGCAAGCATTCAAAATATTGGAAACCGATTACAACGATTTGCAAACTCGTTATGATGCCTTATTGCAAATGTATGGCGAAAAAGTAGAACGTTGTGATGAACTTGAATTAGATTTAAAAGAGTGTAAAGAAGCCTATAAAATTCAAATACAAGAACTTTTAGGAAAGTTAAAAACTTGATGCAATTCAAGATTTAAATGTGATCATTAACAAATTATATATTTAATTTTGATCCATATTCTGTTTTCAACAGTTTATTAGGCCTTTAATTTATCTGTGTCATCTAAAAGTTTATGTTACCATTAAAGTAAACATGTACATGCTCTTTTTATCCTTTACACACACTAATTAATGTATTTCTATTGTTATGTTATGGATTTTATTAGTTTATTGAAGACTTACTGCAAATATTTAAATAAAAATATAAATTTTTAACTTAAATTTAGATAAATTTTTATTTGGTACATTGACTAAAGATAATAACAAAACACTTATTGCATTAATTTTAGAAAATAAGATTTATACAACACCAGTTGGTTTAACTGTAGGCGGCTGTGCACTGGGCTTTGCTATTATATCCATGGCATTTTTAAACAGTTGTGTTTTCACAAAGTCAGTAGCTGCTGAATTTATATCCTTGTTAGCTCCAAAATTGCACTTGACATAACCATAAAGATTGGCTCCATTAAGTGCGAGAGCAATCATCACCAGAAGCAACCACTTAAATTTGAGTCCAAATAGAGCGACAATGAAAAATAGACCCCAAAAAACTGGGCATATTAGCAAGCCTAACCAAAAAATGCGAGCTTCGTGGCTATTGACTCTTCCCTAAAAAAATGGAAACATCTTATATTAAAAAAAATTACCAATTCTTAATGTGTTTTAATATAATCAATTACAGTTTCACTCTTTCATTTAAGTTTCACTTGCTGCACACAAAAATCAAAGTTCTTAGGTAATTTTAAAAAGTGAAATGATGCAAAAATTATGAGACTTAAAAAAATAATTTTTGAATAAAATTTACACATACATATGTATGTTGATGATATTTATTATTTCAAGCGCCGTTCTCATCACAAACTTGAATGAAAAAAACTCTCGTTTCCGACAATAATAAACCAAATATTGATAACTAAGTTTGAATAAATGTAAGCAGAATTTCCAGAGTGTGCAATCCTGTTTTACTCCTACGTCCTAGAAAATTGTAATTTGCAATCAGCTGATAGGTACATGGACTTGGGAGTTTTGTTTCACGTTAAATTTAGCCTTATCTAACATACGTATAACGACGAATGTCCATAAAGACCGAAGCATATTGGCTTTTATTAAAACATGGACTAAGGAATTCAATCAACCCCTTATTACTAAAATATTATATACACCCTTCGTGAGACCAATTTTGAGAATATGGTAGCAGCAAATAGAACCCGTACTAAATACAAGGTGGCACGGAACTATCTTTATTGTTTACGTTAGGTTGTACAGGCCGCCAGTTGCATGAAACCAGCCCACTTGGGGTTCTTTCTTGGTCCTTGGTTGTGTTGTCTGAGGTAGGAGTACAGCCTATGAGACTTACATTTCCCCCGACAGCTCAGATCCAAACCAAGCCGGATAAAGCAAATCAGTCGTTCACTCGGCATTCCGATATATCTGCTATCCCGTGCAGCATCGATCCGTCTAGATACAGCGCTTTCATAGAACAGAGCCGATCACCGACAGAGGAAGTGGTACTCTTCCTCAACCCTATAACTTCTACAGAAAACATTAAATTGAAGATTTAACCTTCTAGCATGCGGCCCTGTGTCACAATGTCCTGTCAGAACTGCCATCAAGGTACGCAACTTTTGACGGGGAAGACCCTTTAGGACCGTAGTCATCCTAAAGGGTCCAGGCTTGAATGTCTCGCTATTTCATTAAGAGATATCCGGCATTATTGAACCAACCTGGACGTCGTATAGACACCCACAAGCGCATTTAACGCAAGCCTTACTATCAGTACAGATTTGGATATTTGTACTATATACCCTATAGTACCTCAACCAGTTAGCTGCTCTCAATACAGCTGTAATTTCAGCCTTTTTTTTTAGTCGTGATATAGTACAAGTAGATGGCTTATTTATGTATACCCTTCCTCCGGTCCATGGAAGGTGCCTTACTGAGCCATGTTGTCGAAAATTTGCAGCTAAGCGGTTTATCATAGGTGCTGAAGGTACAACACACACTTTAAAAATACGACGATAACCATTGTTGTAACAAAACAATTGACCTTTGATTTTCAAAATGATTTTTGTTCGCTGTTGTGTAGTGTTCCATGTTATAGAAAAAGTAAAAAAGTTATTGAGCATTCAAATCATAAATATAGTTCCGCACCACCCTGTATAATGTAAATCACGACCTCGTCGAGTCTGTTCGAAAGCAGTTACTTGTGGTTTGTTTACGAAATGTTTGTTGGGGAAATTTCTTTCTTTAGTAAGGTCTAATTATCAACTTTAAAATATTAATTAACAGAATTGTAAAATCTATATATGAGCATTCCTTCGTGGTCAGGGTCTCAAGAATTTGGAATATACTACCAATAGATCTCTCTTTCATTTTACAAAGAGCCAAATCAGTTTTTTCTCAGTGTTTTTTTAAGCTAGATAGAACTTTAAATTGTAAAAAGTAACAGAAAAAATTAAATTTTGATGAAACATTTTTTTTATTTGTTTCAGTATACTCTGACAAATCATCATGAATAGACTCACGCTTGAACAACGCTACGAAATTATCCAAATTTACTTTGAAAATCAGTCGTCGATTCGCGCGTTGTTTTATCGCAAAATTGTGTTTAGCGATGAGGCGCATTTTTGGCTTAACGGGTTTGTTAATAAGCAAAATTGCCACATATGGAGTGAGACCAATCCACAAGAGACCCTACAGACTCCATTACATCCAGAAAAATGCACTGTTTGGTGCGGTTTTCATGCTGGTGGCATCATCGGACCTTATTTCTTCAAAAATGAGGCCGGAGCTCGCGTTACGGTCAATGGAGATCGTTACCGCACCATGATCAATGATTTTTTGTTTGAAAATATGGATGACATTGATCCGGAGGAGATGTGGTTTCAACAGGATGGCGCTACGTGCCATACGTCGAACGCAACCATCGACTTACTGAAATCAAAATTTGGCGATAAGTTGATTTCGAGAAATGGACCTGTCAATTGGCCTCCAAGGTCGTGCGATTTGACACCTCTCGATTATTTCCTGTGGGGCTACGTGAAGTCACTGGTTTATGCTGATAAACCAGCAACAATTGACGCCTTGGAGGCCAGCATTGTTCGTGTTGTTCGTGACATACGGCCAGCAGTGCTCGAAAAAGTGGCCCAAAATTGGACGTCCAGAATGCGCTTCGTCAAGAACAGTTGGTGCATATGGGCGCGGTGCCCATATGCCCGAAATCATTTTCAAATGTTAATGTCACGTATTGATCTTTCGAATAAAAAAAATTTTTGATTACAATTTAATTTTTTGTGTTATTTTTTACAATTTCAAGTTCTATCGGGCTTAAAAAAACACTCTCTACATAAAAGGCTGAAAGATTATGTGTAATGTATTCTTTATGGTTAATCCATGTTGGTAACATTTACTATTTCTAAAAGCTCGTTACGTTCCTTTACCCACACATACATTCAGATCATTATATTGTTGTTTTAATGAAATGTATGATTTTACAAAATTCCTTGAACATTAATGGCTTTAAACGCAATATTATTTAAATTTAATTAACTAAAGTTTTTTTTTTATTAACTTTGCTTCCTTATTTAGTGGTATAAGGAATCTGTCCATAGACTTTAACCTGACTCATTTTCTAGATCGTGAAGAATCTTGACCCACGATTCTTGGAATGTATAATTACCTACGTATTAATTTGTTACACGACAGAAAATTCTATGGAAAGCCGTAATTCTTTTTTGGTTTTGAAACTTAAGCAAATTAATATTTTTGGTATTACTCCTTTTAAATATAAATACATACATACGTATGCACTCATATTTCTAGTATTAAAAGGATAAAATATAAATGAAGATGGAAAATATCGGTTGTGCCGGCATTAATGTTTCTAATATTCTTAATAGGGTTCAAAATTTACCTTCTTGGATTCATACACCCAGTGTGATATACCTTCATCGTCTACATAATTCCACCAACGCAATCCTACTAGTAAACGACCGGTAATATTTTTTACAGTCCAGAAGTCGGCAGATAAAAAAAGTACGACAAACACGAAACTGGTTATAAAAGAATCACTAAACCAACCACAGAAGATATATATCAGAACTGCAAGCCCACGAAAAAAAAGATGGAAGAATGTTACATATGGATGCCTGCAAAAATAAAAAAAAAAAACAATTATATATATCCGTCCTGGTCTTTTAGAAATGGAACGTGATTCCTACGTGTATTTTTTAGATACTGCATTTGGATTTCGCATTTCATCTTCCTCACCAAATGGTATAGTATCATCATCAAGTAGCGGCACCTAGAGTAAGAAAAATATCGAATACATAGATTACATATTACTTTTCCAGTAAATCGACAAACAAAGGCTAGAGAATCACATCCTAACGTAAGACACCAAACGACACAACATATTTTTTATAAACAAAACTGCCACCAAAGCAACAATTTACAATGACGGTTCCGTACGACAAAAAAAAATCTGATTTAATTCCTTGCATTTCTTACCGTTGCCGATGTCATTTCTTGGTTTGTTCAAGCAATTCTCTAACAAAATATAGATTTGTAGATATTAAATTCCAGTATTTTAATTCCTATATTTTTCTTAAAACTGTTAGCAAAGTGGATTAACGTCTGCAAGGTGGCAGCACTACAGCATAATTACAACAATACATCAAAAAGAGGCATGTGGTAAGCTATGTTTGTCAAAAATACTTGTAACTTTTGACACAATTATAAACCATGAAAGTACCAATTCACAACTATAAATTATTATTATTGGAAATATTTGTATTTTCACAACATAATTTTTAAATGTTTAATTCAGAATAAACCACTAAATTCACTCTCAAAAATGTAAACAATACGTTTGACGTCAATGTTTCAAAAGTGTCATATGCCGTAGCACTGACACCTTTTAAACGTTAATGCACCTCTACTGATACAGAGTTTACACATGCTAGTAACTTGTTAGAGCGCTTTTACATTTGGACAGACGATGGGCAGACAGACGAAATTTGATGGTGCTGTAACGAAAATTTTCGGTGGGGGAGAGTGTGTAGTACACGACTCTCTGTACTAGACATTTGTGGACATTTTTTCTTTCTCTTTTTAACTTTTCGCATTTTTTATGTTGTTGCTTCATATCATTATTCTCATATCAACATCAACTTCATATAAACACACTAGCTGTGCTTAAAAAAACAACAACAACAAAAAAGAAAGAAAAGAGAAACGAAAATTTCTGTCTGTCTATTAATTTCTTAAATGTAAAAGGTTTAGGCAAGACCAAAAGAGAAATGAAAAAATGTCTGCCCATCGTCTGTCTAAATGTAAAAGCTGAGTTACAAGTTGCGTGTACACAAAGTATATTTAAGCGTATCCTGGAGTTGAGAGCGCTTTTACATTTGGACAGACGATGGGCAGACAGACGAAATTTGAGGGTGCTGTAACGAAAATTTTCGGTGGGGGAGAGTGTGTAGTACACGACTCTCTGTACTAGACATTTGTGGACATTTTTTCTTCCTCTTTTTAACTTTTCGCATTTTTTCTGTTGTTGCTTCATATCATTATTCTCATATCAACATCAACTTCATATAAACACACTAGCTGTGCTTAAAAAAACAACAACAACAAAAAAGAAAGAAAAGAGAAACGAAAATTTCTGTCTGTCTATTAATTTCTTAAATGTAAAAGGTTTAGGCAAGACCAAAAGAGAAATGAAAAAATTTCTGCCCATCGTCTGTCTAAATGTAAAAGCTGAGTGAGCAACTAAATTGCCAATGTGAAAGCCCTCTTTGTGTTGTGAACTGCCGAAGAAGAAATATAACAAAACAAAAGAGTATTTGGATCACAAAGTAAAATACTGTCACAAAATAGAAATCCTGCGATTTTGATATCATGTCTGATGAATACGCCTGTGTATCAAAAAGTAAATTAAAGCTAAAAAATGATAGTGGTGTTAAGAAGAAAAAGAAAAAAAGTAAGGGTAAAGAAAAAGAGCCTGAAGTGCTCCAGCAAACAATACAACAAAGTGGCTCTTCTTCCAAAAGCAAACCGGAAAGACAACTGACTAAAGCTGAACTAGCTTTCAAACAACAACAGGAGAAGATGGTACATATGTATATTAATTTTTTAAATATTTCATTAAAAACAAATGATTCTTTTCATAATCTCTACGCATACTTAAAGCGCAATAAACGTATAATGGAGAAGGCATCGACTACCCACAAAGAAAGAGTAGAAAAATTCAATGAACATTTGGATTCTCTTACTGAACACTTTGATATACCTAAAGTATCGTGGACTAAATAAAAATGGGTGCTTTGCTGTTATATACTCTATAATTCATCTATTTAAAAAAAAATGTACATACTTACATACATGTAACTACACGCAAACAAATAAATCTAATATTTTAAAATTAACTTCAAAACTTCAATTTTTTGGTCAGCTGTCTTTTGCATACTACTAATCCGTCTTTAGTATTTTATATATCACTTCAGTAAGAGGAAATTGTTTTCCATCGACACATATTCCTTTGAAGTCATCCGTATTTAAGGAAAATACCATTGCACCGCCAAGTTTATGCATTTTAATATACTTCGCCTTACACGCTAAGCTCGTTGCTTGATCAAAAGATATCCATTCACTGGCGCTGCTAGCATAACAAGAGCATACGTCCTTCTCATATTCCAAGGTACTTAGAATGTTGTGCTGAAGGAACCAACATATTTCACCAGACGATGCAAATCCTTCAACTCCAGTATGACCGAACCCCGAAGCAGGTGCTCCTATGGCGGTATTAAAAGGATTTACCAATCTAAATAAAAATGAAAAAATTGCATATCCTAGAAGTTTAATATATAATTTTTGCATACGTGAATGTGTGACCATAAGTGGGCAAACCTACAATTAATTTTTTTCGTTCTAAGCCATTCTTAAGCCACCAGTTTACCGAATAGTTAATGTTTAAGCTGGCAAGAATGGAATGTTCATTACTACGAGAATAGAGCGGTGCATTTAATCCTAGAAAAATGTAATTATATATAATACCGACGTAGATGTTACTAACAGTTCGTTTTTCCCCACCTGTGAAAGGCGTTCCCTTTGTATAGAAATGATAGTCATAAGACATTAGATTTACATAGTCCGCATACTTATTAATTTCAGAAACATCGTAGGCGAACAATGCAATGCCTTCAGGAGCGGCTACTGCTACTGATAATAAATATGGGCGTTTTTCTCTTACGTATTCTTGCCGTATTTCATATAGTAATTGGGAGAAATGCATACGTTCACGGTTATATGCACTTGGAAATTCCCAGTCTAAATCACAACCATCTAGTTTATAGGCTTTTAATACTTTCCTTAATGATTGTATAAATATTTTTCGGTTTTCATGACTCTTCACCATGTCGGAAAAACCAGAACTTGCTGCTCCGCCACCTCCAACACACAAAAGTATTTTAAGGTGCGGAAATTTCGCTCTAAGACGTGGCAAATCATGAAGCAGGTTGCTTTCTAGCTCTTCGCTAATGCCAATAGAGGATTTGTGTATAAATGCCATACCCACATTGACGTGGGTACATAAGGTACCATTGATTGCTGTTAAATTTAAATTCTCATACTGCATATCTGCTATATTCGCTGTGTAATAACAGACAACGAGAGTTTCATTCGGTAAAGGCGCTAAAATACTGTGATTTTCATTTGAAGAATTGTCCTCCTGATCGGAATGTAAGTACTTTATGCGAAACGTAGAATTTTTCACCAAACGAAAATCGTGCGATTCTTGGCTTTGATTTTGGTAAGCTATACTATACATATTTGCTCGTTCAACCCATTGCAGCGGTATGTCTTGGAAATAAAATTATTAAGAACCAACATTGCAGAGTAAATATGCATACTTATATATTGTTTTTCTTACTTTGTTTAAATTGGGGATATCGTAATATAACTGTATAGTAAGGTCCATAAATATGTTGCCATATTCGGTATACTAATGCCGTGGAGCATATACATAGACTTACTAGCAACGCTATACGCCATCCCAAGTGCTTGTAGCTGGAAAATCGAAATTATAATTTAGTTTTGTATTTCAATATTTATTCACACATGGACTTGTATACTACATATATACAATAATTAAGTATAAGTTGCCATATTCATACCGCAGACCATTTGTTTCATCTATTAGCTCATAATTAGCCATTTATCATCTTTTTGTGATATAAATAATAAACTGTATTTATATTATTTCCTTTCAAAATGTAAAAAACAAGCCAATCTAATTAGTCAATACTTCCACTGTAATTTTCTTAAAGATGATTGTTGCGAAAGAACGATAAGATAAATATAACAACATAAACAAAGGTGCTTGGTGCTACCAGACTATTATTTGCATATTTGCAGAGAGTTGCAATAACAGCATTATAAAAATCAAGGCGAATTAATTATTAGGTGGATGCATCGGCGAATTCAGGCGAATTCGGTTAATATGGCGGCACTTTCGCTGTCAAGCTTTGTTTACCTTTTTCGGCGCCATTTAAATTTTTTACATGTAATTTATCAAATACTTTTGACAGCTTAAGTGTGAATTCGCCTTTTTACACAAACAAAATACCTGTTGTTTTTTTTATTGTTGTATTGTTGTAGCGAAGCGGCTACCTTGTTTTTTGTATCATGATAAAAATAAATACTGTATTCTGTGATAAATATCCCACATTTATTTCCTGTAACTTTGAGCTTTACATTAATTAATAGTCGCTGAATATTAATTAAAATAATTTCAAGTGCAAATGTCTTCTTATCAGCATTTGGTCATATGCATCAGAAAAGTGTTGTCTTATATTTTTTATTCATCTGTTTATCTATTTGCGGTGCTCGAAGTAAAAAAAACAAAGCTTACCCAAAGTTAGATTGTTTGTTTTTACCACAGAATATATTATAGCTGTGAACACTCACATTTTTCATTTTTATACCCTTCACAAAAATATATATAAGTTTGTAATTCCGTTTGTAATTTCTACAGTTTTTATTTGCGACCCTATAAATGATTCAGAATTAATCGAAAAGTCGATTAAAAAGTCGAAAAATCCATTATTTTTGCAATTTTGTATGAAAATTAAAAAAAAAAATATTGTTTGTTTTACTTCACACAATTATTAAGTATGGCGATTACAAGACAAAAAATATCGGTTCATATATATCCGAAATATAGCCTAAACCGAGTTTTTTTAATGTTTAAAAGTAGTTCTGGTTATGAAAGGAGGTTACTAAAACACAGAAAATGAAAATTGCCGACATCAGTCCATATATACCCGAGATATAGCCTAAACCGATTTTTTCATGAAAACTTAAATTTTTTTTTTGCTTAATATAAGTAGGTTACTAAATAGGGAAAATTAAAATTTTCGATATCGGTCCATATATACCCGAGATATAGTCTAAACTGATTTTTCAATGAAAAACAATTTTTTTTGCTTAAAACTATTCTGGTTATAATAGGAGGTTACTAAAATACAGAAAATGAAAAATTCCGATATCGGTCCACACATACCCGAGTCATAGCCTACACCGATTTTTCTAGAAAAATTTCCATGAAAGATTACCTTTTTGGCCTGGCGATTACAAGGCAATCCGAGCATATTTAGTTCAAATTTGTAATATATACTATATATGTATATACGTGACTTTCGTCAAGGGTATTTTAGATTCGGCCCAGCTGAATATACTACACTCTTACCTGTTTTGTAATACATTTTATTTTTTTTCTCACTTATATGTTTTATTGTTATAAGTTAATAATAGAAATTGATCTTAATTATTATTATTATTATTTTTATCGATTTAATTTATAGTAGAACATGGAAATTACACTAACAATACATGCATAATCGGCCTTACTGGCTTTCTTTGTATTGTCTTGTTTTTCGTAGAAATTCTTTAAGAGTTCAAATATTAGGTCTGAAGCAGAGAAACTGTAAATACACTGTTCTATGAAAATCGATAAGAAATAGCACCGTTTATATGACAGTGCCATCTAGTGTCAGTTTTAGGTAAAAATAAAACTCTAAAATTACTTTATCGACCCCAAAAATAGTAGATACAACTTTCCCAGATAATAAAAATAAATAAGCATTATTTTATAAAATTTTTAATGATCCTTCCTTCTTAGACAGCATTCCCATGCTATCGAATCGACGTATATCTTGATTTGGATTCTGGGCAGTATTTTGCATTTGTTGACTCATATCCGTTTTAGGTTTCATGTCCTTTGACCTTGATTAGGTCCCACTCTAGGGCCCGACATACTAGAAGCTGAAGTACCAACATTCTGACCGTCAGTAACTTGTTGCACTCCTCCAGTCTGTTGTGGTCCGCCGATATGTTGAGTGCCGATTACTCCAGGACCTTATTTATCATTAGTATTTTGTTGGCTTTGTTGTTCTCGCTGTTGTTGATTTGCATTATTTGGTCCTGCGTTTGCAGCCGCGCTCGCATTTGGCTTATTATTTTGGTGAGCATGGCCCTGACGATATGGAAAGCAAATGACACAATCTGGACGCGAGCACGTTTTATAATGAAGCAAAATTTGCCGAGACGATACGCAGTGTTGCACAGTACAGTCTCGGATTTTTTTGCAGGTTGACATGTGTGTCAATACATCCTGCATAGGTTTACAATACGGTACGTTACATTTTTCATGATTAGTATTTATACTGTCGCGTCCATTACATTTATGCGCGTGAAGCAACAACACGAGCTGTTCTTTTTTGCGTTCATCGGTTTTAAGTTGACTGCATAAACTACCTGTTCCACTGTCTCCTGAAGAAGTACCTCCAGCGTTGCTTCCTTGCTGCAAAGTTCCTGTGCCTTGTTGCTGTTGTTTTTGTTGCTGCTGCTGCTGTGGAATCATCATAGTATTTTGTTGTGGACCTACTGGTCAAACACCACCTTGAGGTGGTCGAATGCCCATACCACTAGGACCCATTAAGTCGCATCGTGGGTTTTGCTGTTGGCTAGGATTCATTTGAGCGTTGTTCATTTGTTGCTGAGAACCACTTATTAAGCCTGCACCACTGACATCATTTCCGATGCCGCTGCCACCCAAAGCAATTGGTACACCGCCTGGACCACGGTTGCCCTGCTGCATTGCGATCATATTTGGAGGCACACCCCCGTGTTGATCTGCCATTTGTTGTGCTAATATTTGCTGTTGTGGGTTATTAGCATTTACATTTATGCCCTGTGGCCCTCCTGGACTACCATAATTTCCAACGTTGCCAACACTGACTTCAACCCCATCGCCATAGGGTTCATTCGGGCCAACACCGCCACCAGCCATATTATTCATTTGACCTGTATAATTTAATAGACTACAATTGTTTACAAAACTAATTTTAATCAAAAATATTTATGTTAATTTATTTAAATTTTTGCAGCTTAAGATCTTGTGTTGTCTTTTTATAAAAAAGTAACGGATTTTTTATTTTTATTTCGATATTTCGCTAACAGTTTGTTAAAATGTTACAAACATTTTTATAACATTTTAATTTTAATTTGCTGCAAAAATTTAAATAATTTAATATAAAAGAAGATCAAATAATATTAAGATAAAATTCAATAATATTTATAATAAATTTGTGTGTATAGTAATATAAAGTCTACATAAATAAATATCAATCACCATTTGTGTTGTAATTATTTCTTCCTCATATTTTCGATATACGAGTAAGAAAAGAAAATATGTAAAACTTGCAAGAATCCATCCATCCATCATTTCGGTGAAAGTAGAGTGGTGGCTCTGGATATTTCAAAAGCGTTTGACAGAGTGTGGCATGGTGCACTACTGGCAAAACTTACTGCTTTTGGTGTCGGTGATGGCTTTTCTCGGTTTATATCGAGCTTTCGATAAAGGAGTTATGAGACTAAACAGTCGTTTAGCGAAATCTCCTTCTCTGTCATATACAGAAAAACATCCTATAATTTTGCCCTATTCGTGTCGTTTTACTGTACTTTTGGCAGAGTTAGTTCACTTCATTCCGATTCAATTAATGTTGAGAAGTATTCGCATTGAGTATTGGATTTCGTGGCTGAAAGTTCTAGTTCGATCTGTTATTAACCGTTGCAAATGTTGTATTTTGGCTAAGAAACGTTCATGCACGAAAATAATGGCGGCATTAACTCTTGAAAGAACAACCTTAAACCGAGCTTTTAACACCACTGGGGTGGAGTTTGCAGGTCCATTTGACTTGGAAAGTTTTACTGGTAGATCGTGTCGTACAACAAAGGCATATGTGTGTATCTTCGTTTGTTTCTCTACTAGGGCTATTCATTTGGAGACGACTACTGATTTGTCAACGTTTATGTTTTTATGGCTGTATTACATCGTTTTTTTGCCAGGCGAGGCTGCCCTCGGACCATGTTTCCTAATTTTTTGGGAGCCTCCGCACTTTTTTTATTGGAAAGTCAGGGTCGAATGTGCTCCACCTATGGGGTTCAGGGTCTGTCATGGCAGTTTATACTGGCTGGTGCACCCCACATGGGCGGGTTGTGTAAAAGTTTTAAACCACACTTCCGGAAAGCGGCTCAGTCCGTCAAGTATACGTTCGAAGAGCTTTCGACGGTCCTTGCTAAAATTGAGGCTTGTTGTTATCTTCGTTTTATTATATACTCGCATAATAAATTGTATGCAACGGCTGTATATTGTGTTGCATCTAACTACGTTATTGCAACAACCGAATATATTTAATTTCTGTACCTACTTTGAAATTACTTTAACTACGTCGTCAGTTTCTTGATTATACTCCGTTTGTGGACAACTTTGTGTTTTCGGGGCTTTTTCGTTAAGATTCTGACAAGTGAAACCGTTAACGGTTCGATTAAATATTGCTTTCGCCATTTTTGCCATATACAAAAATTCCTTACTTGTTTGGAGTATTCTGTGCTCGACACATATATTTCTTGTTCACCAAATATTTTTTGTAAGGTAATATTCGCTTTGAATAAATAGAAGATATATTCTTCGCATATTATTATTAAAACTGTTTCTTTTATTTCATGTGATCGACTTTTCTTACTTGGCACGCAAATGCCATTATTTTTAATACTATTTACTTTGCCGAGGGGAATATCAACGAGCATTTATTTGAGATTCTGTGTGAACTTTGCTGCACCTTTTCGTTCGCGTTATTTTTCGCAGAAATTTTCTTACAACACAGTTATTTGTATATTTTTCGTAGAAATTTTTTTGCGTATACGCTTTCTTGTAGAAAAAAGCTATATACATATTTACATCGTAACATACCTTTCAAAATAGTATTTACTCAAAAATATATATCTTTATGTTCTTCTATCTTTATAACTTGTATACTGTTTGTACCCTATGTACAAAATGAAGTTGTCGCAACATTTGCCTTAGATTATGAAATTCTATAAATGTTTTATTACATACAAATATATATATTTTTTATCTTTATGTTAAAGTCAATATGAATCATCAAAAATTAAATTATTTGTATTGATTTTTGCCGCGACTTTATTTGAAGTTGTTAGTACGTAGATTATTTGTATTCGACTGGCACATTTTGGAACGCATGTACTTATTTATATTCATTCGTTCACAATTTACTGAAGTTCGTTGGGATAGAGAGTTCTGTATATTTGTGTAAAATTGTTAGATCATACCACCCGAATACGTTCAAACTATTATTTTCTCAATACAAACCAATATTTTATAATATTTCACAAAAGAAAAGTACATTTCTCGTTTAACGAATGAACTGTATTGTCTAATCATATCCCGAACGCTATAAGTTTTTTCCCCTAACGGCATTGTTTTACAACATGAATGGTCGTTTCTAACATCAGATCAGACAAGTAGATTTCTTTAATATTTGTTTTTAGTTGTTTAAATGATAATTATGAGTAACTATATTTTGACGTTTTAAGAACACATATACATAGCTTAATAACTTTCCGGTTTTTTGGAAATTCGAGACTTTATTTTAAAACAAGTAAGAGTGTGATATATTCGGCTGAGCCGAATCTAAAATACCCTTCACGATAGTCACGTATATGTATGTTTGTCTTGTAATCACTATTCCAAAAAATAATTCTTTCATGAACATTTTCATGGAAAAGTTTGTTTGAGCTATATCTCAACCGATATCGGTATTATCTATTTTCTGTATTTTAGTAATCTTCTTTTATAACGAGAATTGCTTTTCAGCAAAAAAAATGTTAACGGAAAAATCGATTCAGGCTATATCTCGGGTATAAATGGACCGATATCGGAAATTACCATTTTCCATATTAACCTAACCTTATTTTATTGCCAGAACTGCTTTTAAACAAAAAAAAAAAAAAAGTTATTTAAGTTCGCTTACGCGGCATTTTCATGAAAAACCCGTTCTAGGCTATATTTGGGGTATATGTATATGGACCGACATCGTAAATTTTCATGTTCCATATACATATATATATAAACTTATTTTATTACCAAAACTGCTTTTGAGCAAAAAAAAGTTGTTTAAGTTCGTTTACGCAACATTTTCATGAAAAATCCGGTCTAGGGTATATATGGACCGATATCGGAAATTTACATTTTCCATATTTACATAACCTTCTTTTAATACCAGAACTGCTTTTAAGCAAAAAAAAGTTGTTTAAGTTCGCTTACACCACATTTTCATGAAAAACCCGTTCCAGACTATATCTGGGGTATATACGGACCGATATCGGAAATTTTAATTTTCCATATTTATATAACCTGTCCAAACTTGGGTTGGAACTTAAAAATATGCATATGCAAATTTAATGAATTAAAATATTTAAACTGTGCATATGCACAATTGAGAACAATTTTTAGATTTAAAATTAACAATGGATTTTATACATTTTATATTAATTATTTATATTAATACATTTAAATTGTAACGTATATTTTTTGTATGAATTTGGTACCCAGAAATTTTTAGTACCGTCAGATTTGAATTCTCAATTATTGTTTATTCTGCAAAGCAGCAGAAAATGTAGCTTTTAAAGTTTCTTAAAAGTAAACACAATGAACTTTTGTCACATGCATTCTAACTCTTTACTCAATTATTTAATTTTTATTGTACCGTAGTGGGCAACCTCTGGACCACATACTCTTATTGAAATTAATAACCATATTGAAATTGAATTGAAATAAACCAATAGTTTAAGGAAGATTTTGTAAGTTGAGTTCTTTCTTACGAAATTGCTGAATTCGGTGAGTTCTACGTGCGTGCTATTTATGTTCCCCATTTTACTTCTAATCAAATTAATTATAATTGCTTCCAACTGAGTAATTATAATTAATTCCTCTCGTCTAGATTGGCCCCTAGTCCACTCAGACTTTGCCAAAACCCGTTCTAGGCTATATTTGGGGTATATGTATATGGACCGACATCGTAAATTCTCATGTTCCATATACATATATATATAAACTTATTTTATTACCAAAACTGCTTTTGAGCCAAAAAAAGTTGTTTAAGTTCGTTTACGCAACATTTTCATGAAAAATCCGGTCTAGCGTGTATATGGACCGATATCGGAAATTTACATTTTCCATATTTACATAACCTTCTTTTAATACCAGAACTGCTTTTAAGCAAAAAAAAAAGTTAAGTTCGCTTACACCACATTTTCATGAAAAACCCGTTCCAGACTTATAACCTTCTTTTATTACCAGAACTGCTTTTAAGCAAATAAAAGTTGTTTAAGTTGTTTTAATCAAAAACCCGGTTTAGGCTATATCTCGGGTATATATGGACCGATATCGGAAATGTTCATTTTCCATATTTATATAAACTTCTTTTATTACCAGAACTGCTTTTAAGTACAAAAAATTGTTTAAGTTCGCTTACGCGATATTTTCATGAAAAACCCGGTATAGACTATATCTCGGGTATATATGGACCGATATCGGCAACTTTCATTTTGAATATTTATATAACCTTTTATTACCAGAACTGCTTTTAAGCAAAAAAAGTTGTTTAAGTTCGCTTACGCGACATTTTCATAATAAAACCGGTTTAGACTACATCTCGGATATATATATATATCTGGACCGACATCTGGACATCGCTTAATCAACGTTTCTATTAATTCTGATTCAGAATATACATATACATATATACTTTATAGGGTCGCAAATGAAAATTGTAGAAATTACAAACGTAATCACAAACTTATATATACCCTTTACATTTTTGTGAAGGGTATAAAAATGAGTAAGAGAACAAATGAGCAACATTGAATACAAATCGATTTTTTCGTACGAAATAAGTAATGTTGCTCAAAAAAGGTGACATGTTGATAAATACTGTTTTTGTTATATATTTTTTTCTGCTTGTCTAAAGTTGGAATTGTTATTTAGAGTATTTTTGCGTAAAACCAACGATATGTATATAGCCGAAGCCCGCATTTTGTACCATCTTACCTGTAGTGTACACCCATTGCAGCCAATAGAAATATAGTTCTGGGAGTAAAAAGAGTGAAAATTAGTTTAAATAGTAATAATATTCAAAATTATTGATTAAAATTAATTTAGTTTGTTTAAAACCCAATTATCAATTAATCATTTTTTTTTGTTTCCGAAGAAGTTTGTACATATGTAGAAGTTCCAAGATACTACAGTTTCTTTAATAACGCTTGATTTTTAAGAGCATCAAAAATCCGCCACTTCAAATTAATAAAAGTTTATTTTTATTTTTAGAAATCTTGTGCTATTCTTTATTTTTAAGACATTAATTAAGAACATAAAAATTACATTGAAAAATTACAAATTGAAAACTATTTTGCTATACATACGTGTATGTGTGTTTTATTGGTATTAAAGTTGAAACTAGTAAATATTTGAGTTTAATGATAGACATATTGCATTTGTCAGTTATTTAAATTTACTTTAAGTTTAGAAATTAATTTTTTATTTTTTATTATAAAGCATTTATTGACGTGGTATTTTTTTATGCGGTAAATTTTCAATAATTTATTTCCTTTCCAATAAAGAAATTCTTTCTTAAATCAATGTAAATTATACTTTATACAATATATGTACAAGGAACTGGCCAGCAGCTGCGTTTTTAATTGTTTTGTTAAACGTAAGTGTAATAAAAACATCTACAAATCATAATTTAAATTACATTTTATTGATCGATTTTTAAGCACAAAGTATTGATGGTTTTTGACAGCTTACTCAAATTTAATAAAAAGTTCATTTAATACTTGATGTTAGTCTAATAATAATCACTATGATTAACCAATTCATTGTTTTGTACAATTTTCATGTAATTATTTTTTATTGTTTTGTGAAATTATATTTCAAATACTGTTACTTCATTTGTTCTATAAAACAAAACTCTTTTTAAAGTATTTATATTTTGATAACTTGAAACAAATTAAATTTTAACATATGTACATACATGTATTTACATATGTATGTTTGCACATCATTATTTTTAAAAACTACACGTTTTGAAGCAGTTTAACATTTAACCTTTTCATACTTCAGAGTTGGCAAAAATATTTTCTAAGGATTGTGAAAAAATTCAAAGTTTTTACCTTCACATAAATAAAACAGATAACAGATTTTTGTAAAAATATTTAAATTTAAACGTGCCATGCTATTTTTTAAAAATTAATATAGGGACAGTTCATATTATACATTTATGTAATAATTTTAATAATTAATTACTTATGTGTAGTTCTGATTATGTTCCTAATAGATCACACAGATTTGTAAAATATTTAATTTTGTCGATTAAAGCGTTTGTGCTAATTTATGTTTACTGTAAACATATCTAGCCGATGCAAATGGTATTTACTTTACCGAAAACTGAAAATTTTAGTTTCTTATTGTATACAATTAACTTATAGAGGAGTTATTTGGAAGTTTCATGTCAATATAAAATATTTAGTGCGAAAAAAATTACACGAAAAAGTTGTTGTTTTATTGATGGATGAACAGTTAAATTTCATAACTTGTTCAATATAACCAACGTCGAAGCAAACAACACTAGTAATATTTGTATTGATGTTAAATAAATTTAAAATAAAGGCGACAGCTTCGTTAATATGTTTTAAATTATTTGATATTTTTTTTTCAATTAATTAATTATAAAATAAATGTTTTATTATTGTAGTAATTATATTTTTGGCCAACGTATTTTGTTATTTGCTTTTTGTATATACTTAGCTGGTGAGGCCTAACGTTCTTTATGTCAATAAAAATGCAGAATTTTTATTACATATTTTCCCAACGTTTCGTGAATTTTATGTTCACTTCTTCAGGGGATGCGTATTTCGTGATTACAACATTAAAAACCAATATATTAAATTATATTTATTAACGTTGGGAAAATATGTAATAAAAATTTTGCATTTTTATTGACATAAAGAACGTTAGGTCTCACCAGCTAAGTATAAATGTTTTTATTTTATAATTAATTATAAAAAAAAAACTTGCAGATGTTGTTGCGTTTTAGCTTGTATATAAAATATAAAAATAAAAAAATTAATAACATTTCTTCCATACGTAAACAAAATATAACTTTTGTACAAAAATATGGTAATATTAAAAAATATAAACATGGCGACAGAAACCGAGAAAAAGTTATAATTTCATTGCAACGGAAGTATAGCTATGAGCAAATTTTCACAATGATTTAAAAGCATGTTTTTTCTGTACTGAAAGATTTTAAAAGTGAAAAAAGCTTGTTTTCTGTTTTCCAACTTTTTCTAATTTGCCATTGACTCATTTCTTATTTTTTATGTGAAACTGGCAAAAGGATAAAAAGAAACAAACGATTTTTTTTTGAAACGACAACAATGAATAAAAAGGCATGACTTACAGCCAGTTCGCCGATGTCGAAAGGATAAGTTCATTCGCATTCAGGGCGAAAGAAAATTTATTTGGTGGTTTTCTAACTTTATTCTATGCGAACGATGTGTCAAAACTCATTTAAAATACATAAGTTCGTGCGAACGAACAATAGTGACATAGACAAACCCAAATTTATTCGAATGTGAGTGACTAGCTTTCTTTCGCATACATTTTCATTCGATATCGTCGAACAGGCTGTTAAAATGCATAAATATTGGAATATAATAATGATAGCAATTTCAAATGAGTATTATAAAAAAAGACATGGATTTAAACCACCATATAAATAAGCTTTATATTGAGTACATGCAAGAGCATGACTCACATTGTTCATTATGTCAAAGTTTTTACAAAATGCAAAATAAAAACATAAATAACTATATACTTTATATATTTAAATATACTAATTGCTTGCTCCACGATATCGTGCTATCGCTAACGTTCGCCAATATTTTGTACAACACAAAACTGATTTGAAGACTATTTCTGAACTTTTGTTGACAAGTTCAGCTGTCAACCGCATTAATGAATTTCGACATGTAGCGATTAGACTACTTAATAGTTCGCCAATAATCGATTTTTTTGGTGTTCAAAATTGTCGACATAGTGGGACAGGCCTTTAGATTCCAACGGCTTATTTTCTTCGATGGACAAAGTCGTGTTAAATTTGCAAGAAAATTTCGCCTCCTTCGTTAGTTGTTTGTCTACAGTTTAGGCGTTACAAATTTTTAAATATAAATTTAAAAGATCTTAATGTTTTAATGAAAGATATGTAATTTATGGGCCAATCAATAAAAAATATATTTCTCAGCATCCCACCGTTAGAAGACGTAATTAATTGAATTTAATAGAATACAAACACGAATGCCCTCAGACAAAATAGTTAAAGATCTTCTCTTTCAGGGGACTATGAGTTTTAATAGAGCATTAATAAAGATAAAATAAAGTCTACAAAAAGCTACATGCAGCAATTAAAAAATGTCCTTGTTCCATTTACTTCGCCAAAACTATCATAAAAGTTTCACTTAAATTAAATTTTATTTTGAAATAAACGGACTTATTGCATTCGCAAAAAAAGTTATATAGAATATTTTTAAAATTATTGAAGGTGCAGCCCGGAATAAAATGTTTTAATGTCTTTTGAGAAAAAGTTTAACATTTGTTTTTTCAATTTCATTATAAGAGTAATCGTACTTTATTTTTAAACTAAATAAAGCCTTAAAATTTGCAAAAATTGTTGTAATTATTTGGATATATACAAAAGTATTTTTTTTTTTTTTTTTGTTTAATTTTTATGTCCTATGCTGCAAACGGAACGGCAACGGAATTCAATCCGTTGTTTGGTTCCTGAGAAAACGTAAAACTTTATAAGAATTTCACTCTTAAAATAAAAAATTATTTTTTTCCGAAAATTTCAGCTTTCTGAAGAACCTCAGAGCGAAATTAACATGGCTATATATTTTTAAAACTTAAGAAAGACATTTTCCCAGTATTTTCTTATCCTTGCTTGTTTTTTTATAAGTTTTATAACATCGATTTCTTTCGACATTTTATATTTATTTTATTTTGCCTCATATTTCTGACAAAATAATATTGTGCGCCATTTAGAAAAAAGCTACTTAAATTTAACAATTAATGTGCTGTTCATAGAACACAGACGAGCACTTGTCTAAAAAATTTTATATGGTAATCACTTAGAAAATTGAGTAACTTTCATACAAATTTTCTAGGCGAGTTATCCGTTCGTGTTCTATGGATAGCACGTAAATTAGTAACATTTTTACAAATTTTATAGACGAGTTGCTCGTCTGTGTTCTATGAACAGCACATAATTGAAATTTATATTAGATTTTATTTTCCTGTTGAATTACGATATAAAATAAAAAAATACAAGGTAGTTGCATTCCCTCAATTTTTCTTGACATTCATCATCTTGCGAAAATAAGAAATAAATAATATTAAAATTGTGACTTCTAACAAAAAACCAAAAATAAAACGCATAAATCCAAAATATATAATAACACATACATATTTCAAAACTTAAAAAGATAAGAAATTAAATAATTACATTACAATTTTAATCATTTTTATTTGTTGCGCTCCAGAGTCAAATAATGAGCTGCCTATTTTAAAACTGCAAAGGCACAAAATATTTGTGCAAAAACAAATATTACCTGTTTTAAGATGCGTATCTTACCTGGTATTTGGCAACTAAAAAGCTTGCAATATATCGAAAACTGAGTTACCGGTCGTTGGCTCATTACATTTTTGAAACGGAATTTTATATTAATAACAATAATAACGAACAAGGCTATGCAGAAGTGCAATACCAGTAGGCAAAAGATAAACTAACTATAACTTCGATAGTAGTCATACCAGTAAGCACAAGGTAAATTATAACCACTTGTACAATAGTAGTCATACGAATAGTAGTGCTAGTGCAGTATTAACATATATCTGTATTCTTTTCTATTGTTGAAAATATTGTTTTATTACACAATCGTATTTCCAAGTTCTAGTACAATGCACTGCATATGTAGGGGCTATCCCCGACTACTGGTCCAAGATAGGAGAAAAAACCCAAATCACATAAATGGTAAATAAAAATTGTACAAATTAAAAATCAGCTAATGAATATGTTAAAGAACGTAAAACATACTTGTAAAAGTGGTTTGGCAAATGTAATGTAAAAATTAAAATTTAGTTGTCTATTTTATTTTATTATCAAAAATTATTTTTAGTACAACAAGACTACAGTTATAACTGTAAAAAATAGTAAAAATAAGCTGATGTAAGTGGGTATACCCACTTACATCAGCTCATTTTTACTATTTTTTCAAATATGAACAATACGATTACACATTTCAGAAAAAATCAGTTCTAGGAGTAGATTCCCTTTTTTCACTGTGTGGCGTCTTATATACATCTTTATCTAAAAAATTTCAAAAATTCTTATTAAAAATAACAAAAAGAGAATGTAACTACCTTGTATTTTTTATATCATGTGTTGAATTGTAGATTTCATTTGAAATAAACTCAAAAAAATAATAATAATGTTCTATTCATAGAACATACATAGACGAGCGAATACAACTCAATTCTTTGAGTCCTTTACATATAAATTTTCTAGACAATTCTAGACAATTAATGTGTTGTTTATGAAATATACTCAAAATATTGTGTATATTTCATACAAATTTGCTAGACGTATCACTCATTAGTGTCCCATAAATACTACATAAAACTTTTCAAATGAGCTGTTTATGGGGCACGAATGAGTGATACGTTTAGAAAATTTATATGAAATACACTCAAAATATTAGTATGTTGTTCATAAAACACAGACGTGCAACTCGTCTAGGAAATTTGTATGGAAGTTACTAGTTTTTTTGAGTAATTTTCATACAAATTTTTTAAACAAGTCGCTCGTCTGTGTACTATGAACAGCACATAAGTATATTTCTTACAAAATTTTAACACTATCACTCATACGTGTTCCACAAAAGTTGTTAATGTTTTTCAGCTGCCTATATATCGACATAAATGAAATTAATTTTGTAGCTTTTAAAGTGAATAGTAAGCTCAATTAACGAAAATTTTTCAATATAAAGCTTTCGATATATGTATTTCTTTTTGTAAAGCTAAGATATATTTCGAAAAACGTATTTGAAACTATAAATACTGTAAAACACCCCATGTATAATATTTCACAGGAGGAAAATGTAAAAAAAATAAAACTACACCACTGTTTATATTTTAGGGACGGAATTCGGTTGAATTTTTTGCTTTTATTACAATTTATTATACATTTAAGTCTGTATATTTACTTAACTGTCTGTGTAAACTGTTACTGCAGTAAATAGTGTAGTTTCATTTATAAAAACTTTTTCTTAAATAGTACTCAATCATTTAAATGTGTGCAGTTCGTCTACAAAGAATTCAAATTAATTTCTCATATGCATTCATTGACCCCCATTAATAAAAAAAGAAAAAATGTTAAAAAATGGCATATCATCATTTAAAAGGTATGATGTACGTAAGTATAAAAAAAAAACTTAAAAATATTCAAATAAATTTATAAAAACAAAATAGATTAGGTGACGGTAAAAAACAGTCAAAAAGAAAGGTCAAATGTACATATATATTTTAATTGTGTAGCAAATTAAAAATATTACATTTATAGTTGTTTGGTATGTATGTTCTTTTTGCTATTCAAAAATGTTTTTAAAAAAGTTTATGTGTGATTCTAGATGATACAATTTTTGTTATTTGTTTACGAATATTACTTTACTGAATGTGTTATTTTTACGTCTTTTTGTTTTAATAAGTACATGTGTATAAAAATTCTTTAATGAAGAAAAACATAGTTTTCCTGCTCAGTTATATTTGGTTCGTTTTTCAAACTATTTTGTTCCAAGCATTCTTCAAAAATAAATTTGGTTCTTGGTTACATAAATTATTATATAAATTTAAAATAAAAAAAATACATTGTTTGTTTGTAATATTAAAGATGGCGTCAGTTATTAGTAAAACGGTTCAGTTTAAAAATTAACAGGATTTAATTCAAACTCTTTATTATTTAAGTAAAAATTCAATATTTTCCCTGTTTCGCCAAAGAATTTTTACTAACAATCTTTCATGGTATATTTGTCACCATAAGAATGACAAATTTAAGTAATTCTTTCAGTGTATATAAAATTAAAACAATCTCCGTTCAGTATTTTAACGCAAATGGTATTTATAAAAGTAAAACTTGCTTTCAAAACAACGATATTTTAATTTTCATTAAGTTTTTAATATAATACAGAGTTATATATAGTCTATAGTGTGTTATGTTTTACAGATGTGATGTATTTTTAAACATATTTTTGTGATACTGCTGAGAAAAGCGTTCCAATGATAAAAAAAATTGAAACATCATGAAATAATAATTTCATCACTTAATGTGATTAGTTGGGGCTACGTTTCCATAACTCAAAAAACGCATCAGAAGTTTTCGCTTATTACACTTCTTGAGGAAAGGTAAAAAATGGGTCCAAGCTCCCTATATGTCGACATTTCATAGGAGCTACTCTTATCATCCGTAGATTAGGATGTTTGTATTTTTTGAGCGGTATCAATATTAAAAAGAACAACTAATACTAATAATAGTATAATACAGCATTAAGAACTAAATTGTATTGAATTATGTATTAAATCCAAAAAGAGGAATTTTAAAATATTGCAGGAAATAGGCGATATGTTGTTTTAAAAATTTTATGTTTCCATTTGTTCTGGCAAAGCTTTGTGACTTATTGAGCTACAGAAATATCAGAATTTAATTACTAGCATTCAAAATTAAATTTATTTATTTCGACAGCCTACGAACGCTTCCACATTTACCTTATGCTTTCAAAAATGAACAGTTTTTTTTTTTTTTTAAATTGCTAAGCAGCACATTCGAAGTCAAGTCCAATTAATAGAAAGAAGTATTTAACCTAACTTTATACAAACATTTCTTCCAAGGCGATTGCAAATCGAAATATACTGCAATATTCTAAGTAATCATATGTGCTGTTCATAAAACACAGACGAGTCAAGCACTCGTCTAAAAAATTTTATATGAAATCACGCAAAAAATTGAGTAACTTTTATACAAGTTTTCTAGACGAGTTGCTCGTCTGTGTTCTATGAACAGCACAGTAAAGTTACATTTTGTATGGAAACTGCTGGTTTTACGAAAATGGAACGTTAGCTCACACTAACCCGGTTTCCAAAAACACAAAGAAAAAAAAGTCAAGTGTCATCAAAAATATAAGAATATAAATTTGAGTGAAGCTGTAAAAAAAAAATTTCCCCATAGGAATTAAAAAATTGCGCGTTGAAAAATAGAAAACATAATTTTAATAATATAATAAATAATTGTAAACTTAATATCTACGTAAAATAAAAAAAAATCCTCTCCGCAAGAGCAGTTAAACGATAATTATATAAACCTTTAAGGTGTTAGAAGAGGCTATAATTTTGGTGATTGTTTTAAAATATTTTTGTTCCGATTTTTTTGTGCGAGTGATGTTACATTAAAAAAATTGCATATGTGTATACTTGGTGACAGCTAATAAATGATTACCTCAATTATGTTCATGAAAAACTAGTTCATATAACACTTTCAAATTAAACCATAAAATGTTGTAAACAAAATAATGAAATAAAAAGATTATGTACATATTAAAAATGTTTAAATACGTAATCATTTATGCATGAAGTTCTTAATTTTAATTGTTCAATATATTTTGTCTATGTGAAATGTGATAGCAGAAGAAAATCTTCCAAACTGTATCACTATTTGGTTCGATTTATATCTTTTTAATTAAAAAAAAAAAAAAGATATTTATGTTTTTATGGTCTTATAATTAACTTATTAACTTATAAATTATTAAAATTTTTAAGACGTGGTTGTTAATGCTTATACAAAAGTCCATCTTTTGTTAATTTGTTTCTTTTTTTTACATGTAAACCCTATCACAAATAATAACAATATCTTTAAAGATAAGAAAAAGCAATTGAAAACATTTGCTTTTAATTGTGCAACAACATTTTGGCTGTGTTTTTGTGGAAGTTATTGGAATAACTAAACCTACACAGTTTCCAAAGCACGTACATCTTTTTGCACAACATAAAATTTATGTTTTTTGCCCACAAGACCCCATATAACTGCCACATTCTCAATAACCACATTAACTGGTATTGTACATACAGCTCCCAAAACGCAAGCTAAGAATTTAACCAAACCAAAGCGATAAAGCGAGAAAGATTTGATAACACCAAACACGTACATATAGATGTTTACGGCCGCTATAAAAGCACACACAAAATCTACGATGTTTGGGCAAGGTATAGGATACAGGCCAGCAAAAACAATATTAGATGTAGATAAAGGCATGGTCACCCACGAATAAACGCTGATGCCAAGCAATAGCTTATACTTGAACGGTATCATTTTTGAGTGTACAACCAAGAGAATACCTTGGAGCCATCGTTTACGTTGCTGCAAGAAATCCAATAAAGTGAATGGAGATTTTTCATACATTTCACCTTCAATGAAATTAAAGCTATAGCCTTGAGCAAAAGCACGCATGGCAAAAAAGCAATCCTCAGCTACAGAGCCATCAATGCCATTGTCGAATGAAACTTGGCGTTCAGCACCGACCTGAAAATATGAAGAAAAATTTATATTATCTATTGTATGATTTTTTTTTTTTTTTTTTTTTTTTTGTAAAATAATAATAAATAGCTTTATATTTTTGAATTAAAACACATTTTCAAATTCATTTAAATTTTTATGAATATGACCAAGGCAGCTTTATACAGGTAGTGGCAGAATTACAATAAATACAACAGCAACAAACATTAACATATATTTTGTTGGTAGAATTTACGAATAGTTGTCAAAATTTTGACAACTATTCGTGCTTTTGTGTGTGTGCGGTGAAGAACGAAAAAAAATATGAAAGACGAAGTTGTTTGTGTATTTTTCATTGCTAGTGCTGAGCGCAGTATTTGTGTATTAAAGAGCACAGCCCTATAGCTTAGCGCATTTACATAAACCATTGAGTATCAAGCACATAGGCCTGGGCATGTTTGCTTTAGACCATTAAAATATTTATCATTCAGCTTTCAATTCATTTTACACTAATCAGGTGATATCAATAAGAATTTCCACATATCCGCCACCAGCATTTCTGTCAAACTTTATATATGTATATATTTATTATATAATTGTTATGCTTGTAAATTTTGTGTATATAGTTGGCTGTCATCGCCGGCTTTTCGCTATTGCGTACTTGTCACTTTCATTTTTATTCCGTCCAACAATAGATTGTTTGTCGGATGACTCATTAAAATATCTCGTTTTTATTAAAGGAAATACTTGTTTTGCCGAATTAATCTTTTATTTACTTTCTATCAAATCCTAAATATTAGCTTTGTTCTTTGAATAGTATTTGAATACATATGTAGATACTCGTAAGTATACATATATGCAGTTGTATGTATGAACATACATACAGTCGCCTAAAACGCAAAAGAGCGTAACTGACAAAAATTTTCTAGCCCGTAATTTTTATTAAATGAGGCGCTATTATCAATAACAAATTTGAGTATGCTTTCAATATTTTGCAACGTCTTTTTGAGTTTTAGGTGACAACATACAACATAGTGTTATTAAATTTAAGTGCGAATGTAAAATAAAATATGTATCTAAAACCAGAGAGGTACATTTTTATGAGACGGCAATACAAAAAAGTATTTGTATTTTTTAGTTGTATTTTGTATTTGAAATACACAGCTGGAAAGTATTTTGTATATTGTGTTTGTATTACATGAAGTGTATATTTTCCTCAGCCCTGAGCGAATTATATTAAAAGAACGAACTGTAGCAATTTTTTCTTGAATGAGGACAGCGTTGCCGGAATGTAGATTTTACTTTCATGTTGACGATTTTACAAGCAAAATAAGATTTGACGATTTTTTTCCTCAAAATTAAGATTTTTAAGATTCAGTATTTTAAAAATTTGTAAAAACTATTTCCACGCTATTAGAATAAATTTAACTCCAAAGCACAATTTTTACTTACACATATATTTATATGTATATAAAGCTATATATACATATATTATTAATTTTGGAAAGAAATTTAATTGAATTTTTGCTTAAAAAATGTTTTTTTTTTATCTTGTATTGCTGGAATAACCATCTTTTTGTAACATTTAACTATTTATTGGGAATAAAAAAAATCTGACGCAAAATATTTTAAGATTTTTTTGTAAAATTTATTAATTAATTTTTTTTTTTGACAAATGAAGATTTCTTTGGCAAAAGTTTCACTGAATGAGGATATGGAATAGATTCCATAATCGAAACCCCTTATAAGAAACGAACCTTTTAAGATCAACTGATGAATTCTAGGTATTTCGATTTGTATATGTATTTCGGGTAAAAGTAATGAAATTAAAGTCCGGACAATGCGTATGTAGTCTTGAACTTTTATTAGTTGTTTGTAGCGTGAGACGTTAAAGTTTAAAAAATCTTGAAACTAGCATTTTACAAATATTGGTAATTAATTAGTTACTCTATCATGGACTTGAATTTTGATTTGAAATATGTAACGAACTAAATAAAAAAACAACAAAAGATCTCAAGCTGCAAAAATTTTAATAATTTAACATAAAAGAAGATCAAATAATATTAGGATAAAATTAAATATAAAATGCATATACTGAAGATTAACAGCAAGAGAGCAAGAGTAAACTTCGGTACCATAATGTTTTACGACATCAATAATGCATGTGCTAAACGAATTCTTATGGATTTGGTATATTCAATACACATTTCTAAAACAAGGCGGTTTACTATTTGCTTTTAAGTTCTATGTTCTACTTCTGAAAACGCTCGTTTAAAGTCCATACCGTGGTCTAGCATAAATCTTGATATGGATTAAATGATGCAAATTATTAGTTACACTGGCAAATATGAGCATTTTTTGTAGTACAATTCTATTTATAATTTAGTTAAAAAAAACGCTAATATTTATTTTTATACCTTTTTTCATTTTTTCAGTTATTCTTTAAGGAATTAATAAAACAATATTTTAATTGCAAAAAATTAGCATATACAAAATTTTCACTTACTTGTGTTACAACGTAACTTCCTTTCCAACTGAACAACGGCTTGTGAAACAGTTTAAACTGCAAACGTAATTTACCCATATCATCTGAGACACGAAAGCTATCGGCCAATGTTGTAAGCCAATTTACCACATTCTCATTAGCATATGTTATTAAGCCTTGTCCAAAGGGATGCTTGCCATCTAATACAAAATTGATAGTGCCGCGAACTGAGTTTTCTGTAAGCAAAGTTTCTTCATCTAAATGCACAATCCAATCGTTGTCATTTAACACATTAACATTATCCTCTAGGCAATACTGCAAGGCTCGTGATTTAAATAAGGCTCCGGTTCGAGTTTTATAATCTTTTGGCACAACTATCTCTCGTATACGTCGATGATGTGCTAAATTTACTGCCTTGTCGGTAACAACTTCAATAAGAAAATTTTCTAAGCCGGTATCTAGACAAGTATTCATATTTCTCAGCACATTAGTTTTGACCAACTCTGGAAAATCACCTCGTGTGACAACACGTATGCATATAAATGGAGCCAGTAAAGGACTTCCTTTAAGAACAACTTTTTCGGGAAAAGCATTATAAAAGACAAGGCCACAAAAATTGAATAATACTTGCGGTAGTGTAAGAAACGTTAGAAAACGTAAAAGATATAGAAGAAAGGTGGCTATTTGACCATATTCCGCCCATGGATCTAAAACTGTAAACGAGTTTTCATCGATTTTTATGCCACCAGAGAATATTTCAAATGCTATTATAACCACAAGTAGTAGTATGCAATGCAGCAAATGTTTTGTGCTGGAATTCATTATCGAAGCGAGTTTATTGCTTTTCAAATGAATGTTTTGGCTATTGTTGTTGTTGTTCTTGTTTATTTTTCCGTCGTCAGCTTTTCTTGAGATGAGATTGAAAGTATTTTCTTTTAATTGCACAAATCTGAAGTTTAATTTATTTTTGTTTTTTGGTTTGTTTATTAATTTCTTTCCAAATTTTATTTGTTATGTCGTTGTTAAGGTTTGTTGCTTTCATCAGTTTTGGATGGATCTATTTGTGTGCATACAATTGTTTAAATGCAATTATTAGTAGTTGTTGACTTTGTATTGAGGAAGTTTCAAAAGTATCTTAATTTCTTTAGTTAAGTGCAGCAAATAAATATTTCACTATTATGTACATACGTATATGGTCGTTTTTTGAGATCTTTTAATTGTTATCTGTAAAGTAAAAATCAAAACAATAGAATTTTATTTTGGGTAAAGACAATAACATTTGCATTATTGCTACTTATCAAAGAACTGCAAGGATGATCGAACTGTTTTCTTCACTATATTATCTTCTAATATTGGCAAACATAGAAAACAAGCTGCTTATAATTTTTCGATTGGTATCAATATTAGAAGCTAATATAGTGAATAAACCCCAATTTATTGAATTTTTGTTCTCTGCATTTTAATACTTTCAAAAACAAATAGTAGCAACCAACGATTGTTTATTTGTTTGAAACAAGGTGCATTAACCAGGTGGCATCACTAGCGTAGGTGTCAAAAGTTGTTAATGTTTAAACAAAGTGAAGTGAAAAAATAAAAATATTTTAAACAGTTTGAAAAAGTGCAAAAGAAACAATAAACAAGATTTCAAAAATACTTTAATTTTTTAAAATGTCTGCTATGTAAAAAGAAAAATTCGACTGCTTATCGAATTCCCTCGCCGCAAAAATAATTTAATTGCTTAAAATGCGTTAAAAACAATTTATAAAAATAATAATACACGATTAATTTTCATTACTCGTATATACACTTTTTTTTCTTCATTTTACTCTGTTTTGTAAACATGTTTTTGACAGTATGTGGAATTTTTACACAAAAAAAATTTATGTATCTAGTACAGCAACTCTAATGCTGCCACCTTTTGCAAGACAAAAAGCTTGTTTTTTGTGTTTTTTTGGCAGATATTATTAAAACATTTTTCTTGTTAAATTCTCAATAATTTTTATTTCTATTTTTGGGATATAAAGTTGAATGTTGGAGAATATCTTTCAAAAATGTCCAAGTCTACTGATGATTAGAAAACAAGCTGTTTTTTTATTGTATTTGATTTATATGTATTTAAAGATACAAATTTAAAACAATTAGAAATATAAAATACAAAAAATTTTACCTTTAATTTAAACTGTCATTAAACTCTTTGCACAAAAGTGTTTTTTCTCTTCATATTAATAAACTTTATACTCAGCTTATAGTTTTAATTCTTTTTGAATTTTACCGTTATGACACTGAAAATTTGAATCAATATGTGATGAAATTGTACATTGCACACGCCATAAAATTACAATATTTGAAGATTTGAAAATGCCAGGAAAAAGTTTGGTGTATAGCATCATTCAATTGATTGATTACAATCACCAACTAGAAAGAAGTGCGGAAGAGCTGTGGTAAATGTTTTCCGTTTCACGGAGATCAGTTTACTACTTCATAAATCGAGTTGGGTGAAAAAAATAAGATAAGCCGATGTGCCGAGCGGTATATTTTAAGATAACTGGCTCAAAATTCAAAAACTTCTACACGAGGACTAGGATCTGATCTGGAGTGTCAAGCAGCAAATATAGAAAAGCAAAATTTGGAAAAATGTTTACCATGATTTGGGGCTGCATCTCATGACATTGCTTTTATACTCAACAATGGACACGCATCAATATTTGGATATTTTGCAGATCTATTTAACGAAAACCAAATTTTAAATTTTATGAAGTCAATGACCAAAAACATAAGTTACACATTATAAGAATGTGGCTGATATATAACCCTGATTACGTCTCAATACTCCCAACCAAAAGAGATATCAATTCTATAGAGAATTTAACTACTTGCACAAAAAATATAGCAGCTTTCAATACACAGAAAGAAAAAGCTCGTACTAAATTTAAGTACGAATAACAAGCATATTTAAAATAAGCCGAACAATGGATTGTTCAGGAAAACTAATCATACAATGTATTAAAATATGTACGAGTAAGTATAAAATTCTTCTTCTTAATTCTTTAGGTCTTGAATTGTTGCTGGCTTATCGACGTACACTTTTCTTTCAAATAACCCCAAAGAAAGAATAACACGGCCATTGAACTTGTTGCGCAAGAGCCATTGTTTCGTTAGCTTTGTGGCAAGTGGCGCCGTACTGTTGAAAGCACATATGATGCCGCCAGCTCACAGTCACTCTTTGTAAGTGCACTGATTTTTCAACAAACATTCTTGGATTATCTTCGATTGGAAATGAGCCTCATTACTGAAGATGATTTTGTTCGAAAATTGATCATCCACCATATCTTATTACCATTCTGACCATTGACGACGCTTGGGATGATCAAGAGGCTTTAACACTTGAGTAAATTGCACCTTGTAAGCGTGTAGATTCAAGCCTTTATGTATAATGTGCGTGAGAGGTGCAGTTGTTGGGTACAACGACGAGTTGAGGCTGACGGCTCTTCAGCCACACTATCGCGAACAGCAGCCATATTTTGATTCCAACACCGATTTTCATAATAAGCCTGAATAACTTTAACGCGTTGCTCGAGAGTGATTCACATTGCGTTAGTGTAGAATTGAGAAATGTCAAATGAAGTGCAGTAGAAAACTTGATGTTTAAGTTTAAAATGAAACTACTCGATACATACATATGAGTAAATTGCTGAGAGATAAGAATAAAAGGTTCTCTAAGAAAAACTCTGTTTTTATTATACCATCTAAAAACAAAATAGTCGAATATTTTATACCAAGATTGCAAATATAAATGTCATTTATTTTATTAATAAGTTTAAAGAAGTGCAACTTCAAAAAAGTTTTTAGAGTGCAGTTATTGAGTTCGTATATAAATGTCATTTAGCTTTAAGTTCCATTTAAAGGGCAGTACACAGTTCTTACGGAGTTTCAGGTTGGTAAATTCCTTGTGTAAATTTCCGCATTCCGGTACGGAGTTCTTAAAGAAAAGTAAACGGAATTTTTGATATTTTTTTTTTTATTATTACTGGTATGTTAAAAGTAAAAGTGGAGACTTTTTTCCGTTAACTGAAGCAAAAATTAATGTTCATGCATTTATCTGCCTACGGAATTTTTGACAGTTGAATATTATTATTATTATTGTTAATAAAATAGATTAAAAAAATGTTTTAATAAAATGGAGGAAGAATTGTTTGCCGTATATTTGGACGGTGAACATATAGCATGAGGTAAGTATTTACATATATATACCTTTTCTACACCAATCTACACAATTATTTTCCCGTGTAGAAATAACTGTATATTTCCAAACGTGAATTTCTGTAAGAACTCCGTACCGGCCAAGGCAGCTTTATGCAGGTAGTGGCAGAATTACAATAAATACAACACCAATAAACATCAACATGTATCTTGTTTTACGAATAGTTGTCAAAATTTTGTTTGAAAAAGCAAGGAAGTTTGTATGTTTTTGACAAATTTACGCAAAGGAAACGAAAAACAGCTGCGCTTATACCACTACCATATTAAATAAAGCTGCCTTGGTACCGGCCTTAAATACGAAAATTTATTTCTTACTTCAAATTTGAATCAAACTTAAATGCCCAATCTTTTTCATTTAAGTTGTATTTAAGTTTATTTCATTTATCATATAGTTTTGCGTGCTCGCTTTTGTGTTAGTACAAAAAGGTAAACAAAACACACATACTCGTATGAGCTATTGCCTGTAGAAGATAACAATATGATATTTAATTGAAAATAACATCACATGAAATACAATTATTAAGTTTTTCTGTGCTGTTGATAAATATAATATATGTCTTTAAGTTTTTTTCTATACTTTCAATAATAAACAGCTGCTCTATGGAATACTTTCCATATTATTTGGAATTTAAGTGAAGCTGTCACACTTTCATCGCATTGAGGAATTGCTTAAGACCGCAAAAATTTAACTTGCCTTTAAATATAACTTAACTTTAAATGAAAATTAACTAATTTTGTATTTAAATACGAAGTCAAAAATTGGACCTGAGTATAATTAATATCATTTAAACTGATGTTATTAATTATATTTGAATAAATTTTCTAAATGTAATCATTAACTGCCTGGCTCAGGATGTCACTCGACATCGCATAAATACATACAAACCAAAAACAAAATTTTAAAATATCTTTTTGTTTCAAACGTATTTATGCGAGCGAGAATGACACCGTGGGCCTGGCAGTAAATTATATCTTCATTCAATTACA
Organism: Thecocarcelia acutangulata; assembly: GCA_914767995.1. Taxonomy (NCBI): domain Eukaryota; kingdom Metazoa; phylum Arthropoda; class Insecta; order Diptera; family Tachinidae; genus Thecocarcelia; species Thecocarcelia acutangulata. Next base: position 93,815,124 of record OU612095.1, read on the forward strand.
TTTACTTTTGAAGAATTTTTTTCAGCTTTTATTGTTTTTTAAAAGTGATCTTTTTTTTTTTCCTTAAAATACCCTTTTTGTGACACCTATTTTTTCAAAATACCCTTTTTGTGCCACTTTTCGAATATTCTCGAAGGCGACGCTATGTGTAAGAATAAGGAGTACAAACACAGACCAGTGACTCATCTAGAAAATTTGTTTGAAAAACATACAGTTTTGCTTGGCTCTCTATTGAAAATATTTCAGCATTTTTAACAATTTTAAGAAAAACTTATAAAATTAAGTTGGCAACGCTGTTTATTACGATAAATTCTATGAAATGTCATCATATAGGCAACACAAAACCAAGTTCCTATTTCAGGTACTGATTCGGGATTAGATTTGTTTAAAAGTATTTAGTGCTTCAAAAATCCATACTTGAATCAGGTAATCCGTACTTGATTCAAGAAAATCCGTGCTTACCGTACTTTTCACACCGCTTGGGATTGATTTAAGTATGGATGGATTGAAATTTATTTTCAGTGAAGACTGATGTTTTGCGTCACCTTGTATCTATAATAGTACTGGAAGAAAATGCGAAAAGTATATATGTACTTTTAATATACTTTAATAAGTAACACTTTGTGTTATCATGTCCACACATACAAGTGTACAAATAAAATATTTATAATATATTTTTATCTTATTTTTCGCTGCTTAATTAAAAATAATAAAAAAATATTAATCAAACAGAATAAGGAAAATAAAAACTGAATACTACAACATTTTTAAGATAAGAAACCTCAAACCACCATCACGCCCATTTACATTAACGCATTATAGCAATATACCGGCATATTTGACATAACATTCGGTCGTCTCTGCATTATTACACTTACTCGCTCTTCCTGCCATCCGTATCTGTTAGTCATTTATACATTTTCTAGTATTTACATCTATAACCAATGGAAATAAATAAAAATTATATGTAAATACATGCATACACATTTTGCATTTCAAGAAACAAAATTGATGATGATAATGACACTGACGATAAAAACATACATTTAATATATTTCAATTGTAAACAAATAACGAAAGACTATTTTTAAAATATACATATGTACATACATATGTGTAAGAACAGTGCACATATACACTAATAGGCATATGTACAATAATAAGTGAAAGATAAAATTTGGGCAGGTACTGGTATATCCATTGGCTATCGATAATTTTATAAAAAAAATGCAATAATATCGGTATTAATAGAAAAGATAAAAGAACTTTCCAAATTATTTTTAAGGAAATGTAATTCTGTTTTCACAAAAGAATTTTACAATTAAGTTTTTTATTCACTATTTTTAGCTTCTACCATTTATACCAATAAAAATTATAAATAGCCTGTTTTTTATGTTTCCCAGCTATCTATATGTCGACATTTCATAGGAACTACCCTAATCATCAGTAGACTTTGGAAATTTTTGAAAGATATTCTCAAACATTCAACTTTATATCCCAGCAATATAAATAAATTGCTGAGAATTTAAAAGAAAAATGCTCTAATAATATCTGTCAAAACACAAAAAACAAGCCTTTTCATTTATTCACCTCTCTAACATTTCTTTACACCTTTCAAACAAATGAACAACCGTTGGTTGCTACGATTTGCTTTTTGAAAGTATCGAAAAGCTGGGAAACATAAAAAACAGGCTATTTATAATTTTTATTGGTATAAATGGTAGAAGCTAAAAATAGTGAATAAAAAACTTAATTGTTTGAATTTTTGTTCTCTGCTTTTCGATACTTTCAAAAAGCAAATCGTAGCAACCAACGGTTGTTCATTTGTTTGAAAGGTGTAAAGAAATGTTAGAGAGGTGAATAAATGAAAAGGCTTGTTTTTTGTGTTTTGACAGATATTATTAGAGCATTTTTCTTTTAAATTCTCAGCAATTTATTTATATTGCTGGGATATAAAGTTGAATGTTTGAGAATATCTTTCAAAAATTTCCAAAGTCTACTGATGATTAGGGTAGTTCCTATGAAATGTCGACATATAGATAGCTGGGAAACATAAAAAACAGGCTATTTATAATTTTTATTGGTAAAAGAATTTTACGTTAAAATAGCCTTTTTATCACTTTTTTTAAGTCAACCGTTTTTAAAACTAATTGCTTGCGTGCGAAGTAAAGAGCCTAATAAAGTACGCAAACCGTTGGGTAAACGATACAAACCTAATTCAATTAACGATTTATACATTAATCACTGTATAAATCGTTAATAAGTCAACCGTTTTTAAAACTAATTGCTTGCGTGCGAAGTAAAGAGCCTAATAAAGTACGCAAACCGTTTGGTAAACGATACAAACCTAATTCAATTAACGATTTATACATTAATCACTGTATAAATCGTTAATAAGCGAACTTTTAGTTATTACATATGTACGATATTAACTAATTAGTTGTGAGTTCGAGTCCAACTTCAGTCACAGTTTAAAAAAATTAAAAACTGGTTGTTCGGTGACAGAAAATCCTGTACAAACAACTGGGGTTATAACAATTGCATATATGTGAGCAATATGCGGCAAACATTAACGTAAGAATAATTAAAGAGCTCGGTGGCTGATTTGGTTAAGTGGCCGTATTAAAATACATCATGTTCACATGATCCCGAGTTCGAATCCCAATGGGTGCTGATGAGTAGTGTAGCGACTTCGAAATAGCTAGTTGATCCCCAGCCATGGTTTTCAATTATTGTTTCTGTTCTTCTTTGGTCTTACTGTTTCACAGCAATTATTGTTATAATTAAAAATAATCCCTCTTCTAGACTGAAGTTGGACTCGAACTCACAACTAATTAGTTAATATCGTACATAATAAATCACTTTTATTTTATTTTCAATTAGAATAGACAGCAATTCTGTTGCTACAATTTGCTGGCCATATGAAATTCACAAGATATAAATTGTTATAGCCTCTATTTCTTGAGATTCTGTTGATATAATCTGCGTTTTTTTTTTTCTACAAAGAAGGCAAACTTTTATACGATTCTAAAAATTCTAACAAGAAAACTTTTTCTTGTTTCAGTTTGTGTGCTTCTATTTTTACCACTTCACACTGCAAAATTTTCATTTAAAGACAAAACTTTGTTCTAGACACCACAAACATTCAAGATGTTTGCACGTAAGTCAAACATTTTAGATTTTCGTGCAAACATGCTTCGAATATTTGTGCAAATAAGCAAATACCCCCTTACACAATGCTAAATGTTTGTACAAACGTGAAATTTTGACACGTTTGGCAAGAAGTTTGTGTAGTTTATTTGGCTCTTTACATATGTAAGAAAGTGGTTTATTTAAATTTACATACTTAAAAATAACTTTGTGAAAAATAAAAATAATTATATGTATGGTTTATACAATAATTTACATATATGTGAAAAAGTAACTTTATAGTTTATAATTGTGAAATAATTCTAAATGCTTTTGAAAAAAAAGAGCTATCTACCCCGCTGCAACCTCGTATACTTTAGCTAAATTGCCCCCACTAACAGTTCTTATTACTAACAGTTTGAAGTACAGAAAATAAAATACAAAAGAGACAAAAGAAAACTTGGGTAAACATTACGTTGAGTCTGCTCCGTCAAATTACATAGTAAAATAATAAATTCATGAATTTAAACGCGACTGAACAAGCATTGCAACAATGTCATCAACAGAAACTCTAAAAGAGTTTCATAACGATATCGTTATGATCGCCCACACAGAAAAAAATAGATGAGATTTTTTTTCAATCAAGTTATGTTATTAAAAAAACCATCAATTTAATAAAATTTGCATTGACTTAATTAAATTATTATTAATAATGAATTTTTGAAAATATCTCTTAATAAAATGCAATTAATAAAAAGTTTTCCGAATTGTTGACTGTTATTCAATAAATAAATTGAAGAGGTTGTCATATAACAGTTAAGAGTTGCTGTTTCATTAACAAATTTTTTTATTAAGAGATATTTCCAAAAATTCATTATTAATAATAATTTAATTAAGTCAATGCAAATTTTATTAAATTGATGGTTTTTTATTAATAACATAACTTGATTGAAAAAAAATCTCATCTATTTTTTTCTGTGCAGTCAAGTTACGTGAGATTGTTGAAATGGTAAACATATCATATGAACGGGTGTTCAACATTTTGTATGAACATTTGCATATGAAAAAGCTATCGGTACGATGGGTGCCGCGTTTGCTCAGTGTCGAACAAAAAGGAGTTCGACAGATCACTTGGTAGCGGGTGTTTGGACATGATAAAGCGTAATCGTGTTGATTTTTGGCGTCGATTAATAACTGTTGATGAAACGTTGGTCCACCTACACCTGAAACCAAAAATGAATCGAAACAATAGGTAGAAGCTGGTGTAAATAAGTGCTCCAAACAAGGCAAAGTGAGTGAAATGGCTGGCAATGTTTTGGCCACTGTATTTTGGGATGCGCACGGAATATTGCTCATCGATTAGCTTGAAAAAGAATCCACAATCACAGGAAAGTATTATCGTGCATTATTGGATCAATTGGTTGATACAATCGGGAGAATACAACACATTTGAAGAAGAATAAGTGCATTTTTTTTGAAGGCAATGCAGCGGTTAACACAGCATTAAATACGACGCTAAAACTACGTAAAATACACTTCAAATTGGTTAATCATCCACACCTTATAGTCCAGATTTAGCTCCTAGAGTCTTTTTTCCTGTTTCCAAACTTGAAAAAATGGCAAACAGTAAAATGATTCATCTCAAACGAAGAAGTGATTATCGAAACTAACGCGTACTCTTAGGGGTTCCCAAAATCGTATTACTGAGATGGTATAAAAAAGTTGGAATATCGTCTTACTAAGTGTATTGAGCTAAAATATTAAGAAATATATGGTTTTTGAACAAAAAAAATTGTTTTTTATTCAAAACTTCAATATCAACCCGCCCTCGTTAATGTAAAATATTATGAGAAAAAATCAAAGTTCTTGAATCATATTCTTATAGCGATTTTTTTTTTTGCTTTAAATTAAAACAAATAAGAATTTAAAAAAAGTTACATCCTGAGCCTGCGCTAGAACTCTTAAAAATTATGAATTTTTGAAAAAAAAAATTTTTTTAATTTTTAAACATTTTATTTACAATTAAATAATACAGCCCAATTACAAATTAAAATTCCGTGGGAGTTTTTTCACTTTCCTCCTATTATAAACAAAAATGAAGTGTAATGTTTTTCATTTTTTCCTTTTCACTGAAAACAATAAAAGGGGATCAACTCTCCAATTCCTAAGGGCAAGTTACTAAAAAATATGATTTTCTCTTTAATTTGAATTGCAATAAGTACTTTATATAAAAATAAATTCCGTGAGAATATTCATAATTGGATAATAAATTAACAATATTTTACTGGGATCCAGTGCAGACAATAATACAACATATTTACGCTACTAGAATGTATAACAAGTATAAAAGACAAATGTCAAAAGAAAAATTTAGCTCTCTACACATGAAAAAAATTTTTGCTCAAGTACAGGCATATGTACTCTTTTCAATTGCTCTCTCCCTTCTCACCAACAAAAATTCGAAATACTTAAAACTATACCTGTAGGTTTATATTTAATTATCGCATTTAAGGAAAAATAACAACAGCCTTGTTATAACACCCCATTTATAAAACTGTTTTTGTATTAATCATACAATTAAAATCAACGGTTTCCCATATTAATAATAGAGTTATGCAGTTTTAATTGCAAGAGTTTCTTTAGCAGTAAACAAATTATAATTATAAATGACCTTTTTCGAGAAAAGTTTATAAAGCTCACAGATATATACTCGTATAATACATACATAAGTATGTATGTATGAAATAGAAGTAGATAATACGCAACTACTAATTTTAAATCTGTTTATAGAATTGTAAGTATCCACAAAAAAATTAAACAATCTGTGAATTTTTTGCAAAAGGTTCTGTGTGTATAAAAAGATAATTATTCATCATTTTGTTTTTATAAGTATAACCCAATTAATCAAACTCATGTCGTCAAAAATGTTTGTCAAGAGATTACGTGACTGCCAATATGCTTACACATAAAAAAAATTAATTGAAAATCGAACCTACAGTAGGTTCAAAACACACTTTATTAATAAATGGTTTGCGAAGTAGTCGAACATGTCTCTCGTCCTGATTATGAAGTCCTAAAATACTTTGAAAATAAAGTATTAACATAACTACATGTATATTAGTGCCTTGACTTCGTACCAATTTAATTGAAAATATGCTGCATTCATTTCCGAAAGCCGTAGTTACTAGGTATAAGTACATATACTATAGACACACAAGCGTTGCTATTATTTGAATTAAATTTGTTTTAAAAGCGGAAAAACATTGTTCTCGAGTGAACCTCTCGTGTTTTCTTTTCATATTCTATGTGGGTAAATATATTTACCCACATACTTACATACTTAGCGCCAAACTTACTATCAGTCCAATAATTATATGTACAATGCTTCGACTGATAATTGTAAATAAACAAGCAATTAATGTGCATCTAAAAAGCGACAGCGCTAGGGCAAAATTACAATAATGCACCAAAAATAAGCGTGTAGTAAGCTAAGCTTGTCAAAAATATTTGTAACTTTTTTCACATTTATAAACCGTAAAATTACTTTTTTCACAATTATAAATTATTATAAATAGCTTGTTTTCTATGTTTCCCAGCTATCTATATGTCGACATTTCATAGGAGCTACTCTAATCATCAGTAGACTTTGGAAATTTTTGAAAGATATTCTCAAACATTCAACTTCCCAACAATCTAAATAAATTGTTGAGAATTTAAAAACAACAAGTAAGAGTGTAGTATATTCGGCTGGGCCGAATCTAAAATACCCTTCACGATAGTCACGAATATGTATAGTATATTAAAAATGTGACCTAAATATGCTCGGTTATATATGAACCGACATCGGAATCTTCTATTTTCTGTATTTTAGTAACCTTCTTTTATAACGAGAATTGCTTTTCAGCAAAAAAAAAAAAATTTTTTTTAATGGAAAAATCGGTTCAGGCTATATCTCGGCTATATATGAACCGATATCGAAAATTTTAAGTTTCCATATTTATATAACCTTATATCATTACCAGAACTGCTTTTGAGCACAACAAATTGTTTAAGTTCGCTTACGCGATATTTTCATGAAAAACCCGATTTAGGCTATATCTCGGACCGATATCAGAAATTTTAATTTTCTCTATTTTCGTAACCTTCTTTTATAACAAGAACTGCTTTTCAGCAAAAAAAAAATGTTATTGGAAAAATCGGTTCAGGCTATATCTCGAGTATATATGGACCGATATCGGATATTTTCTTTGTCCAAATTTATATAACCTTATTTCATTACCAGTACTGCTTTTGAGCACAAAAAAGTTGTTTACTCGGCATTTTCATCAAAAAACCTGTTAGGCTATATATCGGGTTTATATGAACCGATATCGGAAATTTTCATTTTCCATATTTATATAACCTTATTTAAATACCAGAACTGCTTTAAGGTGAAAAAAGTTGTTTAAGTTCGCTTACGCGGCATTTTCATGAAAACCACGGTTTAGGCTATATCTCTGGTATATATGGACCGATATCGGAAATTTTCATTTTCCATATTTATATAACCTCATCTTATTACCAGAACTGTTTTGAGCAAAAAAAATTGTTTAAGTTCGCTTACGGGACATTTTCATGAAAAACCCGGTTTGCGCTATATCTCGGGTATATATGGACCGATATCGGAAATTTTCATTTTTCATACCTATATAACCTTATTTTATTATCAGTACTGCTTTTAAGCAAAAAATATTGTTTGAGTTCGCTTACGCCGCGTGTTCATGAAAAACCCGGTTTAGGCTATATCTCGGGTATATATGGACCGATATCGAAAACTTTCATTTTCAATATTTATATCACCTTATTTTATTACCAGAACTGCTTTAAGGCGAAAAAAGTTGTTTAAGTTCGCTTACGCGGCATTTTCATGAAAACCCCGGTTTAGGCTATATCTCGGGTATATATGGACCGATATCGGAAATTTTCATTTTTCATATATATGTAACCTAATTTCATTACCAGAACTGCTTTTGAGCACAAAAAAGTTGTTTAAGTTCGCTTACGTGGCATTTTCATGAAAACCCCGGTCTAGGCTATATCTCGGGTATATATGGACCGATATCGGAAATTTTCATTTTCCATATTTATGTAACCCAATTTCATTACCAGAACTGCTTTTGAGCACAAAAAAGTTGTTTAAGTTCGCTTACGCGGCATTTTCATGAAAACCCCGGTCTAGGCTATATCTCGGGTATATATGGACCGATATAGAAAATTTTCATTTTTCATATTTATATGACCCTATTTCATTACCAGAACTGCTTTTGAGCACAAAAAAGTTGTTTAAGTTCGCTTACGCGACATTTTCATGAAAAACCAGGTTTGGGCTATATCTCGGGTATATATGGACCGATATCGGAAATTTTCATTTTCCATATTTATGTAACCTCATTTTATTACCAGAACTGCTTTTGAGCAAAAAAAAAGTTATTTAGCTTCGCCTATGCGACATTTTCATTAAAATCCGATTTGGGCTATATCTCAGGTATATATGGACCGATATCTGAAAAAAAAATTTTTTGTCTTTTAGTCACCATGCTTAATAAGTGTGTGAAGTTTGAAGCAAAACGAACGACTTTTGTTTTCAAAAATTTTCATACAAAACTGCAAAAAAAAATGGCTTTTTTCGGAATTTTGAATATATCTCAGCTATACGTGGACCGATATTACTGAATTTCAATAGCAAACCCATGAATCGATGGGGTAAAAGAATGGTGAAAGAAAAAAGTTTCTAAGTCTAATGGTTTTCTCAGAAACGGTATTTCAACAGCGGACAGACGGACAGACGGACAGACGGACATCGCTTAATCGACTTTTCCATTAATTCTGATTCAGAATATATATACTTTATAGGGTCGCAAAAAAAAACTGTAGAAATTACAAACGGAATCACAAACTTATATATACCCTTTACATTTTTGTGAAGGGTATAAAAATGTTGTAATAATACCTGTCAAATCACAAAAGGCAAGCTTTTTTCTATTATATTTATAATTTTTTGGTTGGTATCAATGTTAGAAGCTGATATAGTGAAATGAAAACTCAATTGTTTGAATTATAAATTATTTTTGTTTGAGTTATTTAAATGTTCACAAAACTATTTTTCAATATTTAAATCAGAAAAATTAGTTGCTTATTCTGAATTAAACCCTTCAAAAATGTAAAAAATACATTTGACGTTGAGTGCTAACGATATTACCAGTAGTAAAAATACTGACACATGCTGTACCACTGCCACTTTGAAGACGTTAATGCACCGTGCAAGGCGATTTTTCTTTCTAACTGATACTGGGATTACAATAAGTACAGCAATACAAAAACAATATGGTGTTTTATTGCGATTAAAAAGTCTACACAAACACACTTTACTTGCTAGTATGTATGCATGTAAGTAAAAGTATCTGCTTTTTCAGTTATATCTAGTAAAAAACGAATTCTCCTTGCGCTGAACCTTTCTTTACTCAGTTATGTTGTCAACTTTTTTAATTCGCTTATATTAGCTTCACTGATAAGTTTGTTTGTTTGCAACTCACGAAACCCGTGCCGTATGATTGATTATTGCATATTTACTCATATATGGGTATACAAAATTGTATATACGAGTAGTGTTGCCGTTTTAGTGCGAAAATTGAAGTTATCATATTGCTTCCAGGAAAGGAAAATTAAAGTTGCTGTATTGCTTCCGAAGAAGTGCGGGAATTTTTTCGATCCTTGAAGCCGATTTTGGATATTCCCAAAACAAAACTCGAAACACGTTAGCTAACCGGTTCGGAACCGGTTTTTCATATTCGGTTCGCGTTTTTGCCGTGAAACGTGTACCAGAAGTATTAATGGTCATTTAGGATCCGGTAATACGGATAATTATCCGATTTTTGGCGGTAGTACATTTCATATAAGCCTTATTAAGTTGATACAACTATGACTAGAAAATAATTAATTGAAAAAATTTGATTTATATTTGCAGCAAGATATAGAATTATGAAATCATAGAAGTCATTCAACGAATATAGTTTAAGAAAACTAAAACATAAGCATTTAAAGGATACCGAACTAAAAAGTAAAAAATAAATATAGTTTAAAAAACTAAAAAACGTGTTTCGAATTCGAAGTAAAATATAAGAAATAATTTTGAGAATAAGCTTAAGCAATAGCTTATTCTCAAGGTATCATATTTATCGTATATCGAACGCTCGACGCTTAATTCTCAATAATACTAGTATGCTTCATTCACTATTGTTTAAGCTTATTCTTAAAATTATTTCTTACTTTTTATTTTGATATCGAAGCATGTTTTTTAGTTTTTTTAACTATATATTTTTTTCATATATTGCATACAAAATATTATTAAAATTCATTAGAAATGCACTTCATTTTTTTTTTATATGTGTATTTGTTTTTGTCTGTTTTTATTTTCTAAAACGTTTATAAAAAATGTATACATAATTAGCACGAATTTGCTAATGACATTCAATTCTATCTAAATTAAACCATGAAGGTCCCACGTCGTATTTTATAGTATTTTTTATGTTTAACATCAAGACAGAAAGTATATATGCACTTGTAGTCCCATACCTGCTTAATGGTCAAATAACCAGCGGTAGAAAGCAGAGACATATTCGAACATATATTTTGCTGTGTTATACCAGATAACTTCATTTGTTGATTAAAAAAATAGCTCAACGATAACAAAGACACAAAAAAAATCTTGTCTTTTATTTGCAAATGAGCAAACTTGCCCATACACTCTCTTTTATATGCCTCATTGTTGGCTCTGATGGTTTACACATCGGCTGACTCTGAAATACTCCTTTCAAAGTGCGGACACGAATACTGCTTCCACTTTGTCACGTTCGACCCACTACTTATTTTAAAATTTTTTGTGTTATTCGAGATTGCATTTCCTATTAACTTTAATCTAAATTACAGTGTTCGGTATTAGCTACAATTTAAGATTAAGTCGAACCTGAAACTACTTTTAGTTTTATTGCTTTTTGGCTTTCAACATATACGAGTGTCACGTCAACACCAGGGATTTACTCATATGCATGTGAGCAAATATTTTGACGACAAATTTGCTCCCTTTTAAAAGACAAATACGTCAAACACGGTAGCATTTTAATTGCGTTTTTGTAATCGAGTTGAAACTTGTCGTATTCATTGGCATTTTTCGCCAAACACGGTACCATTTTTCAGAAACGACGAACACAATACTGGTGATTTAGATTTTGTGCGAGCAAAATATTACAAAATTCTCTCTGTACTTTGGAAAAGTGAACAAAAATGTGTTGTGTTTTTTATGTTTACACATGTGGGATATGTAAAATCAAAGTATAATTATGAAAATCTAATAAAATTACTGATGGCTAAAATTCTACAACCAACATTTGCAAAAACAACGTGGAAAATTTATGATTTGCAATTGATTGGGTTTGTAAAAGTTGCATCATCTTCAATACATACTCGAAATAGCTGCCAATGCAAATTTAAAAATACAACTCTGATGTGATGAGAATACAGAATTTTCTGAAATATTTTAGAAAAGGATTTACCCCCCGCTTCTCAATTTTTGGATTTTGCTGCTGCTGAATATATTCTGCTTTTACATAATAAGATTGATAAGATTTATATATTTTCATTACCAATATGTTTTCCAAACGGCGAATGGCTTACGCGTATTTCTTTTTAAGCTATTGGTACGAACATTTTAATTGAACTGAGTTGAATTTAAAAGACATATTGTAGAATTAAAACTGTAAAAAATTGAGTCTCTCCCAGCTGAATAAGAAAGCTTGGTGTGATGAGCTGAAATTATTCTGGCTAAAATTGTTGAGTGATAAGATGCAGTCGCACTAAGATGAATATAATCTATCAAATACTATACTTTAATTATTTTTTGCATTGTGCTAAGCTATTTTGGAGGTGACTTAATATAGCCGGAAAAAGTGCAGAGACCGAAATTTGAAAACATCTACGGTCAGAAAAAATATTTACATATAGTCGTTTCTCTAATAATTCTTATCTTCATTAAAAAATAATTTGTGTTTAGTTTTAAAATTGTAACTATTTTACTACGTATTCATACATGTACTTGAACGTTATCAATTACAATATGTATGTTTGTATGTAGGTTGTACAAACAAACAAACGAGAGCAGAAAGTGTGGCTGGCCGCGTTTTGTTTGAGTTCACCAATATATATGCCTGCCAACTCATTAAGCTTTGACATAGAACTTTAATGAATCATCTACAACAATAATTTTAAAGTGATATTGAAAGGGTTTTGCATAAAAAAACACAATTTTAATATGATTAGAATTGGTCAAAAACATTGGGTGTATGTATTTTTTGTTTATATTTTTTATTACAATAAAGACGACACCCGCTAAAAGTTCTGACTCATCATAAACCAATTGCATATTTAAACAAAATCATTAAAATTATTCACGACGGCTTATTAAAAATGGCACAACCTTTAATATGCTGGCAATTACTTCGATGAATATGTTTTAAAGAGATCCGCCTTTGTCATAAGTAGTGCTCATCTTCCTATAATACGATAAAAACCATGTTGCAAAGGTATTAACTAGATGAACTATACACGACTTTTAGAGACTAAGCAGGACAGATGGTCTAGTGATGTTACCTGTTGAATATCGGGGCTGGCATGGCCCAGGTATGGTAATGGGAGAAATATTGCAGGTTTCACTGCTTTCACACAAGGAAAGTTTACTTTGCAAAGTCTTGAGTTTGATGGTGGCAAAGGAAAAGAGAGTGGATTTCTTAAACTTTGTAGTTTCCTTTGCCGCCTCCAAGCTCAAGACTTGCAAAGTAAATTTTCCGGTGTGAAAGTTGTCTTTGCTCCAAGGGAGTGTGCGTACTACTGTGGCGGTTATACGGGATTATCACACAGGGAAGCGTGCGAGCAGATTAAATCTTCCACTTAATTATTTCTGTAGAAGTTGTAGGGATAAGGAAGTGAGTGTTGAGCACTTACTCTGTCAGTGTCCAGTTCTTTTTTTATATCTAGGCTGACTGTTGCTGGATGATGATAGCAATATCGGAGGGATGACAGCAATATTGGAATACGATGTAGACGGATTGGTTTCTTCCATCCGATCATCCTGTTGGTTCTGAACTGGAACGGTGATATGTAGATCTGCTATATCATTCTCAGGCAGCACAATGGCCAACTCGAACCCAAGTGGGCTACATTTTTCAAGAGCTGACAGTCTGTTAAATCTAACCTAAGGCTTTGCTAATATAGCATATTTTTTTTTTTTTTTAATAAATCTTCGTCTGCTGTCAGTCGATACTAACAGCAAAGACAAATGATTTTTTTTTGACAACAGCAATGAGAAAAAATATCTCAAAAATAATACTGTAAAGTAATAGTTGTAGCAAATTCAAAAGAAAATAAAAAAGAAGCATCTTAGAAAAGTCATTTCATAAATGATACCTAAGACTAAAACAGTCAGTTCGCCAATATCGCAAGAAAATGTATGCGAAAGAAAGCTAGGCACTTACATTCGAATCAATTTAGGTTTTCCTATCTTACTGTTATTCGTTCGCATGGTTTTATGTATTTTAATTGAATCTTGAAACATCGTTCATGTTTTAATGAGTTTTCGGGTGACAAAACCTTACATATACATATACGTACGAGTATGTAACGTTAAAAGCAGCAGGATTTACTTCATTTTTTTTTTTTAAATTAATAAAATTAAAATTTGAATTTAGGTTGTTAAATAAGTAAATTCTCATGGTATAATTCAATGTTAGGTGAGTAGATTCTTTAACTTATTGATTCTTCTTTCCTTTTCGCGGTTCAGTATTAGTTGACGAACGTATAGCAAAAACGATTTATTTAGGACGAATTGATAGGAATCATGTGTGGGCACTGTCATAACAGAAATGAGCCTTCTGTTCACGGCGTGAACAATTCACATTGAATAAATTTAGGCGAACCCCAAATCAATTTTCCTTCGCCTAGAATGCTAATGAATTTATATCCTGCTGCACAATTTCAACAGAAAACGTAAGCGAACTTTTGCCAGCCACTCGACATCAAGTAAATGTCGCATGTTGTCATTCGCTTGAACTTATCAGTGCCAATTAATATTTATTACTTAATAACATATATCGGTGTTGGCAAATAAAAATAAAAAAAAATACTACTAAATTGCTTTAAGATAAACACAACCATGTTTAAAAATGATATGAAAAATATGGAATACTATCAACCAAGAAGTAAACAAATATAAAAGTAAAAATAAAATATTACAAATTTTACGAATAGTTGTCAAAATTTAGACAACTATTCGTAAATTCTACCAACAAAATACATGTTGATTTTTGTTGGTGTTGTATTTATTGTAATTCTGCCACTACCTATTAAAGCTGACCTACTAGGTGTTATAGAGGACCCTCTTAGATTCCATTTGTATATAGTGTGTAGTTGGAGCAAGTCCCCATTTCTCAAAAAAAAAAAAGTGCGCTCATCTTCACCAGAAATTCAAAAATGTCATTTTCTTTTATATCATATTTCTCAATTCCCAAGATTATTTCAGATATCTGACCTACTAGGTGTCATAGATGACACTCTTAGCTTCCGTATATGGTGTGTAGTGGGAGCAAGTCTCCATTTTAATTTATATATAATATCCAACTGATTGGGTACCATAAATCAACTCCTTGGCTTTAGTTCACTCTTAATTTTTAACAAGGATCTGGCTTCCTAGTCTTTCTGTAGCCTTTTTTTTAATCTGACGTCAAATTTGCTTTTACTGTTAAGTCGTTAACAGAGCTCTGTTAATTGAAAAATGTGGCTATGCTAAGAACGAGTGGTGGTTGTCTGAGAACTAAATACGTATTTATCTTCACACACATCTAGGTATATAGTACGTTTATTTTTATGTGGGCAATGACAATATAAAAGTGTTTTGTTTAACATGTAGCAGTTTATTGTGATGTACATAAAACTGCAACAACACAGCCACTTATGAGTCTGCATGTCAGTCAGTAAAATTTTTTATAGCAAAACTTAAAATTGTTTGACAAAAGATTAAATAAAAGCACGAATTCCTTTATTTTAAACTCAAGAACTCGTATGTATATCTATAGATAAGATTAAAAATTTTGCAGAAAAAGATAAGATATATACTCGAGCACACATAGGTATGTATGTAGTCGTAAGTACACTATGTATATACTACTTTTCTAGAGATATATTAAATTTGAAAAGATAATTTTTGTAACAATCAAATTAAATTGTTTCAAAAAGCCCCATAAAATAATCTCCGGTAGAATAAGAATTTTTAGTTTTTAAACACATCCCTTAACAAAAGTTTGCTTTATTTCCATATGCATTTAACAAAAATCCCCAGAACATGGTATTGGTTACCCTTTAAACAATCAAAAACTGAAATAAAACCAAAGTTTAAATATATTTTTTTCTCAATTTGCTTGTGCCCTGGAGATGATAAAATAAATTCGTCAATCAGTACTTATGACTGAGTGTCGTATAGCAACTATTTTTTAATCTTCCGAAATTACTTTTCTGTACAGATAAAGGTGAAAATAAAACAACTTAATTCACATAATATAAAGGTGCAATTAAAGAAATTGAATTCTTTTTAATCAAATAGTTCAATATGTTTTAATAGGTATTCATTCTACAATTATTTTTACAAACGCCTTATTTTTGTTTTATTAATATTTAACTTAAAATTATTCAAATGTTTTCAAATATTTTTTATTTTTATTGAAATCATTAAGATTCAGCTGTATCCATACTTCTTTTTTATCCACCTGCGTTAATATGAATTAACGCAGGTTAAGCAAATGTATATATGAACATGGTTTTATTAATCCAGAAGGTATTATTCCGTCCGTCTTCTATTTACTCCCCCGGTAAGGAGGTTTTGTCTTGATGTGTGTGAAGATAAATTTTAAATTTAACTAGTACAGACATAAACCACATTTGCAATTATTTCGTTAACAGAGCTCTGTTAACTGTTTAACAGTGAATGTTAATTTGGAATATATATTTCTTCGAAAGAAATCTCCATAACTGGGCCACAAAAATATAAAGAATCAATTGGAATATGCTCTCCAGAATACACATTTTTTAGTTTTGCCTTATTAGTACATAACTCATTATCCCTTCTAATAAAAAAAGGCTATTTAAAACATGTGATATTCTTGGAAAGAAAAGTAGTCATAACAAAAATATACGAAATACTACACAAATCCCACTATATAGAAAAGATGGTCCAAACGCTCCTCTAAGCCGTGGTATAAGTGGTATTTCTGAAATAATTTTCAAAAAAAAGTTTTGAACAAATTTATTTGTTGTGAAAAAATTTTTTTAGTTAAAGCTGACTTTTTGGGCAACATACGAAATACTACACATATCCCACTATATAGAAAAGTTGGCCCAAAGGGTCCTCTAAGCCGTGGTATAAGTGGTATTTCTGAAATAATTTTGAAAAAAAAGTTTTGAACAAATTTATTTTTTGCGAAAAAATTTTTTTAGTTAAAGCTGACTTTTTGGGCAACATACGAAATACTACACATATCCAACTATATAGAAAAGTTGGCCCAAAGGGTCCTCTAAGCCGTGGTATAAGTGGTATTTTTGAAATAATTTTGAAAAAAAAGTTTTGAACAAATTTATTTTTTGTGAAAAAATTTTTTCAGTTAAAGCTGACTTTTTGGGGAAAATACGAAATACTACACATATCCCACTATATAGAAAAGATGGCCCAAAGGGTCCTCTAAGCCGTGGTATAAGTGGTATTTCTGAAATAATTTTGAACAAAAAGTTTTGAACAAATTTATTTTTTGTGAAAAAATTTTTTCAGTTAAAGCTGACTTTTTGGGGAAAATACGAAATACTACACATATCCCACTATATAGAAAAGATGGCCCAAAGGGTCCTCTAAGCCGTGGTATAAGTGGTATTTCTGAAATAATTTTGAAAAAAAAGTTTTGAACAAATTTATTTTTTGTGAAAATTTTTTTCTGGTTAAAGCTGACTTTTTGGGGAAAATACGAAATACTACACATATCCCACTATATAGAAAAGATGGCCCAAAGGGTCCTCTAAGCCGTGGTATAAGTGGTATTTCTGAAATAATTTTGAAAAAAAAGTTTTGAACAAATTTATTTTTTGTGAAAAAATTTTTCCAGTTAAAGCTGACTTTTTGGGGAAAATACGAAATACTACACACATCTTACTATATAGCAAAGATAGCCCAAAGAGTCCTCTAAGCCGTGGTATAAGTGGTATTTCCGAAATAATTTTGAAAAAAAAGTTTTGAACAAATTTATTTTTTGTGAAAAAATTTTTCCAGTTAAAGCTGACTTTTTGGGGAAAATACGAAATACTACACATATCCCACTATATAGAAAAGATGGCTCAAAGGGTCCTCTAAGCCGTGGTATAAGTGGTATTTCTAAAATAATTTTGAAAAAAAATTTTGAAGAAATTTATTTTTTGTGAAAAAATTTTTTCAGTTAAAGCTGACTTTTTGGGGAAAATATTTTCTATATAGTGGGATATGTGTAGTATTTCGTATTTTCCCCAAAAAGTCAGCTTTAACTTAAAAAAATTTCTCACCAAAAATAAATTTGTTCAAAACTTTTTTTTCAAAATTATTTCGGAAATACCACTTATACCACGGCTTAGAGGACTCTTTGGGCTATCTTTGCTATATAGTAAGATGTGTGTAGTATTTCGTATTTTCCCCAAAAAGTCAGCTTTAACTGGAAAAATTTTTTCACAAAAAATAAATTTGTTCAAAACTTTTTTTTCAAAATTATTTCAGAAATACCACTTATACCACGGCTTAGAGGACCCTTTGGGCCATCTTTTCTATATAGTGGGATATGTGTAGTATTTCGTATTTTCCCCAAAAAGTCAGCTTTAACCAGAAAAAAATTTTCACAAAAAATAAATTTGTTCAAAACTTTTTTTTCAAAATTATTTCAGAAATACCACTTATACCACGGCTTAGAGGACCCTTTGGGCCATCTTTTCTATATAGTGGGATATGTGTAGTATTTCGTATTTTCCCCAAAAAGTCAGCTTTAACTGAAAAAATTTTTTCACAAAAAATAAATTTGTTCAAAACTTTTTGTTCAAAATTATTTCAGAAATACCACTTATACCACGGCTTAGAGGACCCTTTGGGCCATCTTTTCTATATAGTGGGATATGTGTAGTATTTCGTATTTTCCCCAAAAAGTCAGCTTTAACTGAAAAAATTTTTTCACAAAAAATAAATTTGTTCAAAACTTTTTTTTCAAAATTATTTCAAAAATACCACTTATACCACGGCTTAGAGGACCCTTTGGGCCAACTTTTCTATATAGTTGGATATGTGTAGTATTTCGTATGTTGCCCAAAAAGTCAGCTTTAACTAAAAAAATTTTTTCGCAAAAAATAAATTTGTTCAAAACTTTTTTTTCAAAATTATTTCAGAAATACCACTTATACCACGGCTTAGAGGACCCTTTGGGCCAACTTTTCTATATAGTGGGATATGTGTAGTATTTCGTATTGTGCCCAAAAAGTCAGCTTTAACTTAAAAAAATTTCTCACCAAAAATAAATTTGTTCAAAACTCTTTTTTCAAAATTATTTCAGGAATACCACTTATACCACGGCTTAGAGGACCCTTTGAGCCATCTTTTCTATATAGTGGGATATGTGTAGTATTTCGTATTTTCCCCAAAAAGTCAGCTTTAACTGGAAAAATTTTTTCACAAAAAATAAATTTGTTCAAAACTTTGTTTTCAAAATTATTTCAGAAATACCACTTATACCACGGCTTAGAGGACCCTTTGGGCCATCTTTTCTATATAGTGGGATATGTGTAGTATTTCGTATTTTCCCCAAAAAGTCAGCTTTAACTGAAAAAATTTTTTCACAAAAAATAAATTTTTTCAAAACTTTTTTTTCAAAATTATTTCAGAAATACCACTTATACCACGGCTTAGAGGACCCTTTGGGCCATCCTTTCTATATAGTAGGATATGTGTAGTATTTCGTATTTTCCCCAAAAAGTCAGCTTTAACCAGAAAAAATTTTTCACAAAAAATAAATTTGTTCAAAACTTTGTTTTCAAAATTATTTCAGAAATACCACTTATACCACGGCTTAGAGGACCCTTTGGGCCATCTTTTCTATATAGTGGGATATGTGTAGTATTTCGTATTTTCCCCAAAAAGTCAGCTTTAACTGAAAAAATTTTTTCACAAAAAATAAATATGTTCAAAACTTTTTTTTCAAAATTATTTCAGAAATACCACTTATACCACGGCTTAGAGGACCCTTTGAGCCATCTTTTCTATATAGTGGGATATGTGTAGTATTTCGTATTTTCCCCAAAAAGTCAGCTTTAACCAGAAAAAAATTTTCACAAAAAAAACTTGTTCAAAACTTTTTTTTCAAAATTATTGCAGAAATACCACTTATACCACGGCTTAGAGGACCCTTTGAGCCATCTTTTCTATATAGTGGGATATGTGTAGTATTTCGTATTTTCCCCAAAAAGTCAGCTTTAACTAAAAAAATTTTTTCGCAAAAAATTAATTTCTTCAAAACTTTTTTTTCAAAATTATTTCAGAAATACCACTTATACCACGGCTTAGAGGACCCTTTGGGCCATCTTTTCTATATAGTGGGATATGTGTAGTATTTCGTATTTTCCCCAAAAAGTCAGCTTTAACCAGAAAGAATTTTTCACAAAAAATAAATTTGTTCAAAACTTTTTTTTCAAAATTATTTCAGAAATACCACTTATACCACGGCTTAGAGAACCCTTTGGGCCATCTTTTCTATATAGTGGGATATGTGTAGTATTTCGTATTTTCCCCAAAAAGTCAGCTTTAACTGAAAAAATTTTTCCACAAAAAATAAATTTGTTCAAAACTTTTTTTTCAAAATTATTTCAGAAATACCACTTATACCACGGCTTAGAGAACCCTTTGAGCCATCTTTTGTATATAGTGGGATATGTGTAGTATTTCGTATTTTCCCCAAAAAGTCAGCTTTAACTGAAAAAATTTTTTCACAAAAAATAAATTTGTTCAAAACTTTTTTTTCAAAATTATTTCAGAAATACCACTTATACCACGGCTTAGAGGACCCTTTGGGCCAACTTTTCTATATAGTGGGATATGTGTAGTATTTCGTATTTTCCCCAAAAAGTCAGCTTTAACTGAAAAAATTTTTTCACAAAAAATAAATTTGTTCAAAACTTTTTTTTCAAAATTATTTCAAAAATACCACTTATACCACGGCTTAGAGGACCCTTTGGGCCAACTTTTCTATATAGTTGGATATGTGTAGTATTTCGTATGTTGCCCAAAAAGTCAGCTTTAACTAAAAAAATTTTTTCGCAAAAAATAAATTTGTTCAAAACTTTTTTTTCAAAATTATTTCAGAAATACCACTTATACCACGGCTTAGAGGACCCTTTGGGCCAACTTTTCTATATAGTGGGATATGTGTAGTATTTCGTATGTTGCCCAAAAAGTCAGCTTTAACTAAAAAAATTTTTTCACAACAAATAAATTTGTTCAAAACTTTTTTTTGAAAATTATTTCAGAAATACCACTTATACCACGGCTTAGAGGAGCGTTTGGACCATCTTTTCTATATAGTGGGATTTGTGTAGTATTTCGTATATTTTTGTTATGACTACTTTTCTTTCCAAGAATACCACATGTTTTAAATAGCCTTTTTTTATTAGAAGGGATAATGAGTTATGTACTAATAAGGCAAAACTAAAAAATGTGTATTCTGGAGAGCATATTCCAATTGATTCTTTATATTTTTGTGGCCCAGTTATGGAGATTTCTTTCGAAGAAATATATATTCCAAATTAACATTCACTGTTAAACAGTTAACAGAGCTCTGTTAACGAAATAATTGCAAATGTGGTTTATGTCTGTACTAGTTAAATTTAAAATTTATCTTCACACACATTTTGTCTTGGTGTACGCCGAACCAGTGCACTTTAATTTCTGAGACATAGAGGGGTAGGAGTTCCTCGTTTGTTGTAACAAATAAAACTCTAGGAAGCCGCATGTCAAGTTGTGATGAACTTCCGAAACCCTCACCAGTGGTTAATTGGCAGAACAGGGATCAGCAAAGCCCCCGCGAGGTTCTGCTTGCAGATCATCTCAGTGCTGCTCATGGTTCCTACTTTTGCTACAACGTTCTGGCTGTGATTTAAATCTAAATCGCTGAGAGATGTTATTGTCTTGCAACAGATACCAGTATTGTAAAGAACCAGAAGTGATGGTTACACTGGTGAGTTGGTTGAGGGCGGATGCTCTTAAATGGGCTTCGGCCTACCAACTCATTGAGCTTTTTCTTCTATTGACTGCCCAGAAAATTGTGTACAGGAGGGATTAAAAAACCCGAGCTCTACAAACTTATGGCAAAAATTGCAACCTGTTTGAGACTTGCAAATCACACGGGGGCGCTGATATTTACGGCCAAGACAGCTTTATAATAGGTAGTGGCAGAATTACAGTAAATACAACACAAGCAAACATCAACATGTATTTTGTTGGTAGAATTTACGAATTGTTGTCAAAATTTTGTGTGAAAAAGCAAGGAAGTCTATGTGTTTTTGAGAAATTTACGCAAAGGAAACGAAAAACAGCTGCGCTTATACCACTACCATATTAAAGCTCCCTTGTTTACGGCCATATTCATAAAAGCTATTTTATGTTTACTACGCCTGTTGTTGTATTTATTATTGTAATTTTGCTCTAGTGATGCCACTTTCTAGACGTTATAGGTACTACTTCAATATTTTTTTAGGTTTCACCTTCGTATTTACCTTGTATCTTTGTATCTAGTACAGATAGATGATCCTCTTAACTTGCAAATTTTTATTCTTAATAGGTATGTATAATTTGTGTAAACACTGTAAAACTATAGTATATATTAATTATGTATGTATTAATGATAATACCAACCAACCATATATTATGATAATACCAGCCTACTAATATTAGATAGGTATATTATTTTAAAAATTTGACTTCTCGCAAAAAAAAAACAATTATGCTACATTATTTTCTATATAAAATACAAACAAAACTTACGGTTTATAATTTAGATCGATTTGTTTATGCACCCAAAACAAAAAGGCAATGTCCGTGCTATTGTCTTTTACGTAAACATAAATACATATGTATGTATATTGTCTTGTTTTATTGAGAATAGACTCGATTTATTTATTCCTTGTTGTGCTTGAAATCAAATGTTTATTATGAATACTACACTTAAATGATGAACGGTCGAGTAGAAGAGGGCTGGTTGGCGCCCATTAAAAGCAAAATAAGATAAACACAACGGAACCGTGTTGGTGTTTTTCTATAAAATTTCTTACTGTTAATGTAATTCGGCTTTTTCGAAGAGCTGCACTGTTCGGAAAATTGCTTTTGCAAAGCTATTTTAAATACGTAATTTTTCAAAAATTCAAAATTTGTGCTTTAATTTGTGTAAATTGTAGTGTTATCATTAGGAGTATTTATTAGATTAAAGCCCGGTTCGTTAGCATCGAATCTAAACAAATTTTATATACCTATTTACTTTTTGGCTCACAAGCTAACTACGGCCCAAATGATCGATTTTTCACTATTTGATTCACGCTCACACTTTTAATACAATTTTCGTTTTGACCGGGCTAATGAACCTTTTATTGGAATAATTTATACAATTCTTATAATAAAGAAAAATAAATTTAATGAATAATATATAATTCGCTGAGAGTTAGTAAATATATTAAAGTGTTTTCTAAATTTCTTCCGAACTTTATGAGAAAAGTAACTACACCGCGGCCGAAGAAACCAAGAGCACAAAATCGAATGACAAATAAGTAAAAACAGAGCTGTTCACCAAACTGTTCAAAGCAGTAAAAAGAAAATAAATAAAACGACTGTGAATATAACATACAATTTTTAGCAACATTTTTGAACGGTTATATAAAAAAGTACTAAATGTAAAAGTGAGATGTCGTTATTTATAACTGTAAATTCGTTTTCTACATTTTTACAATTATGAAAATTAAGCGAAATCTAATTCCATCCAGTTCGTCATTAAAAATTATTTTCCAAGCTATATGAAGAAAAAAAGTATGTTGAAAACAATAACAACATTAAGCGAAATATATGTTATAAATAATTAAAAATATAGCTTTAAATTATTCAATAATGTTATTTAACTAACCTGTTATTTAACTAACCTGTATGTATGATATGTGTTAAACGTATGTCGTGTTAATATGCGAATTCCTGATATATTTAGAAAACAATCCGCAAAATCCTGAAATATAAAAATTTCGCAGATGTTTCAAGAAGCTGTTGAGCCATAAAACTCAAATATCTGGTAGACAGGTTTATTCTATATAGCTGTTTACAGTTTATACCTCCTATATTTGGTTATTTAGCTTATCAATTATATAGAAAAGGATCTGTAAAGTCATGAAACATAAAAGCACCGTGTTTCCGTGGAATATATAACAAAGCAATTGGTTTAAAATTAAAGGATAAAAAAATTATAAATAGCTTGTTTTCTATGTTTCCCAGCTATCTATATGTCGATATTTCATAGGAGCTTCCCTAATCATCAGTATTTTTTTATTGGTATCAATGTTAGAAGTTAATATAGTGAATAAAATTCAATTGATTAAAAGATAAACTACCAAGAACCACAGCTTATATGTAGATATCGGATTGTCATTTAGCCGTTGATACATACGTGAGCCGATTGGTGACCAAGTTTTGTATATAAATTTGGGATCATGCATGTCTGGAGTACTGAATTTAGTAAATATATAAAGATTCACTTTTCCAGACATGAACGATTGCAAGTTAGAGCGCATTCACATTCGGCAACTTAGTTGCGCAATTCTCTTGCACAAGTCTAGTGATTGTAGATGTGAGAGGTAAGAGCGGCTTGAAGGGGGAAGAATTGCTGATATTTGAGTACAGACTTGCTTGTACGTTCTTGTTTCTGGTATTTTCTTTTGTTTATTTTTCGGGCTGTTCAAAATATTAAGAAAATTTAAGTAAACCAAAATGAAAGTTGCGCAACTAAATTACTGTATGTGAACACAAAAGTAAGTTTAAAAGGAAATAAATAAAAACAAAAAGTAGATTTGCGCAACTAAGTTGCCTAATGTGAAAGCACTCTTACGAAATGTTGGTGAATTGCATTTACATATATGTTTGTGGTCAAGTAAGTTGTGGTTTTTGCATACCGGGCGCTGTCTGTCATGTGCCAATGTCCGTGTGCAGTTTTTTTCATAAATACTTTTTTTTTGTGGTTTTCAATTATGTAAGAGAAGTGTGTGAGTAAATGAAATATTGAGGCGCTAATGTATTTTTAAAAAGTTAGAATCTATTGTTCTTTTCTGGTTGTTTATAAAACAGAGAAGATACCTATAACAATAGTTTTTCTTTATTATGAAAAGGGGTTTCTTCAACATATACGGCCGTATGCAAAAAGCTACTAAGCAATTGTTAAGAACAATTTCCTAACATTATATGCAAAAACGATTGTTAGCTTACCATCTGTTTCGGAAGCTAACGTTAACTTTAAATATTTTAACATTGAAATGGGCGCACTTTACCTGTACGTTAAAATAACATTTAATATTTGTTTCCATTTCTCTGGAAAAGTACTATTCACTGAAAATTCTTAACAAAACTAATATATTATTTTTATTAGATAAAGAAATTAAAACAATACAATTTATATGAATTCAAAATAAAGTGTTTTTTAATAGTTAGACATATTAGGGGTTTTTTTTTGCTTATAAAATAGAGAAAAGATAAAAATTACTGTTTCATTCTTTAAAAAAAAAACGTTTTTTACCAATCAAACGTTATAAACAGCTTGTTTTTATGTTTCCTAGCTGTTTATATGTCGACCCTAATCACCAGTAGACTTGGAATTTTTTGAAAAGTATTCTCAAGCATGGTACAATAATATAACAGGTAAAAGCGGAACTACAACATTGATGTCGTCTATAATTAATTTTTAATTTATAGCTTGGCAAACGCATTTGAATTGCAAAATAATTTTTGTGGTTTTCGTTTTTGCATCTGTTTCGTCTTTTTTAATATTCAGCGATGCTTCATTAGATTTTTCCATTAACATTTTTTTTTTTTTTTTTTTTTTGCTAAAAAGCAATTCTCGTTATAAAAGAAGGTTACTAAAATACAAAAAATAAAAAATTCCGATATCGGTTCATATATAACGGAGATATAGCTTAAACCTTTTCCATGAAAATGTCCATGAAAGATTTCTTTTTTGGAATGGTGATCACAAGGAAAACATATATTTTCCCCGATATCGGTCCATATATATCCGAGCATTACCAGTTTAAATTTGTAATATATACTATACATATACGTGACTATCGTGAAGGGTATTTTAGTTCGGCCCAGTCGTATATACAACACTCTTACTTGTTGGGATATCATATTGCTCTAACCACACAGACCTTCAGTTCAGACATGTTGTATGATTTAATCAGAATAAGAGCGTTTGGACACAATGAATTTTCTGCCAGCTTTTGCTTGGCATGTGCGAACTTTTTCATAAAATGCTTTTGCTAATTCTGCTTATAATCAAAATTTGATGTGCAGGAGAATAAATATGATTTTTAATCATCATTGAATTTTTCGTTATTCATTAAAATGAACACAAAGTTTTATGCTGAATATAATCAAGAAAAGCCATGATTTTGAAGTTCTCTGGTACTCTGCTGGTTCTGCTGGCTGCTACCTTTTTCCTTCACCTCGGTTGTCTCTTCTATCTTTTCTCACTTCCCTGTCCGGTATGCTTGGACGGTAAGTATTTACCTCTTATGCTTTTTACTTTCTTTTTATTTTAGTTGGTTGTGGTTCGGTTTTTAGTTCTTTGCTTAATTTTGTGTTAAAGTCTTTATTTAATTCAGTTTAGTTGTAGGTTTCGAAGTTTTTTAAATTTCAGTTCATTACTTTTTCAACTTGTAGTAATTACTTTTTCATGTTTTTATTTATTTCTTTTGGAAAAAGTTAATGAATTTAGTTCTTAAGATTGTGTTAGTCTTCGCTTTTCTTCTTTTCTTTGATTTTATTAATATTATTTATTTTATTTATATATGTTTAATTTTACTTATACTTTTTTCCTTGGATTAGTCCACTTATATTTTCAGCTTTCGTATTTTTTTCTTTGCACTCTGTAAATTTTCCTTTTGTTGTTTTTGCTTTTTTTCTTTAAAAATTCCAGTAAATAAAATTTTTTGTTATTTTATAAGCACACACAGATTTTTTTTATTTTAAAAATTTAATGTTCCAAAAAGTAAGTATTTTTTTCTTCTAAAAAGAACTATATTTTTTCCCCTCGTCGGCCGCCATCTAACCTTCCCGTCCCTGTATCTCCGAATAAAAAAAATCATCGCGCCTCAATAAAAGCCCCCACCAACCATCTTTATTATGACTCTTCTTCTTCTTTTCATTCACTTTAACAATTCAAATATGAACAACGGCTTCGTCAACATTACGTTTTCAGTTGGCGTGCTTTAAATCGAAATGACGATATTTATCTATCGTCTAATAAGCCATTTGAGCCAAGGAGCTGAAATAAAATAAGTTAGTGCTTGATATAATCGGGCATGTTCTGACACTCGCATCTCGCATGATATTTGCGATTGTGACTTGAACTCGCAAGAAAGGTGTTCTGTAAATCGCAATCGCCAGACTGTTGGCGATTTCAAATCACAAGAGTATACCAAAGTGAACTGATGAATTAACAATAAACAAACGTTTAAACAAATTATAAAATGACGTATATATTAAATTAAATTTGTTTTCTTTGGACTAGAATAAAAACTAGACGATTTTTCATACAATTTTAGCTAAATACATGCAATTTAAAAAATGGTCTAAAAACGCAAGCAAAAAATAAACTTTTTTTACAATCAATTTTTTATTACATTTTTAACCCAAAATGCATTATCAATTTATTTTTTAGTTTATTTGCGTGGTAAAACATGTGTTTTTAGCATTCAAATTATGTCAACTCGCAAGCAAAACGCGTGAATATTAAAAAAAAAAATTAAAAAGAATGGAAAACAATGTTTTACTTATCGCATAAGGTTCGTACAATGAAATCAGTAGCATATTTGGTTTGATTGTAGTATGTTCCATGAGTTATTCTACGAGGGAGGCAAAGGGCTGAGTAGTAGGTTTTTCAAATTACATATTTTACTATAGATTATATGTGTGTAGGTGTATATTTTAGTTCCAAGAAATAAGCACAATAGAAAATTGAAAAATGACAAAAAATCCCATAAGAAATGAGTGGGACACTCATTTTCGGGCTATGGACCACCGAAATTTTCATATGTATATGCGGTTTTCCATTATGTTTGTAAACATATATTTTCAGTTTAAAATTAAGTTTAATATTAAAGTAGTCCGAACTATATAAGAAGTGCACAAAAATAAGAGCAATATTACTTGTGCTGTATGGATGTCAAATAAAGTTAAAAACACGTTCATTATGTGAATAGCGAAAAACCAAAAATGAATTAATAAAAGGATAATACAAATATTTTGTTCTCATTATTTACAGACGTTCTCTCCCATATTATATTACACGTAATACCATCTGTAAACTCTATATCAAAATTTTCAAAATGATTTTTAAGACCTGCCTATCTACCTTCTGATTTTTTTTTTTAATCGTTTATCTCTTTGTATTCCTTACAGTGCGACCACACAGGCAATCTATTGTGTACTAGCAATAACGCCGGCAGAATTACGTCATATTGCGTGTGTTTTAATTAATTGTAATTGTTATATTTTTTAAAAAATGAGTGCTTTAAATACATCAATCGCGGAGCACTCCATTTTTTATGAACTCAAAAATGTAAATAATTACATTTTTTCTGTTAATAAAATCACTTTTTATAATAATTTGTATATTTTTGTATGTATGTTCATAAACATCAGTGATGATAAGTGAATTCTGACAGCTTATGTTCAAAGATAATTGCTCAGCAATATCTTCTAGCAGTAATTGCTGAACATGTACTTGAACTTGTGCGGTCCACACGCAAATATCTTGTATCGGCAATCAATTTTGGCAGTTGTCGCGGCAATAATTGCCAATCAGAAGGACGGGTACATGGTACAATAATATAACAGGTAGAAGCGGAACTACAACAAGCCAACAATAAAAAAAAACAACATGGCTTTTTATTGTTGGTTTGTGTTGATAACTGTCAAAGAAAACAAAAGAAAATGAAAAACAAGCGTATATTTTTATTCGTGTTTTTATTTTACAAATAATTTTTCAATAAGTTTTTGAATTTAAAACTCGTGCAATAAATTAAATATATAAATAAAGATCAAGAAAAAGTTGTCTGTTGTGTTTGAAGCTGTTTTTGTGTTTGAAAAATATTATTGGAACATTTTTTTTTCAAAAACTTTTTCAATTTGTAAACAATAATAAAAAATGTGTGTGTATGTGTGCGCTTTTGATAGTTATCATCACAAAAAAAAATGTCAGCCCCCGTTTCGACACTACCTATACATTATTGTACCATGGACGGGTAGTTACCTAGTTTCGATACAAAAAATATCAAGATTATAGTTGATAGCAAAAGATAGGAATATAACATGAAAAACAGTTTATTTTTACATGCGTATTTTTTGTTTGAAAACATTATTGTGAACATTTCGTGTATGATAAAAAATTTGGGTTTTGAAATATTAAAATATGTTTTTTTATAGACTTGGCAGCACTAAAAATAACAAGCTGGCGTACACACTCTAAAACTTGTGGCAACACAGTCTTTGCTCATCTTGTAACTACAAAGTACATTGTAACAAAGAACAGTAAAACAAGTGCTATTGTGTTTTGTGTGATCTAAAATACTTTAATATAAAACTTTGAATTGGTTTTTTAATTTTCTTAATTTTGAATCGTATGAGTTGATCCGATTGAGGATGATGCTAATTTCTCCAAAGGTTATTCGTATAGAAACAGTCAAACAAAGAAAAAAACTGTCCAGTGTTTGACCATTGAAAAAAACGAGTCAGAAAAGGTTGAAAGAAACGGAGAAGAGATTAGTCTGCAACATTAGTAAAAAATATATTAAAGGTAGATATTTTAAAATTATTGAAATATATTCGTAAATTACTCGAGAAGGGTCAAGGATTTTCCAGCAAAAATTAAAAAGATTATGTTTTATATTATGGCTGATTAATTTACACCAATACTTTTTTTTGAAAATTATTAATTTTCTTTTAGATGACATTTCGTAAATATCAATAAAAAATAGGTAGGCTAAAAAAATAAAAGACCACATTGGAAATTTATTTATTGAGTTTAACTTCTTTTGGTTTCTACATAGGAATTAAAATTGCGAAATGTAAATAACATGGATGGAATATGTATATAAAACAATAAGATTTGATTTCAAATTTTGATACTAATTTGAAATTAAATGGGAAAGACAATATTCTCAACAGAAAGGGGAAATTATTTTCAAATTGAGAAATTTATTTATTCCCAACTTGTTTTCAAATGTGGATTGTGTGTGATGTGGAACACAGATGAAAATAAAGTTTTACTTTACAAATTCTTATTTGTTATTTTTGACTTGAATTTTCTATTATTATTATTAGGTGTACAACTTTGCTTCCGCCGTTTTGCAATAGATGGTTGCAGCAGCAAGTGGTAGGCAACATAAATAGATCGTAGATATAATCGAAATATTAGTCGATTTGTGTCTGCATCATAAAGTTATCCTCTATTAAATATGTCAACTAACGAGCCATATTCTCGTCAATTGCGGGAAGTTTTAATTTTCTGCTTTAATATAAAGAAATCTGCGGCTGAGGCTCATCGAATGCTTTCAAATACCTATAGTGAGGCCGCTATTAGTGAAAAACGTCTCGAGAGTGCTTTCAACGCTTCAAGAACGGTAATTTTGCCGTCGAAGACCAGTATGGCGGTGGAAGAGAGACGGGTTTCAAAGATGCAGAACTGGGGTCATGTCAATTGGACCAAGAATCAGCAGGATCAATGGGAGCAACGCAACAAGTCATTTAAAAACGCCTGAAAGTCGTACAAGTTGAAGCCAAGAGTTTGTGTGCTTGAGAGCAGCTGCGAGGAATGCAAAGATGGAAAGCATTTCTGTATTGGATTATACTGGATATTATATAAAATAGATTCATTACGATAATCGGTGCAAGTGCAGAAAATCATGGAAATATCCCGGTCAGGCTTCTACGTCGACGGCCAAACCAAATATTCATGCTCAGCATTTGGTGGGACGAACTTGACGTAGTTTATTATGAGTTAAAACCGACTGAAACAATCACGGGCAATCGTTATCAACCACAACTAATGCGTTTAAGCCGATCATTAAAAGACAAGCGGCCGTAATACAACACACTTGGTAACGTGGATATGGTTAATACTCCACCACCGCCCTGTTCTCCAGACGTTGCTCCCTCGGACTGACTAGTTTCGATTAATGGCATATGGCCAAACAGCTGACTAGCACTTCCGGTCTTATGAAGAAGATTGATTCGTCGATCGCTTCAGAAGATGACCACTTTTTTCAACGTGAGATTCGTATGCTGCCCGAAAGATGTTAGAAAGAATTGGCCAAGTAGCCAGCGATGGACAATACAATGAGTCATAAATGTATAACCAGTTTTTTACAATAAAGTATCAAATTTCGGAAAAAAACGGTGGTAGCAAAGCTTTATATCTATGTATTATTTTGCTTAGTCGTAAAATTCACAAAAGGACGAAGTAGTTGGTTCTCCTGGTTCTAAATCGCACCCCAAGTAGACAAAATGATAGTTATTGTTTACCTACTATTTAAATTTATTCCAATCAAAAAATATATATGTACGTCTTGTTTTTGTGTTTCCGTGCTGCCTAAAATCAAATAAAAACAAAATTTTTATCAACTTTGAACTATATTACAATGTATATAAATATAAAACTATTAATTTTTTGTTACAGATACACACATCCAACCATTAAATAGATCACAAACCCACTGCCATTATTTAAATTATTAGACATAATAAAAATACTTTAATATAAAAATATATTTACATATATTTATATAAAACCTCAAATTCTTAAAAAAATTTTAAAAGTGAAAATAACAAGAAAAAACAGGCGTAGATTCAATATGTCCAACCATTATCACAATCATAATTCCTACAACTCGGGAAGTAACAGCAGTGGGTCCAATCAAGTTTACGCTAATGGCGATGGTAAAAATGACAACTATAACCATCACCAAGGGGTGGTTAGGCTAACGAATGGGTATGCTTCAAAGCAATTGGGGAATGTAGCCGTACCCGATATGTGCTTTTTTTGCTTTGAGGTTTTAGATTGCGAACTGAATAATATGGAAGGACCCGGTACTCCACTTTTTACCAATGATGCTTAGTAAGTATTTTTAATAAATTTAGTGTACTTATGTACTTGTACTCAGTGGCTATTTTTATAAAGTCCTTTATTCGTTACCTGGAAGACGGGGCGTGATAAACGTTTACGCGGTTGTATTGGAACCTTTAGTGCTATGCATCTTCATTCGGGGTTACGCGAGTATGCTTTAACAAGCGCTTTAAAAGACTCAAGATTTGCTCCAATATCACGTGATGAACTTCCAAAGTTGACAGTCTCTGTATCAATTTTGCAAAATTTTGAAGAGGCCAATGGGCATTTGGACTGGACGTTAGGTGTCCATGGCATACGTATTGAATTTATTAATGAAAGAGGTTGTAAAAGGACTGCTACTTATCTACCTCAAGTAGCAACTGAACAAGGTAATTTAAAACAGAATGACAACACAAGTTTTAGGCACAAATTCAATTAAGCATAAAATTATTAAGTTTGAACGCATGTTAACAGTTTAATTTTCTTCAATAATATGCTGCAATTTTTAAGAAATTCGTATCTTCTAATAATTATAAACCTTAATGTACGTTTAACTATTTCCTAGAATTATTTAGAAAATTATTTTTGTTGTACACGGTTGAATACATTCTGCCAAACTAGCTTTTATAAACATTTATTTCTATCTTTTATCGTTTATAGGTTGGGATCAAATTCAAACAATAGATTCTTTATTGAGAAAGGGTGGATATCGAGCCGTCATTACGCCAGAGACACGTAAGGCTATTAAATTAACGCGCTACCGTTCTCAGGAAATTCAAATGAACTATAAAGAATACCGTGAGGTTTTAGAACGTCGTGGTCAATACTGCAAAGTGCAATGCTAACATATAGCATTAAATCGTTTAAAACAACCAGAAAAATAGCATCAAGAGCATATGTTAGAACTTTATTTAATTTTGATCACATTCTCTTGCTGGCAATTACATTATTAAACAAAAAGTACACATCAAAACAATATTATACAACAATTAACTTTCAAAATCAATAAAACAACAATTAATTTTAGAATTAACCTATGTATAGTATGAACTGAAATATATTTCAATAGATAAAAGCAACGTTTTCCAAATTTCAACATATGCAACAAAAATAAAAAAAAATATATACATATATGCAACTTCTTACTATCTATACTACAGTTAAAAGAAAAATATGCTAAAATACTTAGCACAGTTTTATTTAAATAAAAATTATAAAGTTTTATTTCCTAGGTATTCTCATTTTTAAATACAGAATTAATTTGTATGTTTCAAATAAAAAAAAGAGTGTGTAGTTAAGAATAACTATTTTAATGGTTCTTATAAAATTTGGTTTTGATGAAATAAATAATTATAAAACATAACGTATTTGTATTTATTGACCTCGAAATGTCGTTGAAAATATTTAAATAATCATCTAACGTACGATAAAAAAATAAACTGCAGCGTTGACCACTCTTAAGATTATTTCGAATAAATATGAAGCACCGTATCAGGGTACGCACTGGAAACATTAGTACGTAATTCGAGTCGCATTGTTTGGTGATTTCGTAGGATCGGAAATATTAAACTTAAACCTTCCATAAATCATTCAATTCAAAATATTTTCTCAAAGCGACAACATGGCTTTTTTAAAAAATGTTTTCAAAAAGCGACAACATGGCTTTTTATTGTTGCTTTGTGTTGATAACTGTCAAAGAAAATAAAAAACAAACGTATATTTTTATAAGTCGTAAAAATAATCAAGAAAAAGCTGTCTGTTGTCTTTGAAGCTGTTTTGCGTTTGAAAATTATTATTGGAACATTTTTTTTTCAAAAACTTTTTCAATTTGTAAACAATAATAAAAAATGTGTGTGTGTATTTGTGCACTTTTGATAGTTATCAACACAGAAAAAAAAAATGTCGGCCACAGTTGCGACACTACCTATATATAGGGTGTTTTTTTAAGCTAGATAGAACTTTAAATTGTAAAAAGTAACACAAAAAATTAAATTTTGATGAAACATTTTTTTTATTTGTTTCAGTATACTCTGACAAATCATCATGAATAGACTCACGCTTGAACAACGCTACGAAATTATCCAAATTTACTTTGAAAATCAGACCCGTTGTTTTATCGCAAAATTGTGTTCAGCGATGACGCGCATTTTTGGCTTAACGGGTTTGTTAATAAGCAAAATTGCCGCATATGGAGTGAGACCAATCCACAAGAGACCCTACAGACTCCATTACATCCAGAAAAATGCACTGTTTGGTGCGGTTTTCATGCTGGTGGCATCATCGGACCTTATTTCTTCAAAAATGAGGCCGGAGCTCGCGTTACGGTCAATGGAGATCGTTACCGCACCATGATCAATGATTTTTTGTTTGAAAATATGGATGACATTGATCCGGAGGAGATGTGGTTTCAACAGGATGGCGCTACGTGCCATACGGCGAACGCAACCATCGACTTACTGAAATCAAAATTTGGCGATAAGTTGATTTCGAGAAATGGACCTGTCAATTGGCCTCCAAGGTCGTGCGATTTGACACCTCTCGATTATTTCCTGTGGGGCTACGTGAAGTCACTGGTTTATGCTGATAAACCAGCAACAATTGACGCCTTGGAGGCCAGCATTGTTCGTGTTGTTCGTGACATACGGCCAGCAGTGCTCGAAAAAGTGGCCCAAAATTGGACGTCCAGAATGCGCTTCGTCAAGAACAGCCGCGGTGCCCATATGCCCGAAATCATTTTCAAATGTTAATGTCACGTATTGATCTTTCGAATAAAAAAAATTTTTGATTACAATTTAATTTTTTGTGTTATTTTTTACAATTTCAAGTTCTATCGGGCTTAAAAAAACACCCTATATTATTGTACCATAACCGCACTTCAGAAATAATTACGATTACTTGAGAGCTATTCTTCAGCCTAGATCTGCTTTACCCCCCTTTGCGTAAATTTGTCAAAAACACAGATTTGTTTGCTTTTTCAAACAAAATTTTGACAACTGCTCGTAAATTCTACCAACAAAATAAATTTTGATGTTTTTGTTGTATTTATTGTAATTCTGCCACTACCTGTATAAAGCTGCCTTGACATTTGGATTTCAAATAATTTTTAACAGACAATTTCTGGCATTGCCAGAACTATTTTTTTTAATTTAACGGAAAGTTATTGCCTGTTTACTGGTTAATTACTACTTTAATTTTCTCTTGAACTTGCACAAGGCGAATTCATTATTAGGTGGATGCATCCCAAGGCGAATTTATACAGGCGAATGTAAGCGGAAAGCGAATTCAGTACTATGTATTTTGTTATTGTAAAGCATATCGTGAATGTCAAAATCATAATTCGTTCAGCTGGGAATAAATTTTATATAAACGTTAAATATAAAGTTTTATAATTGTTTGTAATTAAAATCACATATTATAATAGTTTTTCACTTTTAAATTCAACAAATTTCCTGAAATTACACTAAATCATACAAAAAAAATCTTCAGATTATATTGGCGCGAAAAAGTTTGTAAGCAAAAGAAGAGAAATTTGACAGTCTCGTTGGAAAAACGCGAGAAGCAAAATACACCTGTGCTGTTAAGTTCACCTAGTAATGAATTCATCTTGGTTAGGTCAGATACAGCAATTTTTGTTGAATTTTCTTGAATTTACTAAAGCTTTCTGAGACAGGTAAAAGGAAAAAGAATTGCCGGCACTCAGCAATTCTACACTTTTCTCTCATCTATTTATGTGTATATTCATATACAATGTGAATTGCAAGAAATATAAGCTCGAGAAAACACATGAATTGCCAAAAAAAGTTTTTATGTGTGAACATAAAAGCAAGTTTAAAACAAAATTGTGAAAAAGTTGGGCAATTAAAATCGTCCTGTTGGGCAATTAAAACCTGTGTATTATACTAACGAGAAGTCTGTTTGGTCAAGTTTAAGTTTTTTGCCTTCAACTTTCATATTTTTTGACATTTCATTTCAAACTAGATCATTCTCCCAAACAATCGACAAGTCGAACTTGATGTTGCAAACTCGCACTTTATAGTGAAAGGCCAATGTAAGCGGCATGCGGCTGCGGGCGGCAACAATGTGACCCATTTACAAAAAGATATATTTTTTATAAAAATATTTGTACATCGATTTCAACATATTAATTTAATTTAAAAACTTTTCGTTTTGCCGCTTCAATTTGTCAAACCAAAAAGTAAAGGAAAAAAATATAAGACAGAAATTAAATTTCGGTTTTCAAATTTCAACAATTGAATTTGTTTATTTATTTTGGCTTTAAAAAAAATCAAAATGTTTTTTTTTATTTAATATTCCAAGCACAAATTTTTTTTCAATTAGACGCGTTCATTTGTCTACAACAAATAAACTCAAGCGGCAAATAGAACAGGTGGTTGCCGCTCGTTGCCGCAAGCCGCTTACATTGGCCTTTCACTATTATTTCTACGGTGATACTCTTGTATGATTGTTGTTAAAAAAATTTTAGGCCCTTTTTCTCATTTTGATTAAGTCGATGTATTCACTTTGCCGAATGAAAATAATTGATTTTAAGAAAAATAACCAAAGGAGTCAAAATGAACTTGGAAACGAACATATATATACCTTTTGTTCGTTTTTACAATTTTTCAGTACAAAAAAAGACATTGAGCAAGACAGCTTTACCAGGGTAATGGCTGTCTTTCCTTTGCATAAACTTGTCAAAATTATGTTTACAACAGTTTTCCGTTTTCTTTGCGTATATTTGTCAAAATTATGTTTACAAGATACACACATAATTCCGAAAAAAACATATATGCCGTTTTCTTTTCTGAAAAGATTTTGCCTTTATGCTGCACTTTTCTTCTTAAAATTCAAGTTTTAAAATTTAAGTTTTATTGAGATGAAAAGAAGATGTCGCAATAACTATAAATATCTGAAAAAAGTTGAGAAAAGTGTAGACTTGTGTATTTTTTTGGCAAGACAATATTAAAAATGTTACACATTTTCTAGAAAAGAAAACGCCAATAGACTTCCTTGATTTTTAAACAAAAGAAAAACATTTTGAAAACTTTTTTATTGATGTTGTATTTATTGTAATTCTACCACTAGCTATTAAAACTGTCTTGACATTGAGCAACTTAATCAGGTCTGCGTTTCATTTATTTTCTTTTGAACTTGCTTTATCGAGTACTACAGATTATAACATGACATACTTATACACGAGTACTATAACTTGGGTCCGGAGACAGCCGAAATTTGAGAGTGCTGTAACGAAAATTGTTGGTGAGGGAGAGTATGTAGTACATGACTCTTTGTACTAGAGATTTGTAGACATTTTTTGTTTCTCTTTTTAATTTTTTGCATTTTTTATGTTGTTGCTTGACATCATTATTCTCATATTAACATCAACTTCATATAAGAACCGAAAACAATCTAATATTTCTGCCAAATCATCTTGTATAGGTCTGCCTAGATAGAACACCCGGACAGTGATAGAGGAAACGTTCAATACTGTCCTCCTAGTTTTCATCCCTACAACTTCTCTAGAAGTCAATCAGAAGATTTAACCTGGTCGCATGTATCCTCATATGACAGTGTTCTATCAGAACAGCTTCTACAATACGTAACCTCCGTTGGATTAGACCACTAGTGGACGAAGTTATCTTGATTTATTTCCATTTCCTTCAATGCAGTATAATTTTGTTGCTATGATAAAAAAAAGCAATATGGATATAGAAAGCTTTGAAATTTTAACACTCTCAACTACATTCTTGCCAACGCAAAATATTTTATAATTGGCAGACTGCATTCACAAGAGAAATAGATTTCTTTTAGTTATTTCAATTTCAGAACTCTGACTTAAATATTTGCAAATTGTCAGTGTGTAGTAAACGTCAACTTGCAATAAAGAGGAACAACAAATAAAGAACTTAAGAAAATTTTTAAGACGGACGAAAAATTGCATAAAAACTTAAAAAAGGCAAAAAAAAAAAATACAAATTTTTATGGGAAAAAGTAAAAACTATAGTTTTCTCGACATAGAAACTATTCAAAATTTAAAATGGCTCTGATATTTTAATATTGGCATTATGTACTGCGTATACAGACAGTAAGACAAAAACGAAAATTGTATAGAAAAACAAATTTTACCTATTAAAAGTTCAGACAATAACTGCTCAGATATCGTCTAAGAAAGTCGATTTCATTTTAAAAACTGCTGTGGAAGTGTTATTTTTAAGACATTTGTGATGAACTTCTTTCGTTAAGAAATGGAAAATGTTATAAAAAGACGACTTTGTTTGGTTCTTGGAAAGTAGAAAGAAAGAAAATTAATTAATCCTTAAGAGATCTTAAACAACGAACAACAAAGAAAGTAAGCAAAAAAGTCAAAAATATCTACATACAAGGAAAATAGTAGACAACAAACAAACCAACCATTATCATACCATCCCAGCAAACAAATATTCAAAAAGAAAATACCAAACAAGTGAAGAATGATGAATAACTTGAAGAAACTTTGAACTTTTTTCATCCTTGTAAAATAACTTAAAAGTGCACATAGTCACACCCACAGTGAAACCAAATTTTTATACAATAGACATTTCGTACCATACCAAACTGTTTTAGTATCTTTTTTATTTTTGCCAGACAAAGAATTTTTATTGACAAAAAAAAAAATACAAATCTTCCCTACCCATTCCCTAAATATCCTTTATAGTTCAATTATCTTTTTTCAACGAATGGGAGCAAAGGCGAGTACACCCGCCAATAGCGGTCATCAGAGCCCTCGATCGCGGACATTTTCGAGTAGCTCTACTGGTGCCGAACTGACCAGCTCGTCGGTAGACAGACAACGTGCCCGCAGTTTGAGTTCTGTGCCCGATATGCAAGCTCAAGCAACGGGTGCATCATCCGGCGACCACAATCAACACTCACATAATAGCAATCCAACAACTAACAGCAATAATTATGCCAGTTCATCAACGACAACAATGTCGTCGCAACAAGGTCACAACAATCACTTGCAGCGTCACACATTGGGAGATAATTTACGTGTAAGTTGCAGCCTCATTCTTATTCTACCTATACACACACAAGATGAATGTGTTTGTAATATTTAGGATTACTTTCAGGGTGTCTCAATGGCAGGAGCTAGTTTCGTAGAAAGTATAGCTTTAGCCGCTCAATCAGCTTCAAATGGTGCAGCTAATAGCATTGGACGAGTTTATACAGCAACTTCCCTTCCTTCGCAAATATGGTCGTTCAATGGCAAGTTATATTCTATTGTAGTTTTTATTTATATTTATGTAACATCAGTAAGTATACTTTTGAAACAAATTTTATTTTTAACATTCTGCTGTTGTGATTTGAAAGAAATAGGTATAAGAAATATCAGGAATATAGGTATTAGAAAGTGAGACTAAATTTGAACGGAATCTTTATGGCCACTCCAAGATAAAGTACTAACTATTAAACCAAAGCGTTCTGCAATACAACAATTTTTCTTTTGCATTCAAGTAACTTTTTATTTTAACTTAGTTTTATTTCCATAAGATTGCTTTCAAAATATTGATATTAAAATGGCAAACTTAAAAATCTATTTGCTTGGCCTTTTTTTATTGGCCCACATTCTTCGTGTGTTTCTTCTATATTGTTACGATATAATTACAAAATAAAATTCCGTGGAAGATTTTTCACTCTTCCCCTTCCTCCAATTATGAACAAAAAAGAAACAGAATTCAGTAGGAATTTTATCACTTTTCCTTTCCTCCAATTATGAACAAAAATTCGTTTCCATTCGTTAAAAACACTAAAGGGAGATCAACTCTTCAATTCTTACGGACAAAAATTGTGTTTTTTTTTTAATTGAAAAAAGTACTTTATGTGAAAAAAAAGAGGAATAAATTCCGAGAGAAATAAATTCCGTGAGAATATTCATAGTTGGGCTGAATAAGTCAAGATCTGCCTATTCCCTGTATTGTTATGGTTATAAAAATGAATATGATTGTAACTTCAGTTTGATCGATTCTCTAATTTTATATTGATATGAAAGCAATTAAAAAAAGTATTATATCAATTATTTAAAATGAAAAAAGGCATACAGCCCAATTACGAATATTCTTTGCAGAATTAATTTTTTATGGAATTCATTTCTCTCGTAAAGTACTTTTTTCAATTATAATTAAAGAAAAAGCATAATTTTTGTTAACTTTATGGCAGGAATTGAAGCGTTTTCTGTGAATGTAAAAAAAGAAAAAACTTCATGCTTAATACTGCTCTTTTTCTGTTGCAGATTTAAATTAACCAATTTTGATAATTTTTGCTTATCCAGGATGTACCAGAACTCAGCGTCAATCCGAACCAGGCTGACAAGAAGGATTCTTATCATTATGAGAAAAATCAGAAAAAAATCTAAATAAATATAGCTTAAAAAATTAAAAAACACGCTTCGATATCAAACTAAAATAAGTATCCATATAACCAGGTAATTATCCGTATAACGCGTTCCAAGTTATTTTTGGAATTCCCAAATTCGGCTACTCAGAAGCAATACGGCAAATTCAATTTTATCATTAAAGCGAATGACCATTTATAGTTCAGATGCATGTTCCACGGCTAAAAAGCGCACCCTTCCAAACCGGTTAGCGAAGTGGTTCCGATTTTTTTTGGGAATTCCCAAAATCGGCTTCGTGAATACCCAATATACAATATTGTATATACGGTTTTGTATAACTACATATGTAATAATCACTCATATGGTATGGATTTCGCGTATTGCAAAGATACAAATGAAACTAATATAAGCGTGTAAAATAAATACAATAACTTGCGAGGATAAAAACATTTGAACTTATCTAAAATGTTTTTTTTTAGATTTTTATTTTTCTCATAATGGTCACAATCAATATTGTCACCCAGTTTCGGCTTGACGTTGAGTCTGGAACACCCTGTGTAAGTAGGCACATTTAAGATGATATAATATCTGTGGCATTATATCATAACATCTTAAGTCGATATAAGACTAAAAAAAAAAGGTTTTAGGAGAAATTTCGATGAAAAACAAATGAACATAATCCAAAATTACAACAAAATTTTGGCAATAATACAAAAAAATATTTTGACAAACAATAACTTTATATATAATAAGTTAATCATATTGTGAAGAATTTTTGTCACATCTAACCCAGTGTGCAGCTGTTGATCTGCTTAGTATAAATGTACAATACATTCATACAAACAAGATAAAACTAAAAACA
Organism: Thecocarcelia acutangulata; assembly: GCA_914767995.1. NCBI lineage: Eukaryota > Metazoa > Arthropoda > Insecta > Diptera > Tachinidae > Thecocarcelia > Thecocarcelia acutangulata. The sequence continues at coordinate 93,856,018 of OU612095.1, forward strand.
TAATACACAAACGAACAAACATACATGATTTAGAGTATGTAAAATTCCAAGTAAATCAGCTACAAATGATGTTGCTGTTTTTCTTGTATTCTTGGTATTCGCTTTATTATTGTTTGTTGTTGTGACTTGTTTATTGTTCGCAAGCATGTGTATGAATGTGTATATGCAAAAGAAATACATTTGTACATTATGAACGACTAGAAAATTCATGTCAATTGTAGAAACTGATAATGACATATAAATGGTATATAATGGTCGGCGGCAACGAGTCAGTTCATTTTTAAACTTTGTGCAAGCATTCATAAGTCGAAGTAAGCAAGTCTAGTGTTTTGGTACACATTGGTATCAAGTGTAAATAAAGTTGTGAATTTATTAAATACATAATGAACAAGTGTAAGTGTCATTATTTCATTTACAATTGAAGAATCGACAAAAACGATTTTAGAGGCAAAAACGTACCAATATTATATATCATATTTTCAATTTTTAAAATTTTGCTTAAGTTGTTATGATAAAACACCACAGATATATAAGCCGCTCAGTGCACAAATCGGTTAACTCCATAAAACAAAAAGTTGAGCAATGCGATGAAATATGTAAATTTCTTTTTTTTAAATTCCCTTTATAATATAAACTCAAATATATATCATAGATTAGATAAATACATATACATATGTACATATATATTTTTCTTTCTTGGACCAGGGCAAAATTATCGAAATTTTTCATTTCGGTATCACGGCATACGATATCGAATAAACTGTATTGCAATAATATAAAAAAGTTAAAGGATTTATTTTTTGTATTCCTACTTTTAGGGAACGTATGGTCTTCAATCTATTGCATTTTGTTTAAATTACGATCCAATATGCATCGGTTGTCATAATTTAGATGTATCGTAATGTTATTCGATACGATAGTTAATTCGATATCGTATGCGGTGATTAGACACCTGTACTCAGGGAATAACCACTACATATGCAGTGTATTGTACCAGAACTAGAAAAGGAGGGGGAAAGTGGGAGTAGTGTTTCTGAACATTTGACTTGAACTTTCCAGAGTTACAACAGACGGGAAATACGTCTGCAGGCAACTTATTTCACAAACGAATGTACGGCCGAAAAACGAATTCGTTTGTACGTTTCCCCGGGCAATCGGTCACAAATTGATGAGCCCTGGACGATGTACGCGTGATACGAAGAAATATGCGAGTTTCGGGAACTAGATCCCTAATCACGTAGAACAAAATCCATTGTAGTAACGATAGAACAAATTAACACACCCTACTCTGCATCGATGCGCCAGTGAGTCAATAGTGTCGGAGACCCTACTGTCACCTATAAGTTTCTTCGCCATCCCAAACATGAAAGTTTATTCCATTCGCGGCAGGATATAGGCGGTATAAATAGTAAGGAGATCGGATGGAGTGAAGTACATATTACACCGTTTCAAAAAACTGAGGCGCTTTAATGCTTCTTTAGAGACATGAAATTTGTGTTCATCCCAGCGAACATCGCACTGTATTTTCATTCCAAAGACATCAAGAGCAGTCGCTTCTCAATATATTTATACCATCCATTAGTACAGATGGATGTGTCTTACGAGCGCTGAAGGCGACCCTGTTTTTATGACCCCATTTGGAGATTAATAAAAGAGAGTCATTCATACTTTAAAAAAAGAGAGTCATTCATACTCGGATAGGCTGGGCCTAAAACTAAATCAGTATGAATAGCAAATGATGCTGTCATCAGCGAAAGAGTGGATAGGGTTAGAAGTTTGATATAGAAGGTCGTTGAGGAAAATAAGAATAGAATAGGAGAAAGCTTTCATCTAATGGTATATAATATTAATAAAAAAGCAAACAAAATTATTTCTAAAAGTTAAAAATTTCTGAGCTGAAAGGAAAAATAAAATCAAATCAGGTATTTAAATTTTTAAGTTTTTTATTAAAAGTTAGTTATTATAATACAGTTTTATTTTTTATTTTTAACATCAGTAAACAAACACAAAAACTGAGAAGGTTTTTTGCTTGTCTGCAGTAACACCCAGGGTCTGTGGCAGGAATCGAACCTGCGACCTCGAGACTGTTAGGTAGGCAGGCCGCTGGGTTCTCCAAAGAGTACCCGGATACTCCAGCTCACTTGGGTCTTGAAGGTCGTTCCCTTTGTGATGAGACTGTTGGTCGAGTACTCTACCAAATCAGCATTCGAGGCACCCTAACCCATTTTCCATTAAAATATGTGTTTACAATGCTTTTATATTATATTATTTGAGATGAGTTTACCAGCAGTATAAATAATGTCTTCTTCATCAGATGTACATATGTAAGGACTCATGATTTCGATTTGTTAAGTTGTTACAGTCAGCAGACCCATCATGTCGCTCATGTTAATCAAAATGGCTTCTGAATTAAATAATTAAATTACTTATTATTCAATGGTCAAACAAATTTGTTTTTTAATAGTGCTAATCTTTATTATCCAGGAAAGTTTCAATAAGTATAAAAACTTAAGCCTTATTATATATTAAGTATAAAAAGTTATGAATTGACATTTAAATTTAAGATTTTTTCAGAAAGTGTAGTTAATCACTTTATTGTTTAATGCTGCTAATCTTTATTATCCAGGAAAGTTTCAATAAGTATAAAAACTTAAGCCTTGACACTTAAATTTAAGATTTTTAAAAAGTGGAGTTAATCACTTTGTGCACTGAACGGCTTATATATTAGCCAATTTCGAAATTTAATATGTACTAGGTAACTTTTTCTTAATGTTATATTTATTTCAATTATATTTTATAAATAAATTTATAAAATATACATATTAAAAGCGCCGGGTAACTAGACCATTTGCACTTAATGTTATATTTAAGCATATTTTAATTTGAGCCTTTGCATTTCAGGTATAAAATGTCCTGTCTGTAATAAATTTGTTTTACCCGATGATATAGAATGCCATTTGGTCATGTGCCTGACAAAACCTCGACTTTCATATAATGGTGTGTAAAACATGATCCCACGGAATCAAGCCCAAGTTTAATTTACCTTAATTTAATTTAAACTTTGTTTTATTTACAGAGGATGTTTTATCAGATGCAAAGGGAGAATGCGTAATTTGTTTAGAAGATTTAAATCCTGGTGATATAATAGCTCGCTTGCCATGTCTTTGTATTTATCACAAATGGTAATAAAACATCAAATTTCTTAAAAATTCTTTATTTAATACATATTAAATTTTCATATTTTAAATACGTAAAGCTGTATAGATCGATGGTTTGAGGTGAACCGCTCATGTCCAGAGCATCCTGGTGACTAGTTAAAACTCAATATGTAATTATTAAGCAACTTTTCTATATTAGTATAAATGAGTCTAATAAATACACAAACAAATAATAATTAAAAAGCAAAGAAACAAAAATATAAATATGTACCGAAAATTGATAAACGATTTAATTTAGCATTTAGATTTTACAAGGTAAAATCTAAAAATTTAAAAATAACAAAAAAGGAAACAAACAACCACTTTTTATGAAATGACTAGAGAAAAATTAAACAATATAAAAGGAATAAAATTAAACAATAATTAAGAAATTCTAACCAAAAATCGATGATAAGTTTTAAAAAAGAATATTAAATTTTGATTTAATTTTATTATATTAAAGGAATAAAAAACAAAATTGGATATATATTTAACTTAAAACGGTTTATTTTTAAGTGTATTTGTAAAAAAAAGATGTGCTGCAATAGTAATTAAAAATAATGATTAACGACGATGGTAATTTTATATAAACATACATATATTTAATAATTATGTTAAAGATAATGATAAATTTAAAGAAAATTCTACCAAAATAAAGTATATACTGAAAAAAATACATTACATCTTTATATATAACAAATAATTATATAAACAATTTATTAAAAAACTGAAAATACATATATACATATAAATAATAAAATACAAATATAAAGTTTAAATACTATTAGAAATTGATAGTAAAGAGAAAAAACAAAATAATTAAGGCATTAGTTGTTAAAGCATTTTGTACTGTGACATAAAAATACCAACAAAACCTAAAATATGATGTTGTATGTAATCATGTGTATTTACCTGTATCTGTTTTTATTTCTTTGTGATCTTTATTAAATTTAAAATTTAAGCAAAAACAAAAAGTTCCCAATGACTGCATGAAACACCGAAGAACTATTAAAGCAATATAGAAGCCAATTCACCAATGAGATAAAAAAAAAACCGAAAGCTTTAATGTTCTCTGTGTCAACAATTTTATTCTCGATTGATATTTTATTAAGTGGATAAACGAACGGACGAATGTTATACCACACTACCTGTATACACGTACAAAAGTATATGTAATTCGAAAATGTGGAAAATTGTAAAAATTAAACAGTAACAGCGTTCTATTTGATACTACTTGAAAATGAAGTCGATGTTGATGACTGTTGTTTTTATGGGTTCCGTTTTCAAAAGAAAAGAATAGGGTCCTATTGGTTTTGCTAACATGTCTCTGTATGCTACAACAAATACTAAAAATGAAAAATATTTGTGAGCTATGTAGTCTGAAAGAATTTTGTGAAATTCGAATAATACATAGACATTTGTCTAAATTAGTCTGTTAGGCGAATCGGACTATGAAGATAATTTATGCTCCTCTAAAACTGATTGAACGATTTTAAGAGGATTTAGAAGTTAAAACAACAATAGTGATTTTAACAACGACCACCATGTGTATCGTTGTGCACTCGTTTAAGGAAACTTAGAGGAGAGTTATAACGATTGAAGAAGGGTTTCATCAGTGGACTTGGAAATCTATGAAAAACGCATTTCAATACTCGGTACAACATTGCATTATTTTCGAAAAGCCCGTTATTAACCTATTTAATGCAAATTTTATTGTGCACTAAATCATTATATACAGGCCTGTTCTAAAACTCACGTGATTTCAAAGCATATGCCGTTTCTAAAGCAGAAATGTGATTTGTGCCTGTTGTGAAAATCACAATTTTTTGTGATTTTCGATGTGATTTATACTCTGATCTATACGGAAGCACAAAAAAAAAACAACTCAGTCGTGTTTGTTGTTCGGTCTTCGAGAGTTTGGCGTCTCACTCGAAGTGGTTAACGGTTTGCTTCAACTAACTGAATTGGTTTACAGTTTTTTTAGAGGTTATTCATTGTTAACCACGTGGAAACTTCCTATGTGAAGGCATAGGTCGTTATAGTTAGTCACAGCGGCGCTACAAAAGTACTGTTAATACCTACTTGGGCATATGGTCTTTGTCACCCCGCTCATGCTGTGCATCCTATACTTTGCAAATTTAATTTGCAACTGTATAATTACTAAATAAATAAATAAAAAACAGCTGATTTTGATTCAATTTACTGATATTTTTATTTTCTGGTTGAAATTTTTTTCTTTGCGGTGTTATTTGTAAAATAAGATTACTTTCTTCTAATAAATATAAAAGGTAAAGTAAAATAAACCAATAAACCGAACCACAAAATAATATAACAAATCAAAAAATTATAAATTCTATGTCGACGTTTCATAGGAGCTACCCTAATTATCAGTAGACTTTGGAAATTTTTGAAAGATATTCTCAAACATTCAACTTTATATCCCAACTATCTAAATAAATTATTGAGAATTTAAAAAGAAAAATGCTCTAATAATACCTGTTAAAACACAAAAAACAAGCTGTTTCATTTATACACGTAACGATTTGTTTTTTGAAAGTTGTGAAGAAATGTAGGACTGCATATAATTGACGTATAAAAATGCTGTCAAACGTTTGCTTTTACGGTTTTGCAAACACATTCTAATAATTTTGAATAGTCATTTAAACACTATTTTATCGTACTGGAATGTATCGCCTAAAAGTATGCAAAGCTTTTTGTGCCAGTCGCAAAAATTGCTAGTGGTGCTGCATAATGAGAAATTAACTGGAATGGAAAAACGTTTATAGTGCCATGAGCTGTCAAATCAAATTAAATCAAACTTAGCCCTCACCAATAATGGTTTTAAAAAGGATATAGATACTATTACGGATCTTGATATTCTTGGACATACTCCTGATTCTACCTTGGAGTGAAAGTCATTTGACATTACTTCTATTTTCATCTTTGGTGTTCTATATCAAACTTTTTACATTTCATAACCAACGTGTTTTCGAAAATTAACCCAGCATGTACACATGTGCATGTGCATGTGTCAGTTCGAAAAAGTCAATACACTCAAACGTTTTTACCAAAACATACAAATTTGTCTTACTTCCCAGCTAGCATACGTTGTTTGTAAGACGATTGTGTTCAACATACAATCCCCAAAAGAATCTTCTGTTGATTATCTGACGAGTAACAAAAACATCTACTTTTTTACAAATTATCTTACATGCTCGTCACACAAACTTGAAATGTTTGTTAGACAATTAAAAGTTTTATTGTTTTTATTTTCTTCTATTCTTCTATTTTTATATTATAGATAAAAAGAATATAAGAATATAAAAAGTTTGGGTGGTTATTATGGTGGTAAGTCAGTGCGTATTATATACACAGTATGAAAATATAGAATTTGTGCTGTTTCTTATATGAGTCTTACAAGGATTACATGGCTGATTCCTGGATGAGTTGTAAGATAATATCTACACGAGTCTCAGACGATTCCCTATACGATTAACGTAAGAGTCTTTTGCTGAGTTGCGTAAGTCTCATAGAAGAATCAGCTTTTGTAACATTACTTCTGTGTGAGGGATCGTCTGTGATTAAGAAATGAGCTCGTCGACGATTAAAAACGCTCTTCATGAGTTTCCCAGTAGTCTTCGACGACTGAAAATGCTAGTT